>CM038680.1:30946019-31516424 GCA_021605205.1 Aegilops longissima
CACTTGGAAAAAGTTTATGTTTGAACTATGTATTTTTTTCTATGAACAATTATTATTTTTTTGCGAGAAAACTTCTGATCTATTCATAAACTCTCATGGTAGTATAAAGAACACCAGAAGTAAAAATTACATCCAGGTTCATAGACCACCTAGCGACGACTACAAGCACTGGAGCGAGCCGAAGGCACACCGCCATCATCGCCCCTCCCTCATTGGAACTGGGCAAACCTTGTGGTAGCAGAGAGTCGGGAAGTCGTCGTGCTAAAGCCCCATAGAACCAGCGCACCAGAACAACAACTGCTGATGAAAAAAAAAGCGTAGATCAGAGGCACCCAACTTGCATACACACAGACGCAGATGAACGAAGATCGGATCCAAGCAGATCCACCTTCGACAAACGCCGACGAAATCCCAGGAGATCCGCTGGAGACACACCTCCACACGCCATCCGACAACGCTAGAAGCACCACCGGGACGGAGGATAGGGGAAAAGAATCTTATTCCATCTTTAGAAAGCTGACACCGTCTCGTTTTCCTGGGCATGACTTAAACCCTAACGAGACTGGAAAAAAACACCTAAAACGGAGCCCTCTTGCAGGCAAGGGCCAAGATCCACCACGTCTCCATGGTCCGAGGACCATAGGAGAAGAGGCGGACCAACAACTGCCGGCGAGAGACCGAGGAAACCCTAGTGTGAGCCACCTGGGTCTTCGCCTCGCAGAAAACATTCCACTATATGTGGACTTTGATGAATAAGGATATGCTTTTTATGAACAAATATTATTAACGTGTGAAGATGAGTAGATGACACATTTCCGTCTGGCGGCAACATTTGAAGCGTGCTAATGCATGTTTCAGCGTGTGGCCCCCACTCGCAGTCACACGGCTCAAAACCTTGTACGTCGTCGTCGATTGTTGGTGCCCGCCAGGGACCCATTCGTTGGGACCTCCTATATGCCGCTAACTGCGGCTAGAGGTTGACGTTTCGCACGGGGCGGCTCATGTGGGCCGGCCCATTTGCAGGTGCAGATCGACGATCCCCGTGAAAAAACGCCAAAAGGAAGAACGCTGCCGCTGGAAATCGAACGCGCGGCCACGGATTGAGTTGCGCTCTGTCCTCACAGCTTCGCCAGACATGTCCCTATGTTGAATTGGATTCGCGACGCCTCAAGAACTAAACGGCTGCGGAAAAACATAAATGTGTAGGGGATAGAACCAAGGAGATCTAAGCTCTTGCTCGTTAACAACGTCACTAGCCGCCATAACTACTGAGATTAGATGTCTAAAATAGTAGCAAGTGTGTGTGTATAAGCCACAAACAAATAAACTTATTTCTAAATTTTAAACATGATTTTCTTTTTGAAGAGAGTAAATATTTTTTGAAATGCGAACAATTTCTAATTTTGAACAAAGTTTTAAAAAGTCTAACATTTTGTGAATACAAAACAATTTTTGAAAAAGGAAAAAAATTAAAGGAGAACAAAATTTTAAATTATGAACAATTTTTGGAAATGCAAACACTTATTTTAAAGAAGGAACAAATAATTACAACCGAACATTTTTCAAATTACGAACATTTTATCAATAACACAAACATTGAGTAATTTTTTAAGATGTCTAAAACACAAATTTTGAGTAAATTTTTTAACGTACAATTATTCACAAACGCAAAAAATTTTATGCAAATGAACAAATTTTGAATTTGCCAAACATTTTATAAAAATATGAACTTTTTTGGAATTTATGAAAAAAATTAAAGCATGAAATTTTTTTGAATCTTGAGAACAAATTCCAAAAAGGAGAAAAAAATTCGAAGCATGAACATTTTCTGAATCTTGAGAACAATTTTGAAAAATCCTAAAAAAATTTGGTAGCGTGAATTTTTTTAGTACATGAACAAAAAATTGAAATCCGGTACATTTTCAGAATTTCAAAGGTTTTGAACTTTTTTGTGTAACAAGAACAATTGTTGAATTTTGAGAATATTTTTTCGAAAACTGGACATTTTTTGGAAACACGAACAAAATTTGAATATTTTGAAAAAAGTTTTAAAAAGGAGAAGAACAGATATGGAAATAAAAAACCAGAGAAATAAAATTTGTTGAAATGAGAAATTAACTTGAAAAGAAAAACTGAAAGAAAACAAAAAAGTAATAAAAACAAAAAGAAAAAAGAACCAGCAAAATGAAGAAGAAGAAAAAGAAAGAGTAAAAAAACCTGGTTCAGGAACCTTCTAGATTGTTCCCCAAACTAGTAAGAACCGGCTGGAAACGCTCTAGAAGGTTGCCAAAACCGGAACCTATAAGTAGGCTACCGATGGTCCGGCCCAAATCTCTCTCGCTAGTCGCATCCCTGTGCGATTCGTCGAAATTTTGACATAATATGCGTCAAATAGGTTTTTCCACGACTAGTGTGTATAGGCGTTTCCTATTTGGCGCTTATGCGCCCGTTCGCAAACGGGCGCCTGAAGCGCATCCCTCCCGCTGGCGAGCTGGGCCGGCCCATGCATGTTGTTTTTATTGTGTAAAAACGTTCAAAAACGTGGCGCAACCGGGAGTCGAACTCCCAATCTCTTCCTGAACCGGCCATCGAGGGACAACTGTTATGTATCTTGTTTTCCTGTTATTGTTCTCTACAGTCGGGAATCCTCCAGTTTTGGGAAAAAGCTTCCCAAACCGGCTTTTTCCCGGTTCGTTGTCATTTCTGGGTCGGTTTTTATTTGGCCTTTCTTTCCTTTTTCTTTTTTAAATTCGTTTTTTCCAAATTGATGATTTTCCAATTTGTGTTTTTAGAAAATAATCGATGAACTTTTTCAAATTTATGAACTTTTTTCTAAATTGATGATTTTTTTAAAAAATTTCATGAACTATTTTTATTTTTGGTGAATTATTTTACAATTTGATGAATTTTTTTTCAAATTCGTTGAACTTTTTCAAGTTTGATGAACTTTTTTCAAAATCGATGAACTTTTTTCAAATGTTATGAACTTTTTTTTAAATCCAATGAACTTTTTTCAAGTCCGATTAACTTTTTCTCAAATTTGTGAACTTTTTTCAAATCCGATGAACTGTTTTCGTATTTATTAACTTTTTCAAATTTCATCGAATTTGATAAAAGTTCATCGACAAATTAAAAAAATCTATCGGTTTGATAAGAGTTCACGTATTTGAAAATAATTCATCATATAAGGAAGAAAAAAGAAAAGACATAAACGAAAAATAGAAAAAGGAAAAGTGAAACAAGAAAAGATTGAAACGATGTATTCTGTCAGATGTGCCTAAGTGGCAGAGTGGTTAGCGCGTTGCACCCTTTTGCAGGAGGTCGCTGCTTCGATCCCTTCTCCCGCGCGCCATTTTCTATTTTGTCTCGTTATGGTTGCGCCTCGTTTTGGGCTGGCCCATAAGCGCGGCAGCGTGGGCGCCAGAACTCCTAGTTGGCGCCGAAGGCGCTGACTAGGAGCTCCCGTGTGTATCCCCTCCCGTTCGTTGTTTTTCATTGTGGAGCGGCCCATCCAAGGGATTGTGGGCTTCCTTTTCTTTTATTTATCAGCTGAGCTGCTGGTAGGAGCGTGTGTGTGGTTTCATGGCCTTTTTTCACTTTTGCGCCTGAAGTAGCTTTTGTAGCGTGCGCAGCCATTATTTGGCTTTGTCTCAAAAAAAAGCCATTATTTGGCTCTTTATTTTTTTGTTCATTTCTTTTTCATTGGATATTTTTGTACGTGGGCTCTTTCTTTTGCAGTTTGTGCTCATTTCAAGGTAGCTCACTTGTTACAGAAAAATGCATCATACATCAACTTATTATTCTTTTTCGATGTGGATTGTTTGTCCTTTTTTGTTTTTGTTTTTGTTTTCTCTAATAACTTTTCTCTTATATTTTGGTAATTTTTCTACACCAAAAATAAGGCGTATAGATCACAGTGAATTTTGAACATCAGAATTACAAATTGTCATTAGATGTAAAATAGTTAAGTCTTAGCTAATTCCTTAACTATACAATTCAGACGCCAATATTTGTGTTTTTCTGTCCATTTCTCGTGTCTTTTAGGGGTGTGCCATGTTACGCGTCGCATGAGGCCCACGCCACCATCCCCCGTAGTGTCAGGGTTGTTGTCCATTTCTCGTGTCTTTTAGGGGTGTGCCATGTTACGCATCGCATGAGGCCCACGCCACCATCCCCCATAGTGTCAGGGTTTTTGTCCCTTTCTATCCGGTCCGTGGGTGCGATGTGTTTACCTTTGTGTGGGTTGCATTATATATGTTGTGTGAATTGCCATTTTCATTTTTTTTGTTTTTAAAGTTGGTGGAAACAAATGAGAGGGAGAGAGTAGTGATGGAGACGCGCATGATTTGTGAGGTTTCATCATTCTCCATTCTCCATTCTCTTTCCATCTCGTCTTTTTTCTTATCTCCAATTAATTTGTTTCTCACTCGCTTCCATTTTTCTTGTTTCATCATTTTTTTCCATTTGTTTTTAATTTATATTCTTCTTGGGGAGGACAATGAGTTAGGATTTCCGGAGAGACAGGAAAATGATAAGGCCTTTGGCTCATAATTCGACTCACAACTAGGCATGTGGTTTTTTCGCTATCAATTGCAAGCTCGTCATTGACTCATAATTCCCTTGTGGTTTTGTTCTTCATCCCAGTTGCAAGTCCATCATTGACTCGCAACTGGGCTCATAATTTGCAGTTGTTGAAGGAAATATGCCCTAGAGGCAATAATAAAGTTATTATTTATTTCCTTATATCATGATAAATGTTTATTATTCATGCTAGAATTGTATTAACCGGAAACATAATACATGTGTGAATATATAGACAAACAGTATGTCACTAGTATGCCTCTACTTGACTAGCTTGTTAATCAAAGATGGTTATGTTTCCTAACCATGAACAAGGAGTTGTTATTTGATTAACAAGGTCACATCATTAGTTGAATGATCTGATTGACATGACCCATTCCGTTAGCTTAACACTTGATCGTTTAGTATGTTAAAGCTTTCTTCATGACCCATACATGTTCCTTTAACTATGAGATTATGCAACTCCGTTTACGGAGGAACACTTTGGTACTACCAAACGTCACAACGAATCGGGTGATTATAAAGGAGTACTACAGGTGTCTCCAAAGGTACTTGTTGGGTTGGCGTATTTGAGATTAGGTTTTGTCCTCCGATTGTCGGAGAGGTATCTCGAGCCTTCTCGGTAATACACATCACCTAAGCCTTGCAAGCATTACAACTAATGAGTTAGTTGTGAGATGATGTATTACGGAACGAGTAAAGAGACTTACCGGCAACGAGATTGAACTAGGTATTGGATACCGACGATCGAATCTCGGGTAAGTAACATACCGATGACAAAGGGAACAACGTATGTCGTTATGCGGTTTGACCGATAAAGATCTTCGTAGAATATGTAGGAACCAATATGGGCATCCAGGTTCCGCTATTGGTTATTGACCGAGAATGGTTCTAGGTCATGTCTACATAGTTCTCAAACCCGTAGGGTCCGCACGCTTAACGCTTCGATGCGAGTTCATTATGAGTTTATAAGTATTGATGCACGAAGTTTGTTCGAGTCCGGATGTGATCACGGACATGACGAGGAGTCTCGAAATGGTCGAGACATAAAGATTGATATATTGGAAGCCTATGTTTGGACTTGGAAGGGTTCCAGTGAAAACAGGAAGTTATGGAACACCGGGGTTACCGGAACCCCGGGAGTATATGGGCCTTCATGGGCCTCAAGGGAGAAGAGGAAGGGCCGGCCAGGTGGGCTGCGCCCCCTCCCCTCTGGTCCGAATAGGACAAGGAGAGGGGCGGCGCCTTCCCTCTTTCCCTCCTCCAATCCTAATCCAACTAGGAGAGGGGAGTCCTACTCGGTGGGAGTAGGACTCCTCCTTGCGCGCCTTCCTTGGGCCGCCACCTCCCCTTGCCTCCTTTATATCTGGGGCAGGGGCACCCATGACACACAAGTTGATCTACGGATCTTTCCTTAGCCGTGTGCGGTGCCCCTTCCACCATATTCCACTTCGGTCATATCGTCGCGGAGCTTAGGCGAAGCCTGCGCCGGAGAAGTCATATCGTCGCGGAGCTTAGGCGAAGCCCTGCGCCGGTGGAGCATCAACATCGTCACCACGCCGTCGTCTTGACGGAACTCATCCCGACACTTTGCTGGATCGAGTCCGGGATCGTCATCGAGCTGAGCGTGTGCGTAACTCGGAGGTGCCGTCGTTCGGTGCTTGGATCGGTCGGATCGTGGAGACGACGACTACATCAACCGCGTTGTTATAACGCTTCGCTTTCGGTCTCACGAGTGCGTGGGCGGACCTCTCCCTCTCGTTGCTATGCCATCACCATGGTCTTGCGTGATCGTAGGAAATTTTTGAAATTACTCGTTCCCCAACGATGGCATCCGAGCCTGGTTTTATGCGTTGATGTCATATGCACGAGTAGAACACAAGTGAGTTGTGGGCGATACAAGTCATACTACCTACCAGCATGTCATACTTTGGTTCAGCGGTATTGTGAGATGAAGCGGCCCGGACCGACATTACGCGACGCTTACGCGAGACTGGTTTCACCGCCCGAGCACTCGTTGCTTAAAGGTGACCGGCGGGTGTCTGCTCTCTCACTTTAGTTGAATCGAGTGTGGCTACGCCCGGTCCTCGAGAAGGTTAAAACGGAGTCTATTTGACAAAGTATCGTTGTGGTTTTGATGCGTAGGTAAGAACGGTTCTTGCTCAGCCCGTAGCAGCCACGTAAAACTTGCAACAACAAAGTAGAGGACGTCTAACTTGTTTTTGCAGGGCATGTTGTGATGTGATATGGTCAAGACATGATGCTATATTTTATTGTATGAGATGATCATGTTTTGTAACCAAGTTATCGGCAACTGGCAGGAGCCATATGGTTGTCGCTTTATTGTATGAAATGCAAACGCCATGTAATTGCTTTACTTTATCACTAAGGAGTAGCGATAGTCGTAGAAGCAATAGTTGGCGAGACGACAACGATGCTACGATGGAGATCAAGGTGTCGCTACCGGTGACGATGGTGATCATGACGGTGCTTTGGCGATGGAGATCACAAGCACAAGATGATGATGACCATATCATATCACTTATATTGATTGCATGTGATGTTTATCCTTTATGCATCTTATCTTGCTTTGTTTGACGGTAGCATTATAAGATGATCTCTCACTAAAATTATCAAGAAGTGTTCTCCCGAGTATGCACCGTTGCGAAAGTTCTTCGTCTTTGAGACACCACGTGATGATCGGGTGTGATAGGCTCTACGTTCAAATACAACGGGTGCAAAACAGTTGCGCACGCAGAATACTCAGTTAAACTTGACGAGCCTAGCATATAACAGATATGGCCTCGAACACGAGACCGAAGGTCGGCGTGAATCATATAGTAGATATGATCAACATAGTGATGTTCACCATTGAAACTACTCCATCTCACGTGATGATCGGACATGGTTTAGTTGATTTGGATCACGTAATCACTTAGATGACTAGAGAGATGTCTGTCTAAGTGGGAGGTTTTAATATGATTAATTAAACTTAAATTTATCATGAACTTAGTACCGATAGTATTTTGCTTGTCTATGTTTCTCTGTAGATAGATGGCTCGTCTTTGTTGTTCCGTTGAATTTTAATGCGTTCCTTGAGAAGGCAAAGTTGAAAGATGATGGTAGCAATTACGGACTGGGTCCGTAATTTGAGGATTATCCTCATTGCTGCACGAAAAATTACGTCCTAGAAGCACCGCTGGGTGACGAGCCTGCTGCAGATCTTGAGCGAGAATTGTGAACGTCGCAAAGCAGAGCTGATGACTACTCTATAGTTCGAGTGTGCCATGCTTTACGGCTTAGAACCGGGTCTTCAACGACGTTTTGAGCGTCATGGAGCATATGAGATGTTCCAGGAGTTGAAGTTAATATTTCAAGCAAATGCCCGGATTGAGAGATATGAAGTCTCCAATAAGTTCTATAGCTGCAAGATGGAGGAGGATAGTTCGTCGGTGAGCACATACTCAAAATGTCCGGGTATAACAATCACTTAATTCAGCTGGGAGTTAATCTTCCGGATGATAGTGTCATTGATGAATTCTCCAATCACGCCACCAAGCTATAAGAGCTTCGTGATGAACTATAATATGCAAGGGATGACTAAGACAATTCTCGAGCTCTTCGCGATGCTAAAAGCGGAGGTAGAAATCAAGAAAGAGCATCAAGTGTTGATGGTCAACAAGACCACTAGTTTCAAGAAAAGGGCAAAGGGAAGAAGAAGGAAACTTCAAAAGAACAGCAAGCAAGTTGCTGCTCAGAGAAGAAACCCAAGTCTGGACCTAAGCCTGAAACCGAGTGTTTTACTGCAAGCAAACTGGACAATGGAAGCGGAACTGCCCCAAGTATTTGGCGGATAAGAAGGATGGCAAGGTGATCAAAGGTATATGTGATATACATGTTATTGATGTGTACCTTACTAATACCGCAGATAGTACTGGTATTTGATACTGGTTCATTGCTAATATTTGCAACTCAAGCAGGAACTACGGATTGCGAAGATTGGCTAAGGACGAGGTGACGATGCGCGTTGGAAATGGTTCCAAAGTCGATGTGATCGCGGTCGGCACGCTACCTCTACATCTACCTTCGGGATTAGTTTTAGACCTAAATAATTGTTATTTGGAGCCACGTTGAGCATGAACATTATATCTGGATCTTGTTTAATGCGAGACGGTTATTCATTTAAATCAGAGAATAATGGTTGTTCTATTTATATGAGTAATATCTTTTATGGTCATGCACCCTTGAAGAATGGTCTATTCTTGTTGAATCTCGATAGTAGTGATACACATATTCATAATGTTGAAGCCAAAAGATGCAGAGTTGATAATGATAGTGCAACTTACTTGTGGCACCGCCGTTTAGGTCATATCGTGTAAAACGCATGAAGAAACTCCATCTTGATGGGCTTCGGAATCACTTGATTATGAATCACTTGGTACTTGCGAACCGTGCCTCATGGGCAAGATGACCAAAACGCCGTTCTCCGGAACTATGGAGCGAGCAACTGATTTGTTGGAAATCATACATACCGATGTTTGTGGTCCAATGAATGTTGAGGCACTTGGCGGGTATCGTTATTTTCTCACCTTCACAGATGATTTGAGCAGATATGGGTATATCTACTTAATGAAACACAAATCTGAAACATTTGAAAAGTTCAAAGAATTTCAGAGTGAAGTGGAAAATCATCGTAACAAGGAAATAAAGTTTCTACGATCTGATCGTGGAGGAGAATATTTGAGTTACGAGTTTGGTTTACATTTGAAACAATGTGGAATAGTTTAGCAACTCACGCCACCGGAACACCACAGAGAAATGGTGTGTCGAACGTCGAATCGTACTTTACTAGATATGGTGCGATCTATGATGTCTATTTCCGATTTACCGCTATCGCTTTGGGGTTATGCTTTAGAGACGGCCGCATTCACGTTGAATAGGACACCGTCAAAATCCGTTGAGACGACGCCTTATGAACTGTGGTTTGGCAAGAAACCAAAGTTGTCGTTTCTTAAAGTTTGGGGCTGCGATGCTTATGTAAAGAAACTTCAACCAGATAAGCTCGAACCCAAATCGGAAAAATGTGTCTTCATAGGATACCCAAAGGAGACTGTTGGGTACACCTTCTATCACAGATCTGAAGGCAAGATTTTCGTTGCTAAATTCGGATCCTTTCTAGAGAAGGAGTTTCTCTCGAAAGAAGTGAGTGGGAGGAAAGTAGAACTTGATGAGATAATCTGTATCTGCTCCTTTATTGGAAAGTAGTTCATCACAAGAAATGGTTCTGTGACAACTACACCAATTAGTGAGGAAACTAATGATGATGATCATGAAGCTTCAGATCAAGTTACTACTGAACTTCAGAGGTCAACCAGAGTAAAATACGCACAGAGTGGTACGGTAATCTTATTCGGAAGTCATGTTACTTGACCATGGCGAACCTACGAACTATGAAGAAGCGATGGTGAGCCCAGATTCGCAAAATGGCTGGAAGCCATGAAATCTGAGATGGGATCCATGTATGAGAACAAAGTATGGACTTTGGTTGACTTGCCCGATGATCGGCAAGCCATTGAAAATAAATGGATCTTTAAGAAGAAGACGACGCTAATGGTAATAGAACTGTCTACAAAGCTCGACTTGTTGCGAAAGGTTTTCGACAAGTTCAAGGGGTTGACTACGATGAGACTTTCTCACCCGAAGCGATGCTTAAGTCTGTCCGAATCATGTTAGCAATTGCCACATTTTATGATTATGAAATTTGGCAAATGGATGTAAAACTGCATTCTTGAATGGATTTCTAGAAGAAGAGTTGTATATGATGCAACCAGAAGGTTTTGTCGATCCAAAGGGTGCTAACAAAGTGTGCAAGCTCCAACGATCAATTTATGGTCAGTGCAAGCCTCTCGGAGTTGGAATAAACGCTTTGATAGTGTGATCAAAGCATATGGGTTTGTACAGACTTTTGGAGAAGCTTTGTATTTACAAGAAAGTGAGTGGGAGCTCTGTAGCATTTCTAATATTATATGTGGACGACATATTATTAATTGGAAATGATATAGAATTTCTGGATAGCATAAAAGGATACTTGAATAAAAGTTTTCAATGAAAGACCTCGGTGAAGCTGCTTACATATTGGGCATCAAGATCTATAGAGATAGATCAAGGCGCTTAATTGGACTTTCACAAAGCACATACCTTGATAAAGTTTTGAAAAGTTCAAAATGGATCAGGCAAAGAAAGGTTTTTACCTGTATTACAAGGTGTAAGATTGAGTCGGACTCAATGCCCGACCACAGCAGAAGATAGAGAGAAAATGAAAGATGTTCCTATGCTTCAGCCATAGGCTCTATCATGTATGCAATGCTGTGTACCAGACTGACGTATGCTTAGCTGTAAGCTTGGCAGGAAGGTACCAAAGTAATCCAGAATGGATCATTGGACAGCGGTCAAGAACATCTGAAATACCGAAAAGGACTAAGGATATGTTTCTCATATATGGAGTGACAAAGAGCTAGTCGTAAATGGTTACGTCGATGTAAGCTTTGACATCGATCCGGACGATTCTAAATCGCAAACCGGATCGTGTTTTTATTAAACGGTGGAGCTGTCGGTTGGTGCAGTTCTAAACAAAGCGTCGTGGCGGGATCTACATGTGAAGCGGAGTACATAGCTGCTTGGAAGCAGCGAATGAAGGAGTCTGGATGAAAGAGTTCATTTCCGATCTAGGTGTCATACCTAGTGCATCGGGACCGATGAAGATCTTCTCGTGACAATCTTGGTGCAATTGCCTTGGCAAAGGAATCCAGATTTCACAAGAGGACCAAGCACATCAAGAGACGCTTCAATTCCATTCGGGACCAAGTCCAAGTGGGAGACATAGAGATTTGCAAAATACATATGGATCTGAATGTTGCAGAACCGTTGACTAAGCCTCTTCCACGAGCAAAACATGATCAGCACCAAGACTCCATGGGTGTGAGGATCATTACTTTGTAATCTAGATTATTGACTCTAGTGCAAGTGGGAGACTGAAGGAAATATGCCCTAGAGGCAATAATAAAGTTATTATTTATTTCCTTATATCATGATAAATGTTTATTATTCATGCTAGAATTGTATTAACCGGAAACATAAGACATGTGTGAATATATAGACAAACAGTATGTCACTAGTATGCCTCTACTTGACTAGCTTGTTAATCAAAGATGGTTATGTTTCCTAACCATGAACAAGGAGTTGTTATTTGATTAACAAGGTCACATCATTAGTTGAATGATCTGATTGACATGACCCATTCCGTTAGCTTAACACTTGATCGTTTAGTATGTTAAAGCTTTCTTCATGACCCATACATGTTCCTTTAACTATGAGATTATGCAACTCCCGTTTACCGGAGGAACACTTTGGGTACTACCAAACGTCACAACGTAACTGGGTGATTATAAAGGAGTACTACAGGTGTCTCCAAAGGTACTTGTTGGGTTGGCGTATTTCGAGATTAGGTTTTGTCACTCCGATTGTCGGAGAGGTATCTCCAGGCCTTCTCGGTAATACACATCACCTAAGCCTTGCAAGCATTACAACTAATGAGTTAGTTGTGAGATGATGTATTACGGAACGAGTAAAGAGACTTACCGGCAACGAGATTGAACTAGGTATTGGATACCGACGATCGAATCTCGGGTAAGTAACATACCGATGACAAAGGGAACAACGTATGTCGTTATGCGGTTTGACCGATAAAGATCTTCGTAGAATATGTAGGAACCAATATGGGCATCCAGGTTCCGCTATTGGTTATTGACCGAGAATGGTTCTAGGTCATGTCTACATAGTTCTCAAACCCGTAGGGTCCGCACGCTTAACGTTTCGATGACATTCATTATGAGTTTATAAGTATTGATGCGAAGTTTGTTCGAGTCCGGATGTGATCACGGACATGACGAGGAGTCTCGAAATGGTCGAGACATAAAGATTGATATATTGGAAGCCTATGTTTGGACTTGGAAGGGTTCCGAGTGAAAGCAGGAAGTTATTCGGAACACCGGGGTTACTGGAACCCCGGGAGTATATGGGCCTTCATGGGCCTCAAGGGAGAAGAGGAAGGGCCGGCCAGGTGGGCTGCGCCCCCTCCCCTCTGGTCCGAATAGGACAAGGAGAGGCGGCGCCTTCCCTCTTTCCCTCCTCCAATCCTAATCCAACTAGGAGAGGGGGAGTCCTACTCGGTGGGAGTAGGACTCCTCCTTGCGCGCCTTCCCTTGGGCCGCCACCTCCCCTTGCCTCCTTATATATACGGGGCAGGGGCACCCATGACACACAAGTTGATCTACGGATCTTTCCTTAGCCGTGTGCGGTGCCCCTTCCACCATATTCCACTTGGTCATATCGTCATGAGCTTAGCGAAGCCTGCGCCGGAGAAGTCATATCGTCGCGGAGCTTAGGCGAAGCCCTGCGTCGGTGGAGCATCAACATCGCCACCACGCCGTCGTCTTGTGGAACTCATCCCGACACTTTGCTGGATCGAGTCCGGGATCGTCATCGAGCTGAACGTGTGCGTAACTCGGAGGTGCCGTACGTTCGGTGCTTGGATCGGTCGGATCGTGGAGACGTACGACTACATCAACCGCGTTGTTATAACGCTTCCGCTTTCGGTCTACGAGGGTACGTGGACGGACACTCTCCCCTCTCGTTGCTATGCCATCACCATGGTCTTGCGTGATCGTAGGAAAATTTTTGAAATTACTACGTTCCCCAACAGTTGTCCCATTTTGTAAGTCCACCCTCGACTTGCAACTTGTATCATTGTTTATATAGTTGTCTCGGTTACAAGTCCACCCCGACTTGCAACTAGGCCCGCGGGTTGTTTTATCCGAGTTGTAAGTCCACCCTCTACTCGCAACTAGGCATGTGTTTTGTCTTCCATCCCAGTTGCAAGTCCACCATTGACTCGCAACTAGGACTATAATTTTGTTTCATCCCAGTTGTAGTCGACCCTTGACTCGCAACTGGGCTCGTAGTTTCATAATTGTCCCGGTTGCAAGTCCACGTTCAATTCCTAACTGGGCTCATAGTTCTCCCAGTTGGAAGCCCACCCTCAACTTTCAACTAGGCATGTTTTTTTTCATCCTAGTTGTAAGTCCACACCCTTGACTCGCAATTGGGACCATAGTTTGTTTCATACCAGTTGCAAGTCAACCCTTGACTCGCAAGTCGGCTCATTGGTTTGTAGTTTTCTTAATTGCAAGTCCATCCTCGAGTCGTAACTAGGATCATAGTTTGTTGTTGTCCCAGTTGGAAGTCCAGCCTCGACTCGCAACTGGGCCCATAGTTTGTGGTTGTCCCAATTGCAAGTCCACCCTCGACTCGCAATTGGGAGTTGTTCTGTTATTCATCTCGGTTGCAAGTCCACCCTCAACTCACAACTCATATCATTGTTTTATATACTTGTCTCAGTTACAAGTCTACCCCGACTCACAACTAGGCAAGTAGTTTGTTTTATCCGAGTTGCAAGTCCACCCTTGACTCACAACTATGCCCGTTGTTTTTGTCTTTCACCTTAGTTGCAAGTCAACCTTGACTCGTAGCTGGAATCATAGTTTGTTTGATCCCAGTTGCAATTCGACCCTAGACTCGCAATTGGCCTCATAGTTTGATGGCGTCCCAGTTGTAAATCAATCCGCAACCCGTAACTCAGCTCGTAGCTCCCAGTTGTAGACTCACTCTCGGCTCGCAACTAGGCATGTGGTTTGTTTTTCATCTCAGTTGCAAGTCCATCCTTGACTCGCAACTAGGGTCATAGTTTGTTTCATCCCAATTGCATGTCCACCCTTGACTCGCAACTGGGCTCATTGCTTCATAGTTATCTTAATTGTAGGTCCACCATCGACTCGCAATTGGGATCATAGTTTGTTATTGCCCCAGTTGCAAGTTCATCCTTGACTCGCAACTGGGCCCATAATTTGTTGTTGTCTCAGTTACAAGTCCATCCTCGAGTCGTAACTAGGCCCGTAATTTGTTGTTGTCCCAGTTAGAAGTCCACCCTCGACTCGCAACCACGGTGTGTCTTGTTTTTAATCTCATTTGCAAGTCCACCCTCAACTCGCAACTCGTATCATTGTTTTACATACTTGTCTCAGTTACAAGTCCACCCTCGACTCACAACTAGGCACGTAGTTTGTTTTATCCCAGTTGCAAGCCCACCCTTGACTCGCAATTGAGCCTATGTTTTTGTCTTTCATCCTATGTGCAAGTCCATCAATGACTCATAATTGAAACCGTAGTTTTTTTTATCCTAGTTGTAAGTCGACGCTTGACTCGCACCTTGTCTCATAGTTTGTAGTTGTCGCGGTTGTAAGTCCATCGTCAATATGCAACTCAACTTGTAGTTCTTCCAGTTGCAAGCCCACCCTTTGACTTGCAACTAGGCTTACGCTTTGTTTTTCAACATGCAACTTGCCTCTGCCCCTATCTAGTTTCATGTCCAACCCCAACATGTAAACCCACCCAACCCAGTGGCATGTTCAAGCCAAACATGCAACTCAGACCCTACGTAGTTGTATGTCCACCCTTGGCGCGCAACTCGTTCCCAACCTAGTACCCATATATAGTTGTATTTTTGTTTACAAATATATGTCCACTTTTGTATTACAATCGTATATTTTTCTATATACACGGGAACATTTTTTAACACACTTTGAACATGTTTTTCAAATACATCCTAAATATTTTTCAAATATGCCCATTCAATTTTTAGAATAGAACATAAACATTTTTCAAATACCTACTGATCATTTTTTGAAATGCGTGGAGTTTCTTTCACAAAATTGTCACATACATTTCTTTGTATGTTAGGATTTTTCCACTGTATAATACATTTTTAAAACATCAAAAGTTTTGTTTGAAATGCTTATTTTTGAAATGGTATAAAAAATTATTGATTTTGAATTAACATAAAAAATAATAAATTTATACGTGTTTTTCGTAAAATGTTTGGAATTTTCAAAAGTGTCCACACTCTCTTAATTTTTCAGGGCTTTTAAAAAATAGCCGATATTTTCATATTTTGTTCGAGAATAAAATTGTTTAGAATACCAAATTTTGTCCTTATTTTTAATTAAAATCGAAATCATAAATTTTATTCACATTTGAAAAATACTTTATAGAAAATTTAAACTTGTTTTTGTTTTAAAAAACATTCGACATTTAAAAAAAATCACAGTATGTAAAAAAGGTTTCAAAAAATTTCAAACATATTGTCTAATCTGGACGGTTTTCTATGTTCTTAACTGTCCTCAATAGTATAAGGTCCAAGGTTTGATTCTTATGCAGCGCATTGTATCTCACATCTAGATGTTGTATAGACAAACTCTTTCCGAAACTAATAATTTAGTAACGAAAGAATTCCTTAACACCCATCTTAAATTTCATTTTCCTATTAGACACTGAATTTTTTTCTTCCCTATATATTACCGAGTCTAAATTTTATACTCTCATGTATTCTATTTATGACACTTTCGTCTTCTTCATCTGACGGTGTTAGATTACACATAAAAAGGACACTGTTGCCCCTCATCCTATGCGACCCCGCATTGTAAAACGAGATCAAGAGAGAAGAAATAGTACGTGCCTTTGGCCATCAATGAGTCTGTTTGGGTTTCTTTCTTTCGCATGTACGCGAGTCGCCGCAACAGTTCCCGTTGAGAGACGATTCAGCTCTCCACGTTCATGTACGGTGAAGCCGCACCGGACCCCATGAAGGTGGCGGCGGGGCGGATCTGGTTCCTCGCGCCCCCAACCCCCCTCTTCTTCCATCCACTACCTGCCTCTTTGATCGGAGCATAAAGGACATGGAGGACATTTTCCCTTTCTTCAGTGACCATTCTTGTTTTCTCAAATAGATAAATAAACTGGTTCTCTATTCAATCTTAATTCCTAATTCCCCGCAAAAAATATCATTATTCCTAGTTACACAAGATGACACGTGATAAAAATATCCAACAAAATCAACATGATACAAGAAAGTAAAGGTTAATTTTGTCATCAGCACAGCATAATGATCAGTAATACCAACAAAGTATGTCAATCATTTTGTCATCGTCAAAATGCAATCGAGAGCAGATCAGGTAGCATGAAAGAGACACTATACTCATGTTTGGTTGATGGATGTACTTGCCTGCAATTTGCACGGTATATCTTGGGACAAGTATAACTCAACCTATTATAATTTGGTTCCAATAAGCAGTCCATAACTCACAAACTACACATTTGAAATAATCAAATTAGTTATTATCCTCAGTTAAATTGATTCCAAATCAGAATTTAATTTCCTAGCATCAAGTACTTTGTCTACTTTTCTTCAAGCCATCCAGTGTTCATATGATCAGTGTATGTGGTCACTGGGATATTTCACCATATCAATATAATCATTTCCTAGTTACAGTCTTGTCCATAACAATAAAGTGGAGCACCATATTCAGTAAAAGTATTCAAGATAAAACAATGCTCTTTATCGGTACAAGCATTCAGGATCCCTTTATATGAAGCTAAGTGCTATGACTATGAGGATGTAATTCAGAACATATTTCATCACAGTTCTTTTCCATGCCCGATAAATGATATAATACCAATTATCCTACAGATGACCAAAAACCATGAAAATGTGAGACTAATGCCACTAAACATAACCGAAAAATGATTTCCCCCGCTTTGTATTTTAAAGCAACCAACACCGTACACATAGCATTGCTGGGGTGAGCAGCACACATCAAGCCCAAAAGAAAATGAAGAAACAAATGCCAACAACGGCAGCTCGACAAAGCACGGATGACCCGCCACCGCTGCGCCCTCCGTAGACAAACCACCACAGCCCGAGGCTCCAATCCGCCGCGTACCAAGCACCACCTCCAAGAAGGATGCGACACCGATGACGCTGCTGCCAGGACGTGACCTAGGGTTTCCCCCGGCACGCGGAGGGAAGTGGGGGATGGCGCCTGATACGTCCATTTTGCATCATGCTTTTATATCAATATTTATTGCATTATGGGATGTTATTACACATTATATCTCAATACTTATGACTATTCTCTCTTATTTTACAAGGTTTACCATGAAGAGGGGGAAATGCCGACAGCTGGAATTCTGGATGGAAAAGGAGCAAACATTGGAAACCTATTCTGCACTGCTCCAAAAATCATGAAACTCCACGAAACATGTTTTTGGAATTAATAAGAATTATTGAGCTAAAGAAATACATCAGGGGGCCCACACCCTGGCCAGGAGGGTGGGGGCGCGCCCAGTAGGTGGGCGCGCCCCTATCTCCTGGGCCCCCTGGTGGCCCTCCGGTGTCCATCTTCTGCTATATGAGGGCTTTTACCCTGGAAAAAATCGTGGGCAAGCTTACGGGACGAAACTCCGCCGCCACGAGGCAGAACCTTGGCGGAACCAATCTAGGGATCTGACGGAGCTGTTCTACCGGGGACACTTCCCTCCGGGAGGGGGAAATCATTACCAACGTCATCACCAACGATCCTCTCATCGGGAGGGGGTCAATCTCCATCAACATATTCACCAGCACCATCTCCTCTCAAAACCCTAGTTCATCTCTTGTATCCAATCCTGTATCCAAACCACAAATTGGTACCCGTGGGTTGCTAGTAGTGTTGATTACTCCTTGTAGTTGATGCTAATTGGTTTACTTGGCGAAAGATCATATGTTCAGATCCTTTATGCATATTATTACTCCTCTGATTATGAACATGAATATGCTTTGTGAGTAGTTACGTTTGTTCCTGAGGACATGGGTGAAGTCTTGCTATTAGTAGTCATGTGAATTTGGTATTCGTTCGATATTTTGATGAGATGTATGTTGTGTTTTCCTCTAGTGGTGTTATGTGAACGTCGACTACATGACACTTCACCATTATTTGGGCCTAGAGGAAGGCATAGGGAAGTAATAAGTAGATGATGGGTTGCTAGAGTGACAGAAGCTTAAACCCTAGTTTATGCGTTGCTTTGTTAGGGGCTGATTTGGATCCATATGTTTAATGCTGTGGTTAGGTTTACCTTAGTACTTCTTTTGTAGTTGCGGACGCTTGCAATAGGGGTTAATCATAAGTGGGATGCTTGTCCAAGTAAGGGCAGTACCCAAGCACCGGTCCACCCACATATCAAATTATCAAAGTACCGAACGTGAATCATATGAACGTGATGAAAACTAGCTTGACGATAATTCCCATGTGTCCTCGGGAGCTCTTTTCTCATTATAAGAAATTGTCCAGGCTTATCCTTTGCTACATAAAGGATTGGGCCACCTTGCTGCACTTTATTTACTTGTTACTCGTTACAATTTATCTTATCACAAAACTATCTATTACCTACAATTTCAGTGCTTGCAGAGAAAACCTTACTGAAAACCGCTTATCATTTCCTTCCGCTCCTCGTTGGGTTCGACACTCTTACTTATCGAAAGGACTACGATAGATCCCCTACACTTGTGGGTCATTAAGACTCTTTTCTAGCGCCGTTGCCGGGGAGTGTAGCGCTTTTGGTGAGTTGAACTTGGTAAGGAAACATTTATATAGTGTGTTGAAATTTTCTGTTACTTGTCACTATGGAAACTAATCCTTTGAGGGGCTTGTTCGGGGTATCTTCACCCCGACCAGAAGAGCAAAGAGTTTCTCCTCAACCTACTGAAATTTTTGAAAATATTTACTTTGATATTCCTTCGGGTATGATAGAGAAACTGCTAGCTAATCCATTTGCAGGAGATGGAACATTGCATCCCGATTTACACCTTATCTTTGTGGATGAAGTTTGTGGATTATTTAAGCTTGCAGGTATTCCCGATGATGTTGTCATAAGGAAGGTCTTTCCTTTATCTTTGAAGGGAGATGCATTGACATGGTATAGGCTATGTGATGATACGAGATCTTGGAATTATAAGCGATTGAAGTTGGAATTTCACCAGAAGTTCTATCCTATGCATCTTGTTCATCGTGATCGTAATTACATATATAATTTCTGGCCCCGCGAAGGAGAAAGCATCGGTCAAGCTTGGGGGAGGCTTAAGTCAATGTTATATTCATGCCCCAATCACAAGCTCTCCCGGGAAATGATTATTCAAATTTTTTATGCTCGGCTTTCTCTTAATGATCGCAACCTGCTCGATACTTCCTGTGCTGGTTCTTATATGTTGAAGACTATTGATTTCAAGTGGGACTTATTGGAAGAATTAAACGCAACTCTGAAGATTGGGGTTCCGGCGATGATAAGGAGTCAGTTATGACACCTAAGTTCGATTGTGTTAAATCTTTTATGGATACCGATGCTTTTCGTGGATTTAGCGCCAAGTATGGACTTGACTCTGAGATAGTAGCTTCTTTCTGTGAATCTTTTGCTACTCACGTTGATATCCCTAAAGAGAAGTGGTTTAAATATAATCCTCCCATTGAAGTAAAAGTAGTTGCACCTATTACAGTTGAAGAAAAGACTATCACCTATAGTGATCCTATTGTTCCTACTACTTATGTTGAGAAACCTCCTTTTTCCTGTTAGGATAAAGGATCATGCTAAAACTTCGACTGTTGTTCGTAAGAGTAATACTAGGACTTATACACCTCCTGAGCAAATCAAAGTTGAACCTAGTATTGCTATGGTTAAAGATCTCTTGGATGATGATTTAGATGGGCATGTTATTTATTTCTGTGGTGAGATTGCTAATATTGCTAGACCAGATGCTAGGATACATAGGCTTGTGGTAGGCATGCCTGTTATTTCCGTTAAGATAGGAGATCATTGTTATCATGGCTTATGTGATATGGGTGCTAGTGCTAGTGCAATACCTATGATTTATATAAAGAAATTATGCACGAAATTGCACCCGTTGAATTAGAAGACATTGATGTTACTATTAAGCTTGCTAATAGGGATACCATTAAACCAGTTGGGATAGTTAGAGATGTTGAAGTCTTGTGTGGGAAGGTTAAATACCCTGCTGATTTTCTTGTTCTTTGTTCCCCACAAGATGATTTTTGTCCCATTATTTTCGGTAGACCCTTCTTGAACACGGTTTAGGCTAGGATTGATTGTGAAAAGGATACTATTACAATTGGCTTAGAGGGTATGTCTGATGAGTTTAATTTTGCTAGGTTTCGTAGACAACCTCGTGATAGAGAATCACCTAGTAAGGATGAGATTATTGGTCTTGCTTCCATTGCCGTACCTCCTACTGATCCGTTAGAACAATATTTGCTAGACCATGAAAACGAAATGTTTATGAAGGAAAGAAGGGAAATAGATGAAGTGTTCCTTAAACAGGAACCCATGCTTAAACACAACCTTCCCGTTGAAATTCTTGGGGATCCCCCTCCACCCAAGGGTGATCCCGTGTTTGAACTCAAACTATTACCTGATAATCTTAAGTATGCTTATCTTGATGAAAAGAAAATATATCCTGTTATTATTAGTGCTAACCTTTCAGAGCAAGAAGAAGAAAGATTATTGAAAACTCTGAAGAAGCACCGAGCTGCTATTGGGTATACTCTGGATGATCTTAATGGCATCGGTCCCACGTTATGTCAACACAAAATTTCAGTGGAGAAAGATGCCAAACCAGTTAGAGATCCTCAACGACGACTGAATCCCAAGATGAAAGAAGTGGTAAGAAAGGAGATACTAAAGATCCTTGAGGCAGGTATAATTTATCCCGTTGCTGATAGTGATTGGGTAAGCCCTGTCCATTGTGTTCCTAAGAAGGGAGGTATTACCGTTGTTCCTAATGATAAAGATGAATTGATCCCGCAAAGAATTATTACAGGTTATAGGATGGTAATTGATTTCTGTAAATTAAATAAAGCTACTAAGAAAGATCATTACCCTTTACCTTTTATTGATCAAATGCTAGAAAGACTATCCAAACACACACATTTCTGCTTTCTAGATGGTTATTCTGGCTTCTCTCAAATACCTGTGTCAGCGGGGGATCAATCTAAAACTACTTTTACTTGCCCTTTCGGTACTTTTGCTTATAGACGTATGCCTTTTGGTTTATGTAATGCGCCTGCTACCTTTCAAAGATGCATGATGGCTATATTCTCTGATTTTTGTGAAAAGATTTGTGAGGTATTCATGGATGATTTCTTCGTTTATGGATCCTCTTTTGATGATTGTTTGAGCAACCTTGATCGAGTTTTGCAGAGATGCGAAGACACTAGTCTCGTCCTGAATTGGGAAAAGTGTCACTTTATGGTTAATGAAGGCATTGTCTTGGGGCATAAGATTTCCGAGAGAGGTATTGAAGTTGACAAAGCCAAAGTTGATGCTATTGAAAAGATGCCATGTCCTAAGGACATAAAAGGTATAAGAAGTTTCCTTGTTCATGCCGGTTTTATAGGAGGTTCATTAAGGACTTTTCTAAGATCTCTAGGCCTCTGACTAATTTATTGCAAAAAGATATTCCTTTTGTCTTTGATGATGATTGTGTAGAAGCATTTGAAATACTTAAGAAAGCTTTGATCACTGCACCTATTGTTCAGCCACCTGATTGGAATTTACCTTTTGAAATTATGTGTGATGCTAGTGATTATGTTATAGGTGCTGTTCTAGGGCGAAATCGAATGTTATCCAGTATGCTAGTAAGACTCTTGATACTGCCCAGAGAAATTATGCTACTACTGAAAAAGAGTTCTTGGCAGTTGTGTTTGCATGTGATAAGTTTAGACCTTATATTGTTGATTCCAAAGTTACTATTCACACTGATCATGATGCTATTAAATATCTTATGGAAAAGAAAGATGCTAAGCCTAGGCTCATTAGATGGGTTCTCCTGCTCCAAGAATTTGATTTGCAAATTATTGATAGAAAGGGAGCTGAGAACCCCGTTGCAGACAACTTGTCTAGGTTAGAGAATGTTCTTAATGACCCACTACCTATTGATGATAGCTTTCCTGATGAACAATTAGCGGTCGTTAATGCTTCTCGTACTGCTCCTTGGTATGCTGATTATGCTAATTATATTTTTGCTAAATTTATACCTCCTAGTTTCACATACCAGCAAAAGAAAAAGTTCTTTTATGATTTAAGACATTACTTCTGGGATGACCCACACCTTTATAAAGAAGGAGTAGATGGTGTTATTAGGCGTTGTGTGCCTGAGCATGAACAGGAACAGATCCTACGCAAGTGTCACTCTGAATCTTATGGAAGACACCACGCTGGAGATAGAACTACACACAAGGTACTACAATCTGGTTTTTATTGGCCTACTTTCTTCAAAGATGCTCGTAAGTTTGTCTTATTTTGTGATGAATGTCAAAGAATAGGTAATATTAGTAGACATCAAGAAATGCCTATGAATTATTCTCTTGTTATTGAACCGTTTGATGTTTGGGGCTCTGATTATATGGGACATTTTCCTGCCTCTAATGGGTCACATATTTTAGTTGCTGTTGATTACGTTACTAAGTGGGTAGAAGCTATTCCAACTAGTAGTGCTGATCATAACACTTCTATTAAAATGCTTAAAGAAGTTATTTTTCCGAGGTTTGGAGTCCCTAGATATCTTATGACTGATGGTGGTTCACATTTTATTCATGGTGCTTTCCGTAAGATGCTTGCTAAGTATGATGTTAATCATAGAATCACATCTCCTTATCATCCGCAGTCTAGTGGTCAAGTAGAGTTGAGCAATAGAGATCTCAAATTAATTTTACAAAAGACTGTGAATAGATCTAGAAAGAATTGGTCCGAAAAACTTGATGATGCATTATGGGCCTATAGAACTGCATATAAAAATCCTATGGGTATGTCTCCTTATAAGATGGTTTATGGAAAAGCATGTCATTTACCTCTTGAACTTCAACATAAAGCATATTGGGCTATTAAAGAGCTCAACTATGACTTCAAACTTGACGATGATAAGAGGTTGTTTGATATTAGCTCACTTGATGAATGGAGAACCCAAGCCTATGAGAATGCCAAGCTATTCAAAGAAAAAGTCAAACATTGGCATGATAAAAGAATTCAAAAGCGTGAGTTTAACGTAGGTGATTATGTGTTATTATTCAACTCTCGTTTAAGATTTTTTGCAGGAAAACTTCTCTCTAAATGGGAAGGTCCCTACGTTATCGAGGAGGTCTATCGTTCTGGTGCCATAAAAATCAACAACTTCGAAGGCACAAGTCCGAGGGTGGTAAACGGTCAAAGAATTAAACATTATATTTTAGGTAATCCTATCAATGTTGAAACTAATATTATTGAAATCGTAACCCCGGAGGAATACATAAGGGACACTTTCCAGAACGTTCCAGACTCTGAAAAGGAATAGGTATGTGGTACGGTAAGTAAACCGACTCCAAAACAATTCTAATGGCAATTTTTATCAGTTTTGGAATATTTAATAATTTTAGGAAGAAAGAAGTAGTCTGAGGGGGACACGAGGCCTCCTTGAGAGTGGAGGGTGTGCCCACCCTTACTGGGCGCGCCCCCTGTCTCGTGGGCACCTCGTGTGCCTCCCGGACTTCGTTTTCTTGCACATTACGTATTTTGGTCGGTAAAAATTCATTATATAAACTCCCGAAGGTTTTGACCACCGTATCATGCAAATATCCTCTGTTTTCGTTTCGAGCTGTTTCTGTTTCAGATCTAGAGCATCATGCCGTCTCCAAGCGCTCCCAAGGACAAGTTTTTCAAGAGGGTTATCAACCCCTATCTCGCGGAGGTGTTGCAACACCCTCAAACCAATGAGATGCGTGAGGGGGTGCTGCACATCCGCGACGTGGAGGGACCAAGACGTACCGGAAGCGTGGATACAAGGCTCGAAGCCGTAGAGCAGCAAGTTTTCAAGTGCCAAGGGATGGTGGAGCGTGGACTCAACGCCAACCAGATGATGATCACAGAGTTCAACAATAACCACAAGCTAGATGCCAAAGTCATTGGGGAGACCATCTTCAAGCTTCAAGAGAAAATCGAGCACCTCCAAGCCCAGATCTATGACCTGCAAAACCAGAACTATGAGTATGAATATAGATTCAAGAGGATGAGTTTGGCTGCAGATTTAAGGATCCCGGAGACTCGATCATCCTTCTATGATGGTGAGCCTATGCCTTGGAAGACGGAGGACAAGCCTAGATCATCAACAACTCCTACTTCACCACCTCCGAGGACATAATTACATGGGTATGGGCACTCCCCTTGGCAACTGCCAAGCTTGGGGGAGGTGCCCCGGTATCGTATCACCATCACACTCCTATCTTTACTGTTTTATTTAGTTCGATCCCTTTAGTAGTATCTTGATCTAGTAGATTAAAGTTTTGATATCAAGTAGCTTTGAGTTTTGCCTTGTGATCTCTTTTTGTAATCGAGTCCGTGAGCTATCTATAATAAATATTAGTGTTGAGTCAAGGGCTTTGCTATGTTGCTATGATCCTAAGAAAGTAGAAAGAATAAAAAAGTTAATATTGATCTTATGGTTAGTGATGACTTCACACATAGAAAGTATGCGGCATAAAATTTGTTGAGAGTTGATAAACGTAGTTTTGGTCATCGTTGCAATTAATAGGAAGTGATAAGGAAAGAGAGGTTCACATACAAATATATTATCTTGGACATCTTTTATGATTGGGAGCACTCATTAAGTATGACATGCTAAAAGAGTTGACGTTGGACAAGGAAGACAACGTAGTGGTTTATGTTTTCTCACATCTCAGTTAAAGTATATTGTCATTGACCTTCCAAACATGTTGAGCTTGCCTTTTCCCCTCATGCTAGCCAAATTCCTTGCACCAAGTAGAGATACCACTTGTGTTTCCAAATATCCTTAAACCCAGTTTTGCCATAAGAGTCCACCATACCTACCTATGGATTGAGTAAGATCCTTCAAGCAAGTTGTCATGTTGCAGGCAATAAAAATTGCTATCTAAATATGTATGACTTATTAGTGCAGAGAAAATAAGCTTTATACGATCTTGTTGTGGAAGTAATAAAAGCGACGGACTGCATAATAAAGGTCCACATACAAGGGGCAATATAAAGTGACGTTCTTTTGCATTAAGATTTTGTGCATCCAACCCTAAACGTACATGACAACCTCTGCTTCCCTCTGCGAAGGGCCTATCTTTTACTTTATGTTTTTACTTTATGCTTGAGTCAAGGTGATCCTCACCTTTCCCTTTTTCATTTTATCCTTTGGCAAGCTCCTCGTGTTTGAAAGATCATGGTATATATATCCTATTGGATGTAAGTTAGCATGGGCTATTATTGTCGACATCACCTAAAGGTGAATACGTTGGGAGGCAACACAATAAGCCCCTATCTTTCTCAGTGTCCGGCTGAAACTCCATAACCACAAGTATTGCGTGAGTGTTAGCAATTGTAGAAGACCACATGATAGTTGAGTATGTGGATTTGCTGAAAAGCTCTATTGTTGACTCTTTCTGATGTTATGATAAATTGCAATTGCTTCAATGACTGAGATTATAGTTTGTTAGTTCTTAATGAAGTTTTTGAACCATACTTGACATTGTGAATTGATTGTTACTTGAGTATAAGAAATCGTATGATAAAATCTATATATGTTGATGTTACAAGAATGATCATGATGCCCTCATGTCCGTATTTTCTTTTTATCGACACCTCTATCTCTAAACATGTGGACATATTTTTTGATTTCGGCTTCCGCTTAAGGACAAGCGAGGTCTAAGCTTGGGGAGTTGATACGTCCATTTTGCATCATGCTTTTATATCAATATTTATTGCATTATGGGCTGCTATTACACATTATATCTCAATACTTATGGCTATTCTCTCTTATTTTACAAGGTTTACCATGAAAAGGGGAAATGCGCATACTGGAATTCAGGGCCGAAAAGGAGCAAACATTGGAAACCTATTCTGCACTGCTCCAAAAATCCTGAAACTTCACGAAACATTTATTTGGAATTAATAAGAATTATTGAGCGAAAGAAATACATCAAGGGGCCCACACCCTGGCCAGGAGGGTGGGGGCGCGCCCACCCCTACTGGGCGCGCCCCCTATCTCCTGGGCCCCCTGGTGCCCCCCCCGGTGTCCATCTTCTGCTATATGGGGGCTTTTACCTTGGAAAAAATCGTGGGCAAGCTTACAGGAGGAAACTCCGCCGCCACGAGGCGGAACCTTGGCGGAACCAATCTAGGGCTCCGACGGAGCTGTTTTGCCGGAGACACTTCCCTCCAGGAGGGGGAAATCATCACCAACGTCATCACCAACGATCCTCTCATCGGGAGGGGGTCAATCTCCATCAACATCTTCACCAGTACCATCTCCTCTCAAAACCCTAGTTCATCTCTTGTATCCAATCTTGTATCCAAACCACAAATTGGTACCTGTAGGTTGCTAGTAGTGTTGACTACTCCTTGTAGTTGATGCTAATTGGTTTACTTGGTGGAAGATCATATGTTCAGATCCTTTATGCAATTATTACTCCTCTGATTATGAACATGAATATGCTTTGTGAGTAGTTACATTTGTTCCTGAGGACATGGGTGAAGTCTTGCTATTAGTAGTCATGTGAATTTGGTATTCGTTCGATATTTTGATGAGATGTATGTTGTCTTTTCCTCTAGTGGTGTTATGTGAACGTCGACTACATGACACTTCACCATTATTTGAGCCTAGAGGAAGGCATAGGGAAGTAATAAGTAGATGATGGGTTGCTAGAGTGATAGAAGCTTAAACCCTAGTTTATGCGTTGCTTCGTTAGGGGCTGATTTGGATCCATATGTTTAATGTTGTGGTTAGGTTTACCTTAATACTTCTTTTGTAGTTGCAGACGCTTGCACTAGGGGTTAATCATAAGTGGGATTCTTGTTCAAGTAAGGGCAGTACCCAAGCACCGGTCCACCCACGTATCAAATTATCAAAGTACCGAACGCGAATCATATGAACGTGATGAAAACTAGCTTGACGATAATTCCCATGTGTCCTCGGGAGCTCTTTTCTCATTATAAGAAATTGTCCAGGCTCATCCTTTGCTACATAAAGGATTGGGCCACCTTGCTGCATTTTATTTACTTTATTTACTTGTTACTCGTTACAATTTATTTTATCACAAAACTATCTATTACTTACAATTTCAGTGTTTGCAGAAAAAACCTTACTAGAAACCCTTTATTATTTCCTTCTGCTCCTCGTTGGGTTCGACACTCTTACTTATCGAAAGGACTACGATAGATCCCCTACACTTGTGGGTCATCAGCGCCTACCACCGACACCCTCCAGAAAGGAATGGTAGCCACCGCCGGTGTCACTGCATCAAGGTCGGATGAACCGGCAAGAATTTCTCCCGCACTTCAAACCCCACCGCCCACCGGGAGCCGACCAGCCAAACCACCGCCAAACTGGAGCCGACCAGCCAAACCACCGCCCAACACCAAGCATCGCAGTTGCGCCGCCAGCCATGCTATCTCACTGCGACACCAACACGAGGCCAAGAAGACCGGAGAGAAGTGCCAAGCGACGAGAGCAGCAGCACCGTAGCCAAGCGGGAGGGAACCACCTCCACCGCTGTCGTGCGAGAGGCCCGCGCCTCCGGCGCCATCGCGGTCGCTGGCCGGACACGACAGCAGGGCATATCAGGCCACCCCTGGCGCGGCCAGGCCCGAAATGGGCCCGCTAAGCCTCGCCGGCCACGCTGCAACAGGCTGGCATTGGCGCCGCCAGCACCCAGCTGCTCATCGCCGCTCCCCCGCCTCTCGAAAGTCACATCGCAGACCCGCCCCACCGTCGGCGCCCAAGCTCATATGGGGCCTGCAGGGTCCAGATCTGGGCCAAGCGGTTTCGCCAGTCGCGCGCCGCTGCGCCACCCCGCCGCCAACGACGACGCGCCGCCCGCCGACGCCACGTCGGGGAACCCCGCCGCCACCCGAACCGTCTCCGCCTAGGAGCACCCCTTGGTGCAGCTCCGCCCTGCACCAGAGCCACCGGGAGGGAAGGTCAGGGCCGCCGCCACCAGCGTCCCCAGGGCCAGGCCAGGCTGGCCACGGGCGCCCGTGACGGCGGCGGGAAGTAAGGGAAGAGGGGGGCTGGTGGAAGGGGAGGCCGACGTGCCGACGCGGTCGAGAAGCGGGAGGGGGAGAAGAATTTCTCCAAGATCTAATGCCACTAAACATAACCATGCAAGATGAGAACTTGTCCAACAGCTTCTCCAAACTAGGACTACAAATGAGAAGCTACAGCTGAGCGAGCGTTGTTTTCATTGATTTGTGAAAATGTGCGGCCGATGATGCTCCTTCCGTGCTTGAGCTTCTCAAATCAATCTCGGTATACACGCCAATAGTTATTGTAAAGAAAGAGTTTAATAAAAAAATGTAAATAATACAAATGAGCATTGACGGACACAGACCTAGCCTTGCAAGAATATAGACTATAGAGAACACAAAATGATCACAAAACACTGAAAACCATACACTAAACATGAACAAGACTGAGCAAAAATAACACTTAAAAGCAAAGAAAAACAGAGAAGAGAGATGTTGACTAACGTGATTGTATTAGGAAACATAGGTTAGACTAGGAATTATTCTGGCTTGCCTTGTACTCCAAGTAGATCATGTACTCCTATATATATGCCGACGAGGCTCAAGCAATACAACGAACTATTCCACCAAATCCCTCTCTCCCTTCTAACATGGTATCTATCGCAAGTCGATCCTAAACCCTAGCCGCCTCTTCAAGACTCTGCGCCGCCCGGGCGGTCGGCCTCCATGACCGCCGCCGGGGCCGCGCCGCCGTACCTAGGGTTAAATCACGGTCGTGTTGACCGGCTGCCCTAGAGAGTCTTTTCCCCGAGCCTTGCTCCGGGTTTTTTTTCTCCCGCTGGTTATCTTGATCGCGCGGTTTCTTTTTGGTTTTTCGATCTATTCTTGATCGGTTTGCACCGCCCACCGCCGCCGTCGACCCCGAGCGCCTATACTCCGACCCCGGTGCGACCCGCCGGCCTCTCCTCCGACCCGGCGGCCACGCAGCGCCGAGGCGCCCATCAGGGCTAGCCGTCGTCCGCGCGTCGGTCCGCCCATCGCCCTGCGCCAGCCGTCACCGCCCTGCTCCGACCGGGACACCTGCATTGCCCCGACCCGCCGGCCACACGCCATGCGACGGTCAAACATAGTTGTCGATCACGCGCCGACCCTCCCATTGATCCACATCACCCGCCTCCGCCGCGTCTGCACGGCGGCCTGGCGGTCTACCTCGCCGGCCTCGTCCTCATCCGTGTCGGTACGGCTGCGTCAGGCTTGTCGGCTGCCTCAACTCGGGCGCCGCTGCTCTGTTGGTCGCTCGGGCCTCGCTGCCCGGGCGCCGGCGTTGCTTTGGCAGCCCGGGTGCCGGTGCTGACAAGCTCGTCCGCACGACGTCTCACGTCGTCCGTCGTCGCCGGCTTCATCTCGGACTCCGCCACCACCACGTCTCCACCGAGCGACGTCACCGACCTCGCGCACGATCGGCTTGATCACCCGCTCGCCGCGGTGATCCGCCTCATCTACGCCGTGCGACCGACCTGGCCCGTCGGTTACGCGCGCCTTCGCTGGTCCCGTGAAGATCGTCCCCGAGTTCAGCGCGCCTCTCCACCGATCGAGCATTGGGATGCCACTGCGTTGCCCAGTCGGGCCTCAGCGCCGCCGCCCCGTGATTCTCCTCGCGGCTGCATCAACCCGTGCGTCGCCGCTGCGTCGCCCCTTCGGGCTGTAGTGTCGCGATACGTGGTCCCCGCCGCCGCCCCAAGGCCGTCCCCACGGCTGCACCGACTCGCGAACCGCCGTTCGCTTCTTCGGGTCAGCAGCGTCGCGCCCATGGTCCCCGCCGCCGCCGAGGCCTTCCCGCCGTCGCCCGACCCTCCTGCCGCCGCTGCGCCGCTTCCTTCAGCCGTGAGCGCCGCGCCCGCGATCCACTCCGCCGTCACCGCGCGCCGACCTCCGTGGTATGCGCCACGCCGTCTCCCTTGGCACGGAATGCTACCATCCGTGCGGTCTTCGTCACGCTGTCAGGGTTCTTCGCCTACTTCGAGCACCGCCGCTGCACTCCTAACCTAGCCGCCGCCGCCGTCAAGCCGCCGCTGCCGTCAGGCCGCCGCCACCGCTCTTCTTTGGCCGCCGCCGTCGCTACCTTCGTGGCCGCCGCCGCCGCCGCCGCCCGTCCACCCCCTTCGTCTTCGTCCAAGCACCAGCCCATCGCCAACGTCGCCGTTATCTACCCCGACCACTTCGTCTACTCCGACCACCGTTGGTGACATCGGCCCCGCGCCGATGGACGCCGCAATCGTCGTCGAGTTCTTCTCTGCTGGCCCCTCCGACTTCTCTGACATGGCGTACAGCTTGTGCAGGTCCCTCGTCTACGCATGCCCGGTGCTGGCAACTCCGATGCGCGCCTTCATCCACGACGTGTCCCCGGGCCTGGCAAGCCTGGTTGGAGCTTCGTCAACTTCGTCTTTGTCCGTCTACGCATGCCCGGTGCTGGCAACACCGGTGCGTGCCTTCGTCCACGATGTGTCCCCGGGCTTGGCAAACCCGCCGCGACACGTCGTCAACACCATCATCCTTCCGGCGCACCACTACCTCGTCACCATTGTGCTCATGACTAACTCGGCGCCTCCTTGTGCCCGTGGCTCCACGGCGACTTCCTCGACATCGGCCACCCCGACTCTACATCGACCACGACATTCTTCGCACGGCTACCTCAACCACGGCTCCACTACCCACGCTCTTGGCTACATCGACAAACGGCACAAAGGGCTACCGCCTGCTTGAGCAACCTAGTTGGTTTCCACTCCAGCCACGACTCCGTGATGCGTCGACCGTTACGATTGTGGGGGGGGGGGGTGTCCATCGGCTTGCCTTCGGATTCTTCTCCAGTCTAACCGTCTGCGTCACTACCGTTGTGACTGCGGGGGGATGTTGAGTAATGTGATTGTATTAGGAAACATAGGTTAGACTAGGAATTATTCTGGCTTGCCTTGTTTTTTTTGTTTTGAGGAATCACCGGGGGAGGATCCCACCTGTATTTATATTACTCAAAAGCCAGCAAGGGCAAGCAGGATTACAAGGTCACGGCTAGCCGTGAGGTAAGGAACAGGAGCCAGGAGATGGCTGCTGCCTTGTCAGACGGGTCCCGGAATCTGTTTAGACAGATTTCAAACTCATTACAGAAGTTCCTAACAGTGACTACAGGGGGGTGAATCTTATTACGGAAAGCAGCAGCATTCCTAAAGTCCCATATTTTCCACAAGATCATAAGAAGAACTTCAGGCCACACCCGGCCATCCAAGGCACCAGGAGGTTGGAGTAGCCAGAGATCTTGAAACCTGGGAGTGGGGTTTAGACCCAGCCTATCCCACGTCTGAAATGCATGCGGACAGCCGAGGAACGGGTGGGAAGTGTCCTCGGAGGGGGCGCCACATCTGGGGCATACGACATCGGTGGTGATTTTTTTGTGGAGCAGATTGCATTTGGTGTTTAGTCTTCCTCTGAACAGCAGCCAAGCGAAGATTTTTAGCATGTGGGGGGGCCCTGGACCTCCAAATCAGGGGGGCATGATCATCTTCGACCTCCTCATGGAGAAGTATTCCATATGCCTTCCTTGCTGAGAAGCCAGTGCCATGGATCGGAAATCTTTCGTCCGGAGCATTAGACAGCTGAAAGTCCTGCAACAACAAAGAGAGAGCAGCAAGCTCGCGCGAGGCGGCCGAGGTTAGCCTGTTCACCAGGTTTGCTTGCACCCCATATCGCATGATGTGCACCACTGGGATGTGGGTGTTTGTGGAGTGTGAGTATAGGCTTGGGAAGGTGGTTGCTAGGGGGGTATCTTATAGCCAAGAGTCAAGCCAAAAAAATTCTTTTGGCCGTTATTTGTGAGCACAAAGGTAATGGACATCAGTTTTGGGAGCTGGGTTTGGATGATTTTGGTAAGGAAGGAAGGGTTTGAGCATGTGGCTATATGAGGAAGGCTACAGAGGTGCTGCATGTCTAGCCAGGAGATCCACGGAATCGGTGTGGAGCTGTTGTTGTGGTTAAGGTATTTAAAAGCAAACTTCATAAGCAGACAATCATTCTAGTAAGCGAGATTTTTGATGCCTATACCACCATAAACTTTAGGTTTGCAAACGTTTTTCCAAGCAATTAGACAACTGGAGCCGGTGCACGTTTCCTCCGCAGCCCAGAAGAAGGCTCTACGAGTGGAGTCTAACAGTTTGATAACCTTTTTTGGAAGCTTAAAAACAGACATGAAGTACGTAGCCAGGGAGTCAAGGACCGAGGAAATCAGGACGAGGCAACCTGCGCGGTTTAGAAGCTTTGCACACCAGCCCGAAAGAAGGCTTCTGCAGTTGGAGATTATTGGTTGAAAGGCTGAGGGTGGGAGCTTGTGCGGCGATAGAGGGAGGCCTAGGTATGTTTGGGGAAAGGTGGCAATCTCACAACCGAGAGATTGGGCGATTAGGTCAGAAATGTCAGGGTCGATATTCATAGGTACAAAAGTTGTTTTGGAGAAGTTGATGCATAGTCCCGTCGCCGAAGCGAAGTCATCGAGGATCTTTTTGAGAGCGTTTGCGGCCGCAACAGAGGCATGGGCGATGATTAGAGTGTCATCGGCGTACTGGAGTACGGTCGGAGGGAGGTCCGGGTAGACAGGGTGGTGCAGGACACTATCGTCAGTCGAAGCAGATTTTAGGATCATCTGCTGGAGTACATCAGCTACAATGATGAAAAGGTAGGGAGAAATAGGGTCACCCTGCCGCAGGCCATTCCTGCATTGAATCCAGCTACCAGGGATACCGTTGAGAGAGATAGCAGTTTTTCCGGAGGAGAGTAGGTCATCAACCCAGTTACAGAAGCAGATTGGGAAGCCACGGTGCCGAAGAATTTTAATTAAGGATGTCCAGGAGATTGAATCGAATGCCTTTCGGAAGTCAAGCTTAAAGACCATGGTGGGAACCTTGCGTTTGTGGCAGCAATTCAGCGAGTCTGCAGCGTGGATGAGGTTTTCGGCGATGCATCGACCAGTAATGAAGCCTGTTTGATCACCATGAACAAGCAAGGGAATGAACTGTTTTAGCCAGTTGGAGAGAAGCTTGGCGATCCCTTTGACGGGGCAGTTTTGCAGGGCGATGGGCCGGAAGGCGCCTGCAATGTCTGCACCTTCTTTTTTTGGGAGAAGAATGACGATGGATCGGTTGAAGCGCTCGGTTTGGGAGGAAGAATTGGCGAACTCTTGGAAGAAGGGAATGATGAGGGGTTTAAGGTTTTGCCAGAAGGATCAGTAGAAACTAGGACCGAAGCCGTCCGGGCCAGGGCTGGCATTAGGGTTCATGTGCAAGAAGGCAAGTTTTATCTCGTCATCGGAAAAAGGGGCCTCGAGGTGCCTTAGCTGTGGGATTTGGGTTGGGTAGATATCTGTTAGGTTGAAATTCCAGTGGGTAGAGGCCGGAGTGCCAAGAAGAAGTTGGTAGTAATCTTTTAGAATTTTCGCTTTCTGGTCATGGGAGAAAAAGTCGCGCCCAAGGTGACGTAGGACCGGGATTTGGTTTTTCCGGAGGCGTTGAGAGGCTGAGGCATGGAAGAATTTAGAGTTCTCGTCACCGTAGATCGCTCGTTTGATTTTGGAACGTTGCCGAAGAGCGAGCATACGGTCGTGAGTGGCTCTTAGCAGCGTGGCTTTAACAACTGTGCGAAGTTGAAACTCGGAGGGGGTGATAGGCCTCGTTTCTTCCTTTAAGTCGATCAGAGAAATGACGCGTTTGCAGCGCAGTTCTCTTGTGTGGGCAGGCAGCAAGGTTTTAGTCCATTGTTTTAGGCGGGATCGGCAGGATTGAAGGCAGTGGGCCAAGCGGGCTGAGGAAGATAGGTGGGCCGTTGCTGTAGTTTGGCAGATCTGGGAGATTAGGCGTTTGCAGGCCGGGTTGTAGGCCCAGCATCGTTCGAACCGGAAGAGGCGGGAGCGGGGTACGGACATGGATATGGAGATGATTAGTGGCACATGAACCGAGATGGCCCGAGGGAGAGAGGATAAGGAGGTGTTCGGGAAGGCATGATTCCAAGCTAAATTAAAGAAGGCGCGATCGAGCCGTTCTAGGACGGGGGATTCTCTGTTGTTGGACCAAGTAAATTGCCGATCTAGGAGAGGCAGTTCTAGGAGGGCTAACTTATCAATCGTGTCGTTAAACAAGCGGGATTCTCGTTGGTGAAAGTTGGGATTGTTTTTCTCGTGGGGGAAGCGAATCATGTTAAAATCACCTACAACTAGCCACGGAATGTTCTCAAGGGAGGCTGTGGCTTTTAGTTCAGCAAGGAAAACTGGTTTTTGCGCCCTGGTAGTCGGGCCATACACGTTTGTGACGCAGATGGGGGAAGGGTAATCGAGGGAAGTGAGGGAGGTAGTGGAGCAGAAACCATGGTTTATGTGGTTTGTGATGTGAAGGGAGCTGGTGTTGGCAGCGGATAGCATACCCCCAGCGGTGCCCGAAGCCGAGCGAAGGCATAGAAATCGAGGGAAGTTGGCAGGAAAGACCGAATTTTTGGGACAGAGGGCGTGGCAAGTTTAGTTTCCTCGAGTAACAACATATGAGGTTTGATAGATAGAAGTTCAGATAGAACATCATTACACTTGTACACATCACCCAAGCCCCTAACATTCCAGGAGCAGAGATACATAGTCGTTGCCGTCATTTTAAACACTAACACAGACACCAGGACTCACTAAACCAACGGGCGCGCATACAGCCACAGAGACAACAGACACAGATAGGCAGTAGCCTTGAGAAACTAGTAAACTGGGACCAAACAGACACATGAAACGACGGACGGCACCAGAGAGATGCAAACCATGGAATCACTTGGCGGCACCACCAACGGCCTTGGCGACGAGGTCGATCTCGTCAGTAGAGGAGCCACACTCTTTGGCCAGGGCAGCATGCGCCATCGGCGAGCCCGGCTCCGAATCCTCAGCAGCAAGACGAGCGGAGCGGACTGCATCATGAAAGTCTTGGACCGAGCTAGCCATGAGCAGGCGCTTGGCTTTGGCACGGGAAGCTTTGTCCGCCATTGTCTCCTTGGCAGATGGCTTGGCCAAGGCGAGACGGGCACTGCGACGGACATGCAGAACGTCGTTGGCGCGCTTGGCCTTGCCGCGCCTCTTCTTAGCGACCGCCTCATGAACCGCAGGAGCGGGCTTAGCAGGGATCGGAGCGGCTGGGGAGACCGGCGCCGGCGAGATGCCGGAGCAAGGGCGGCGCGAGTAGGTGCGCAGGGAAGGAGTGGGAGCAGGCGCGTTAGGGATAGGGGTGGCAACCATGGGAGAGGCCATCGGCAGAGCGTGCTGCTCGGCAATGGCCTCAAACGCGGCTGAGATGGAGGTGAACGGAATAGAAGCCGCCGCGTGGGATTGGGGAGGAGCAGAAATAGTCTGGGCAGGCAGGGCAGGCTCTGGAGGTGGGGTAACATGGCCTGAGGCGGTGGCGGAGGGAAGGTGGTGCAAGATGGAGTTGAGGAGCACAGGTGGGGCTATGCCGATGCGGGCCAGCGGGATATCATCATCAGAGGAGGAGATAGCAAGGTCCAGGAATTGATCGGCAGCTAGGGAAGCGTTTCTGGAAGGGGAGGAGGGAGGGCCCTGTGGGAACTCCGGGGACACAACTACAGGCCCGAAGGCGGCTGTCGGTGTCAAAACCGGCGGATCTCGGGTAGGGGGTCCCGAACTGTGCGTCTAGGCGGATGGTAACAGGAGACAAGGGACACGATGTTTTTACCCAGGTTTGGGCCCTCTCGATGGAGGTAATACCCTACTCCTGCTTGATTAATATTGATGATATGGGTAGTACAAGAGTAGATCTACCACGAGATCAAGGAGGCTAAACCCTAAAAGCTAGCCTATGGTATGATTGTTGTTCGCCCCACGGACTAAAACCCTCCGTTTATATAGACACCGGATAGGTTAGGGTTACACAGAGTCGGTTACAATGGTAGGAGATCTACATATCCGTATCGCCAAGCTTGCCTTCCACGCCAAGGAAAGTCCCATCCGGACACGGATGAAGTCTTCAATCTTGTATCTTCATAGTCTTGGAGTCCGCCGTGACGATAGTCCGCTATCCGGACACCCCTAGTCCGGACTCCTCAAGAGCCCCTGAACCAGGGTTCAATGACGATGAGTCCGGCGCGTTGATTGTCTTCGGCATTGCGAGGCGGGTTCCTCCTCCGAATACTTCATAGAAGGTTATGAACACAAGGATAGTGTCCGGCTCTGCAAAACAAGTTCCACATAACACCGTAGAGAGAATAATTTTTGCACAGATCTGCTGACGTATTACGCGGCGTGACATCACACCACGGCTAGGCCTTTATATGAATCGTTTTTTACCATTTCACCTTAGCACGTTTAGCGAGGCGGTTTCCTTGGCACGTCTTATCAAAGCATAGATCGTGCCCCCTTATTCCGGGATTCTCATCAATACGGACGTGGGTAACCCATCCGCGCCATTGATTACGGCGCTTGGGAGATAAGCGAGTTTTACCAGGCTGGTGGGGGACGCATAGCTCCGTCCGTCCATATAAGGGGATAAGGATCTACCTTTTCACCTACGCCTTCTTCCTCCTTTGCTTCTCCATTTCCGCGCACTCGAGCTCCAACGCCCAAGTCCGCACATCCCACCTCAACCTTCTCCAACCATGTCGGGAGCGGGAGGCAGGTGGATGGCCTCCTCCGTCACGGAGGGGCACATCACAAGACTGCGGGAGGCCGGATACTTGTCCAACGACATCGCGCACAGGCTGCCCGATGCGGGGCAGCTTATTCCAACCCCCGGGCCCCATGAGAGGGTAGTGTTTCTCCCCCACTTCCTCCGCGGACTAGGTTTTCCACTTCACCATTTGTCCGGGGGCTCATGTTCTACTACGGCCTGGACTTCCACGACCTGGCCCCGAATTTCGTCCTCAACATCTCGGCGTTTATCGTGGGTGCGAGGCCTTCCTCTGCATCCAGCCCCACTTCGCTTATGGCTGAAGATCTTCAACGTCCGCCAAGGTAGTGGGCGGCCGTCAGCAGTCTTGGCGGCGCCATGGTTGGCAAGATGGCCAAAGTCCCATGGCTCGAGGGCGCCTTCGTGGAGACAATAAAGAGGTGGCAATCAGGATGGTTTTACATCACCGAGCCACGCGACCCCGAATGGGTGGCGGCCCCCGAATTTAGATCTGGCTTCCCCACACGGCTCTCGCCCCGAAAGAGACGGGCCGACGTGGGGAATTCGAAGAGCTATCCGGACTCCAAACATGCGTCCGAAACCTGATGGACAAGAATCTCAAGCTTGTCGACGTAATCCAGGTGATGCTCATCCGCCGGATTCTCCTCTGCCAACAACGGGCCTTCAATTTGTGGGAGTTCGATCCAGCACAACACCGAACCTTGAGCCGGCTCTTCGACACTACGTATGAAGACGCCTGGAAGGTGCTGTTCAAGGGCGCCGAAGCCCCCACATCCGCTAACAAAGATCGCGGATACAGCTCGCGGCGTCAAGCCGGCGAGGTAAGTTATTTTACCCTTTACGGGACACCTTTTTCATAGATTGACTCTAGGCGGATCTAAAACTCCCTAATCTTTGACAGATCGGTGAAGACGCCGGACAGATTAACTGTCCGGCTCCTTTGCCGGAAGACCGGAGGACGCCTGATTGACGGCTGCTGGCTCCGCACCCATGTGGTGCCGGAGAAGAAGGCCAAGAAGGAGGCCACGGAACTCAAGGAGCTCCCCACGCCAGTTGTCGATTCTCAAGCGAATCTTCTCCTCAAGACGAGGAGGAAGAAGAAGAAGCTCCTTCCCAGCGGGGGAGGAGAAGAAAAGGAAGGCCTCCCCAACTGGGGAGGCCGGAGGGTCCAAGAAGGGAAGAACCCTTCCTCCGGACTTCTCCACCAACATCGACGATGACGAGGAGGATTGGCCTACAAGGGCCAAGCCCCTGGCGAGATCATAAGTGTCCGAATACCCATGGCTTTTTATTATTGCAGGTGTTCTCTAATGTCGAACAACGCACAGCCCGCCCAAGGGCGAAGTTCGCCGATTCATCGGCGGGTCCCCGGGCTCGTCGGAAATGGAGAGTACTCGCCCGACCGCCTCCTCGCCACGCACGCTGCTAACGACGCCATGGTGGGGCCCCAAGAGGGGCTTGGTCAAGAGGAGGTGGCGCAGGAGGTGCCACAAGGCAACCTCCGGACTCAGCACGCTGGGGCAAGACCCCGGGGCTCTAGGTCTCACCTCGTCCGGACTCCATGCCGGAACCATCAGCGGTTCAAGTCCGCCAGCGGATCCTTCGCAAGAAGGAAGACGCCGTGTCCTCCGCCCAACCGAGGCACCGGATAGCGATCGAGGCGCTTAACAGCGCTTCCATCGAGGAGGAGCACCGCGACCGTGATGAGTGCGGTGATCCGACAGTTCAGTCCGCCAAGAGCGGGCTGACCAAGCCTGTACCAGCCTTCTAACAAAGCTTTGAGGTAAGTTTAGAATATGTAAAATATTACCGCATAGACAGTAGTTCTCGATGCTTAGTTCGTGTTCGGAAAGAAAAGCCGGACTAAGGATCTAAAAAGATATACGCAGGAGTCTAACATAAGTATGTCAATATGGGAATGTAGGCTACGCTGCTGACCTCTGCCGCACTGACTGCGAAGGTCAATGCATTGAAGCAGAACCTTGAGCGGTCCGAGAACGAGCTCGGACAAGCCAAGAAGCAGCTCGAGGACAAGGAAGGTAAGTAATACCTTATTAAAGAAATACCTTATAGAAAAGTTTTTGGTTGCAAAAATAACAGGAATAACTTGGGTACTGTAGGGCCACGAAGCGAGGTGGCGACCACAAGGAAGCGGTGTCCGTGGGCTAAAACAAAGCGGCTATGAACGCACCGAGCGAGTGAAGGAGGAGGCGCAGCTGGCCAAGGTAGGGCAAGAGCTCCAAGCTCTCGTGGAAAAACACGAGGGTTTGGAGCGTGACTCAAAGACTCGAGAGTCCGAGCTCGCCTCGGCTCTTGAGAGTGCCAAAGCTGCTAAGGCCGAGGCCCAAAAAGCCCTCCAAGAAATTGAGTCGTTGAAGAAGATAGCGGCGGGTAAGGCATTCTTTATGCAAAGCAAGCATGTGAAAGTGGATTACCTATTACTTACCCGGATTCGGAGCTCTCCAGGAGCATTCGCAGATTTGCCCCGTAGTGTGTCTGATGCTGCCGCATTCTACCGCGCCAAGGAGGGGAGCTCGATGGAAAAGGTGTTCTGGTCTCAGTTTGCTGAGGCCGGACAGCCGGTGCCCCTGAGCGACCAGCTGAAGCAGCTGGTCAAGCTCCACAAGGTCGCCGAACAGGCCATGAAGGGCCTTATAGTGCGGCTGTGGCCATTGGAGGCCATGCCCGGGAGCTACTTCGGCTTGGTGCGGCGGCTGGTGGATGCCTGTCCACGAATTGAAGTCATCAAGCGCTCCGTATGCATTGAAGGTGTCCGTCGGGCCCTTGCCCGTGCTAAAGTGCACTGGGGCAAGCTGGATGCGGAGAAGCTTGTGACGGACGGGCCACCGAAGGGCCATGAGCATCGCACGCCCGAAATGTACTATGAGGGCCTCCTGAAGGGTGCCCGCGGAATAGCGGATGAGTGCTCCAAAGATGTAATTTTTGAGTAGGCTCGCATTTGTTATCATGTACGCTGGAAACTTGTTCATATGCGCTAAGCAACACTTGTTAATTTAAAATATTACCTTCTGTGCGGCTGTTTATCAAATTTGAGAGATGGCAGGTCGTTGGCTTCAGCCCTCATGCCACGAGTGCTGGGGTGTTCGGGATAAACTTGAGCACTCTTGTTCCCATTCTTGGGTCCATCTAGGGAGGCGCCAACACAACGTAACAAGGCAACCGGACTTATAATGCTTGAACACTCTCACTTAGCCATAGAATTCTATAATTTTAAATTTCGTGAAGCCCCTAGTATTCGGAAGACCGAGTCGGGCGCTATCCACGCCTTGGCCGGACAATTCGGTTCCTCGCTCTAAGCGGCATAAGTCTTTAGGGACCCGAAAAACCTCTCGAACAGCGATCGCTCTCGCCCTATCATGACGGTCAGTTTTAGCTTTTCCATCGAGGTGCTCAACCCAGCTCAACTGGGCACAATCGCAGTGGTTCTCCGTGCTACCTTAGCCGATATAACGGAACGTAAGGTACCAAAACACGGGAGCCGGGCAAACCCAACTATTGACCCAAGACATGATTCGGAGCCGATTCATATAATGCTATAAGTTCGGGGTGCCGCACTTGTGAAAGTGTTCGGACTTATCACACCATAATTTTGGGATACTTAAGCCCCTGGTGTATTGGCGGTACCAAAGTGTACGGTTGCAACATGTCATGAAATGAACATATGTATAGATAAAGCAAGTAGTGCAATAATACGCAAAACTATGTATTGTTTATTCAAAAAAGGTACTGCAATGAAAGCAGAACGATACAAATAGTGCTATAAGCAAGGGATGGGACTATCTAACATGTCCCCCTCCAGGGGTAAGCTGCGGGATGGTATGTAAAACAGGTATAATGCTCGTAATAGAGACCACCTGAACATTCGACGTGGCTTAGCGCTTCCCTGGCTGTTGCATCGTGAGTTCGGCGATTCAAGTGCCGGACAAGACTTCTCAAAGACGGAGTCCTAAAAGTAAAAAAAAGGAAGAAAAAAAGGAAAAAAGAAAAAGAATGACACAATCGGGAGCCCCTGGTGCGGTCGAGCCGCATTCTTCGCGTGCCGTGGTCTTGCCCCTCCCCATATGCCCATGGTATCTCCAGAGCGTAATTATGTACGCGTAATACTAGCTTCGTGATTTTGCGAGGGCGGGGGTTGGGGCCGGATTGCTACGCGTGCTTGAATCGTGCCAGGCGGTCTTGTTGTAGGTTACTCCGGGCGCGCTTGACAGTGTCCGGACGCTTAGTGGCCGGACTCGAGAATTGCTGTGAGAGGCTGCTTTGTACCTCCGCCGCGAGGGCCACCGTGTGCTCCTCCGTTCGGAGAGAGCGTTCGGTGTTTCCATTGACCGTGATTACTCCTCGAGGGCCTGGCATCTTGAGCTAGAGGTATGCGTAGTGCGGCACCGCATTCAACTTTGCAAATGCGGTTCGTCCGAGCAGTGCATGATAGCCGCTGCGGAATGGGACGATGTCGAAGATTAACTCTTCGCTTCGGAAGTTATCCGGGGATCCGAAGACCACTTCAAGTGTAACTGAGCCCGTACAACTGGCCTCTACACCCGGTATGAAGCCTTTAAAGGTCGCCTTTGTAGGTTTAATCCTTGAGGGGTCTATGCCCATTTTGCGCACTGTATCCTGATAAAGCAGGTTCAGGCTGCTACCGCCGTCCATCAGGACTTTGGTGAGGTGAAATCCGTCGATAATTGGGTCAAGAACCAATGCGGCGAAGCCGCCGTGACGGATGCTAGTGGGGTTGTCCCTTCGATCGAAGGTGATCGGACACGAAGACCATGGGTTGAACTTCGGGGCGACTGGCTCCATCGCATATATGTCCCTTAGTGCACGCTTCCGCTCCCGTTTGGGTATGTGGGTTGTGTATATCATGTTCACCGTCCGCACTTGTGTAAGAAAACCCTTATGTCCTCTATTGTTCGGCGGCCGGGGCTCTTCCTCGTCATCGCTATGCAGCCCCTTGTCATTGAGTTCGGCACTTAACTTGCCTGCTTGCTTGAACACCCAACAATCCCTGTTGGTGTGATTGGCTGGTTTTTCGGGGGTGCCATGTATTTGGCACAAGCGATCGAGTATTTGGTCCAAGTTGGACGGGCCCTGGGTATTTCTTTTGAATGGCTTCTTCCGCTGACCGGGTTTGAGCCTCTGAATCCAGCATTGACGGTCAGATCTTCAGATATCGCCGTTAATGCGGCGCTTGTTCTTGTTGCGACGCGACCTGCCATTGCTGTCCTTGGTATCCGAACTGTCAGGATGTTTGGCCAAGTTGTTGCTTCGAGCTAGCCAGCTGTCCTCTCCCGCACAAAAGCGGGTCATGAGTGTTGTGAGGGCTGCCATGGATTTTGGCTTTTCCTGTCCTAGGTGCCGGGCAAGCCACTCGTCGCGGATGTTATGTTTGAAGGCTGCAAGGGCCTCTGCATCCGGACAGTCAACGATTTGATTTTTCTTTGTTAGGAACCGTGTCGTAATTGTCCGCCGATTCTTCCGCTGCTGGATTATGTGGCTAAGGTCATCGGCGTCGGCGGTCGCACATATGTGCCTGGAAGTTATCGAGGAATGCAGCTTCCGGTCCTCCCAACAACCAATTGATTCTGCGGCAAGCTGTTGAGCCAATGCCGAGCTGGTCCTTTAAGCTTGAGTGGGAGGTATTTGATGGCATGTAGATCATTACCGCGGGCCATGTGGATATGGAGGAGATAGTCCTCGATCCGCATCGCAGGATCTGTGGTACCATCGTATGATTCGATGTTTACGGGTTTGAAGCCCTCGGGATTTGATGATCCATTACTTCATCGTGAAGCATAGTGGGTGTCTGGCGCCTCAGATTGGGCTATATCACGATGTAGCTCATATGAGCTTTGTTCATCGTGTTCGCCCCGCCGGGTTTGCTGTATCCGCGCGACGGTAATCATCCGCGTCGTTAGGCGCCCACGTGATCCGTAGATCGATCTTGTATGTTTTGCCTTATCCTCCAATATATCTCGCAAGTCCGGCGCGTTTTCCCGTGCCTTGCTACTTTTTGAGCGGCGTCGGGGTGTGGCTTTAGCGGAGGGCCGAGAGGCTTCTCTGTCGCGGCCACGAGGTGGCCGGTCTGCCATGTCGTGCGCTGGTGACTTGGGTGCTTCCTCCTCTGATCGAGGCAACGGCCTGCGTTTGGGGTAGCTTTTGGAGGGGCGTTCGAGTTCATACTCTTCGGCTGCAAGGACTTCGGTCCATCTGTCAGCTAGCAGATCATGGTCAGCTCTAAGTTGTTGCTGCTTTTTCTTGAGGCTGCTTGCCATGGCTATAAGCCTGCGTTTGAAACGCTCCTGTTCGGCGGGATCCTCAGGCACGACAAATTCGTCGTCGTCGAGGCTTGCCTCATCTTCGGAGGGAGGCGCATAATTATCGTCCTCGACCTCTCTTTCTGCCGCACTGTCGTGCGGACTTGCTTCTCCCTCCTCCTGCTTGAGTCCTTTGGAGGGATTCTCTTCGCCTTGTCCGGGTGTTATTCTCTCCGTGCGGAATCACCGCTTTTATTGTGGCGGGATTTAGAGCGCGCCACGACGCCGGCGCTTGGCTGTTTCTTGGAGGGTCATCCTCCGTTGTTCCATCGCCGTTCCCATCTTTTGGGATGTCCACCATGTATATGTCATATGACGAGGTGGCCTTCAGTGCCTCGTAGGTGCTGGGTCTTGGTAAATCTCCGCGCCGTCGCCCATACCGCCGACGTCTTCGAGTCAAGTCGAGCATATCGGTTAAATCATCGGCAGTGGCTACAAAGTGGGTGGTGGGTGGGCGTTGAATTTCGTCGTCCAGTATCCCAACCTTCTGTCCGAAATCCGCCAGGCTCTCCGGATAAAGAGAGAGACTTTAGCGAATTCAGAATGTCGCCAAAGGGCGAAGTCTTGAAAGATGTCCGCGCCGTGAACTCCATAACGGGCGCCCAATCGGATTCGATTGGCAAGGCGCGGAGGGTTCGGAGTCCGGAGAGGAGTCCGACACCGGAGTCGAGGTCTTCACAAAGGACAGGATGGAGTTCGGCTCAATCGCCAGAGATTGTAGCCCCGAGGCGGTGTCCAACCACTCGTCCTCGATCGGGGAATCCGCCCGGATTAAGGGTCGGAGCGGATCTTTGGTGCGGCCTCGTGGCAATCGCTCGGGCTGCAGAGCTAGATCATGCCCATCGAGACAAGGCGGCTCGCTTGGCTGCGGCTCGAATCCGTCGAAGATCAAGTCTCCGCGGATATCGGCCGATAGTTCAAACTTCCAAATCTGACCGATGGCGGGCGTAGCTTCGATCTGCTCCGGATGGCTGCTTAATTGGCCGCGATGCAAAGCCGCCGAATACGAAGATCTGTCCGGGAGAAAAGTCTCACCCCGACGCGTCGTTGTTGATGATCGAAGGAGCCATCGGGCCTATCGGTGACGCATACGAGGAACTCTCAATGAAAGCACCAATGTCGGTGTCAAACCGCGGATCTCGGTAGGGGGTCCCGAACTGTGCGTCTAGGCGGATGGTAACAGGAGACAAGGGACACGATGTTTTACCAGGTTCGGGCCCTCTCGATGGAGGTAATACCCTACTCCTGCTTGATTAATATTGATGATATGGGTAGTACAAGAGTATATCTACCACGAGATCAAGGAGGCTAAACCCTAGAAGCTAGCCTATGGTATGATTGTTGTTCGTCCTACAGACTAAAATCTTCCGGTTTATATAGACACCGGATAGGTTAGGGTTACACAGAGTCGGTTACAATGGTAGGAGATCTACATATCCGTATCGCCAAGCTTGCCTTCCACGCCAAGGAAAGTCCCATCCGGACACGGGACGAAGTCTTCAATCTTGTATCTTCATAGTCTTGGAGTCCGGCCGTGACGATAGTCCGGCTATCCAGACACCCCCTAGTCCGGGACTCCCTCAGCGGCCATGGCGGCCTCAGCACGCTGTAAGCCAAGCGCGCGGCCAGAATCATCAGAGCCGGAGTCTGAGGCGGAGTCGGAGGCAGTACCATCGTCAGATGAGAAAGTGGAGGGGTCGTTTGGCTCAATACGAGTGACTTTGCCATGCTCAAGAAGTTGGACTACCAGGATGTCTAAATTAGGAAGCTGCACCGTGACGCCGTCGGGAAGACGGGTGCCCTTGAACAAGGCGATGTGGGCGCGGATGGAAGTGCGATCATCAGACAGAAGGCAGTACTGATCGATGGAGTAGATTTCTCCACGGAAGTTGAGGATGAAGTGGACACCGAAGGGGTGCCACAGCTCTAAGGGGAAACCAATGGCTTCGATCTCGGTGATGTCGTCCTCAAAGAGAGCGGCGGATCGGCCATGGTTTTCAGTAGGCTCAAAGGAGATGGAGTTGCCGTCGATGTGCATGGGGCCACGGGCGAGAACGACGTGGCGGACAGAGGCATTGGGTAAGGCAACTAGGCCAGCCCCACGGAAGGAGGCGACGACGCGGAAGGAGGGGTTGCCGCCAAGCTGGCGGATGGCACGTCGAATATCTGGGAAGGGGTTGTGCACCGGGGTGCCAAAGTGCACGAAAGCGTAGCGAGCAATGTCGTCGTGGACGAGCTGTGGAGGGACAACGATGAGGGGCTGAGCTGGTGGCTATGAGATTGAATCAAAGGTAGGGGCCCTCTATGGGAGCTAGGCGGCTGGGTGCGAGCAGTGCGAGGGGTAGGAGTTGGAGCAGGCAGAGGGAAGGAAAGGCGGGCAGCCGTGGCCGCCGCAGCGGCGTCAAGGTCTCGGATCGCCTTGACGAGGTGTAGCCGGAGCTGGACTGCGATGGCGTCGACGGGGTGGGAGAGGTCCGGCGGGGAGGAGTTGAGGTCGAGCGCAGCCTCGGGGAAGAGCAGGTCAGCCTCGCTAGTGGTGGCACCATTGCGGGGCGGGAGCGAGGAGGACGAGCCACAGGAGGTGACCGGCACGAGGAAGTAGCCGATCTGCAGCGTCGCCGACTGCGCAGCGTCGGGGGAGGCAGGAGCAGCGTTGGTCGAGGCGTCCATGCTGTGGCCAGGAACAAAAGCTAGGTTAAGACTAGGAGATGGAGATGGGGGGAGCGGAGGAAAGAGAGCAACGATGCGAGAAGCTTTGCACCTGAAGCTGCGGTGACCAGATTTCCAGCAGCGGGAGCAGCGAACTGGGTCCCGACAGTCGAAGACGAGGTGGTCTTGCGCCAGGCAGCGGAAGCACCGGCGTTTCTTCTTCTTCGTTGTCGCAGCGCCGTGCTGTAAGTGAGGAAGAGGAGGCGGGTTTGGATGAGGTGGGAAGGTGGGAGGGCAGGTATATAAAGAGGAGGAGGCGGGGAGGGGTGGGGGGGGGGGGCGAGAGGAGGGCAGCCTTGTAGGAGAGCGGGGCGCTGGTTCATGCATGTCGCGGCGCATGGCAGGAGGGGAGGGAATCTATCGTACCAGGGGAAGCATGAGGGGGGGGGGCATGTCATGGCAGACGGGGCTCAGATTAGATGGAAGCGGGGCGGACGGGACGCGATAAGCGCATGCGTGCGAGACCATGGTTTGGTTCGTGCATGCGAGGAGAGAGGGAGGGGTATGCGGGGCACGAGAAGGCCGGGGCCCGTTGTCATTGGCATGGGTAGGAGGAGAGCCGGTGGGTGGCTCGAGATTTTGCCGAAAGGGGCCTGCCCTGTCAGCGTCGTTGGTCACGCGGTCAAACGAGACGAGGGACGGGAGCGGATGCGAGCCGATCGATGGAGGCGAGGGGGAGGGGGGCAGCATAGGCGGGTGGCCCCAGCAGTCGGCGGCTTGGGTAGGTGGTGAAGAAAGTGTGCTACTAGGTAGCGGAGTCTCGTAGTCTGAAGTGGGTGTAGGTGATGGAAAAATGGGCTCGCTAGGATTAGCCTTTTTGTTCTCGGGTAGAGCCGGGGGGATTGACAGATGAGGCTGGACAGGGGCTGGCGTAGATACCGAAGAGATACGGAGCAGGACGGGCGGATTTGTTGCCGTTGCCAAAGAGATATTGCATGCAAGGGTTGAAAAGGTGTCAGCTGTTTGGGGCAGATGGTTGACAGGGCTAACCGCAGGGCATGCATGAGGTGGCTGAACTGAGCAGTCAACCATGTCACGAGGGGATGCATCGGGAGAAGACATAGGCATGGAGCCGATCATGCCTGAGGTTGGGGCCGGAGGCACATGCGGAAGGGGTGTGTCATCGTGCATGCATGGATGTGGGCCAGTTTTGCATGGGTGGACTGCGAAACGAACGTGGACGAGGGTAAGGTGGTGGCTTGCGTGTTGTCGTGAGAAAGGCCAGGAGCAAGAGGGATGGAGAAAGGGCCTAGGATAGACTTGGATCTATCATCCGTTGCGTGTTCGGGGCAGTGAATAGTTGTTTGACTCGCAGAGTCGTTATGAAAGGGATTGATGAGATCGGTCTGGGCCTCGGTCTGACAGGCAAACAGGCGAAATTCAAAATGGGAGAGCACACATGGGGAGCATGAGATCATATGGTCACGAATGATCGGAGAGGTAACGTAGGTGCGAAACAGCCTAGAGTGAATAATTTGCACGTGAAAAACGTTTGAACTTGCGAAAAGGTGGTCTAGAGCATCAGCAACTAGCTTAATAGAAGGAATAATCGGCTTAGTAGGGTAAACAGCTATCCAAACTATGGTTTGAGCGGAGCAGGGTGTAGTTACTGGGTTGCAGGCGACATCCAGGACGTGGTCATGCAGCATGAGGTTGCGGAAGCCAATACCGGGGCGAACGAGGCGTACCTTGGAGCGATGGCGAGGGAGCTGCACGCTCTTGTCAGAAGCGAGGTTCTCAGGAGCTGGCAGCAGCACGGACGGAGACAGCAGGTGATCCAGGGGCACGGGCGCATCACCGGCAGGCGTCGCAGGAGCTTGGACGGAGGCCGCCGCCGCCGCCACAGGCCACGGGAAGCGAAGAAGGATCCCCGGCCGACGGAAATCGCCGAAGCTGGCGATGAGGCAAGCCACCGCGTGGCAGGCGACGGTGAAGGAGAAACGGCCTACGTTACCTGGCTTGCCTTGTACTTCAAATAAATCATGTACTCCTATATATATGCCCACGAGGCTCAAGCAATACAACGAACTATTCCACCAAATCCCTCTTTCCCTTCTAACAAGAGAGAGAGAGAGAGAGAGAAAAAAAAGCACAGGGGATCAGAGAGCAGAGGGTAAAGAGAGACAGCAGATGAGGCAGAATAACCAAAGCAAGTAGATAAGGATGAGGGTTCTGACCATCATGTGCCCCAGATAACTCACTCGAGCCCCCTCTCTTTCTTCTTATGTGCCAGCTGAACTTCAAACAAAGACCGAGATTTCAAGCCACTAGGAAAATAACTATTGGGGAAATGAACACTAGGCATTCCTGAACGCCGAAAGCAAAAGAGCTCAGATGCAGATGATAAACTGTTGCTCTGTTTATTATGCAAGGTTAAACTCATACAAAGGATCTGAAGAAGTGTTCATGTTAAGAAGAAAAACAAACTGCTCTGTTTAGTAAAAAAAATCATACATGGGATGCATATAGCTGAACAAATGCTAGCCATCCGAAGAAACTATGGGAGAAATGAACACTCAAATAGACTAAGGAACTCAGAGATTGCCTTCCAAAATGCCGAAATCGTGAAACATAGATGCGTATGAGGGGTGACCAAAAAAGATGTAGGTTCTCGTGGCGTCAAGTCACATGCTCATGAATGCGCACGCATATAGATTCTGTATAGCCGCATTATATAGGTTCAGTACAGGTGAAGCATGGACAACTACTATGATTGAACATTCACTGAAGTAGGATAGCAAAAAGGAGAAACCTGGTTTCAACTAGATTGGACTAGCCACACCATGGTTCTCAAGACTCAAACCTGAGGACCAAAAAGGCTAAAAAAAAAGGGTAGATGTCCTACTAACAATCTAAAAAATAAGGACAACACCATTTTACTGGATAACAAAAACGAATGAACATTAAATGAGCTCGTTTTACTGGATAATGAGTACTGACTAAAATCAAGAAACACTGACGATTGATGACTTTCCAGAAATGTATCAACACTGTGGGCAGGAACAAGATAACGCAAGTACATAAAAACAAAGATGGTGTAAGCATGATAACGAGTTGCACAAACATGAACCTGCACTCATAAGGCCAGAGCGCTATGCCCTAAGAGCATCTCCAGCCGTTGCGGGGCTTAAAAATCACCGCCTGGAAGCGAGCCGCCGCGTAAATTGGCTCTGGGGCGAGTGGGTTCCCAGCCGCCGTCCCCAAGTCGCCGATATCGACTCATTTTAGGCGCTAATGTGCCCGCTTTTCAGCCCACTTTCGATGAAAAATCGGCCCGCTATCGGCGCAAATCGCCCATATTCGCCATGGTTCGGCGCAAATTATTTTTTTATCACATAGTTCATCACAGAAAAATAGAAATCAAATAGTTCAACAACAAATATTTTAATACAAATTATATAGTTCAACAAATAAAAACTCATATTTCATCACACGTCAAGCTAGGCGTTGCCCTTGAGCCTCCATAGGTGCTCCACCAGATCCTGTTGCAGTTGTTGATGCACTTGTGGGTCTCGGATCTCCTGACGCATATTGAGGAAGGCGGTCCAGGTTGTCGGTAGCTGATGATCAACTTGCGCAAGAGGACCCCGCCTGTAATATGGTTCAGTATCAAACACTGACTCTTCCTGCTCGCTCTCAATGATCATGTTGTGCAAGATGACACAGCAAGTCATGATCTCCCACATTTGATCTTTCGATCAGGTCTCAGCGGGGTACCGGACAACAGCAAATCGAGATTGGAGCACACCAAATACCCGCTCGACATCCTTCCTGCAAGCTTCATGAACCTTCGCAAAGTGGGAGTTATTGCCTCCTAGCACAGGGTTTGAGATAGTCTTCACAAATGTAGACCATCTCGGATAGATGCCATCAGCTAGGTAGTATCCCTTGTTGTAGTGCCGCCTATTGACCTCGAAGTTCACCGGAGGAGAATGACCTTCAACAAGCTTGGCAAAGACAGGGGAGCACTGCAGCACGTTGATGTCATTGTGAGTTCCTGGAATACCAAAGATGGAGTGCCAAATCCAGAGGTCCTGTGTGGCCACTGCCTCAAGTACCACACTGCCCGCCTTTGGCGCCTTCGTACATCCCCTGCCAAGCAAATGGACAGTTCTTTCATTTCCAATGCTTGCAGTCGATGCTTCCAAGCATCCCAGAAAATCCTCTTGATGCATTCCATGCTAGGATCCGAGCAGTGTCTTCAGCATTGGGTGATCGCAAGTATTGCGGTCCAAAAACTGCCACCACTGCCCTGCATAACTTGTAGAAACACTCAATGATCGTGGACTCGGCCATGCGCCCATAGTCGTCGAGTGAATAACCGGGAGCTCCATATGCAAGCATCCTCATCGCTGCCGTGCACTTATGGATTGAGGTGAATCCAAGTTTGCCAGTGCAATCCTTCTTGCACTTGAAGTAGCTGTCGAACTCCCGGATGGAATTCACAATCCTGAGGAAAAGCTTTCGGCTCATCCGATAACGGCGCTGAAATACTTTGTCGCCGTGCAATAGAGCGTCGGCGAAGTAGTCGGAGTAGAGCATGCAATAGCCTTCCAGATGATGCCGTCTCTTTGCTTTCAGCCACCCCGGCGCCGAGCCACCTCATCGCGGCTTTTCATTGCTCGCGAGCTAGCCGGCCAGGGCGGCGAGGACCATGAGATGCTCCTCGTCCTGGACAGCGGCATCGACTTCCTCCTTCAGCAGCGTCGTGAGCGCCTCCTCCTCGTCCGAGTTCATCGCCGAGCAGACAAATCGCCGAACACCTGGCGGGCGTGGTGGGCACATAGCCGCCGGTATCCCACCCTGCGGGGCCGGAGCGCCAAGAAACTCGCCGAGGAAGGTGATGGAGAGGTTGGCGCGGCGAAACCTTCTCTCATTTCCGGCCGGGAAGGCCTATCAAGCGGTGGTGGGTGGTGGGCGGCGCCGGGATCAGCAGGGTGGGGGCAAATCTGAACGATTGTCTTGACTTTTTGCCTGACAATATGGCCCAGGTGTGTTTTCCTTCCGCTGACCTTGAGCCCCCCAAGTGTGCTGGGTTCGGCCTGGGATCGCCGGGCCCAAAAACGGACCGAGCCGGCAGATTTCGGCGTCTTGGGGACGCGACTGGGGGTTTTTCCGGTGCCGGCACGAAAAATTCTTCTTGGGGGGCTTGTTGGGGGTGCGGTTGGAGATGCTCTAAGGTACAACATGCTCATGAGGAGACTGCTCCACATGGTTTCAAAGGGATTGAAGAGCAAAATGAAATTTGAACACCTACTACGAGAAACTGATATTGTTGAGGAATGGAAAGCAAAATCTGAACGAAGAAACAGAGAAAAACTTGTAGTAGCAAGCCAGCTCGGTTAGGACAGTTGCATATTTTGTATATCCATGACATGAGGGTGACAGCGTCTCGATGTTATATTTTACAGCGGCAGTTGCTCGATGAATAACCAAATGAAGGTACAAGATAAACTGACTTACAGTGTTGAGTATAATGTTTATTAGGAAAGACGAGATAGATTAGGATTTGTTCTGGCTTGTCTTGTACTCCAAGTAGATGATTGTACTCCTATATATGCCCACAAGGCTCAAGCAATACAACGAACTACTAGACTATGGAGGCGCGCTTTGCTGCGCCCGTCCATCTTTAGTAGTTAAAGATGGAAATATTTAAGAGATTTGGGGCTATAATAACATATAATAAATTTTGTATGGTCCAAGTTAACATGCATAGATATAACATTTAGGCATAATTTTCTTTCAAAATTTTGATATCATCATAAGCATGAGAAGTCGGATTCATACTAAGAGTTATAGCATGGCTAGTAAAATCATAACCAGAATTGCAACAGAATAATGAACCTTGATGTTGATGATGTATATCATATATTTTGGTCATCAAACAAGTCTTTATGACTTGAAAGGCCAACATTGTGAGATATATAAATTGTTAGGACATAATTGGTACAACAAATTACCATGGACGTCTTCAATGAAATGTGTAGAGAATCATAAAATCTTTTGATCTCCTTTAAATGGGACGATGCTGGCATGTAGAACAAACATAAATACAAAGTACAAATTGTCGATTCTTCAGAAAGCAAATAAAAATAGCACATACAAAGGAGCTGGGAAACAAATGGATAAAATTCACTGTCTGCTATACCCAAAAAAACCTTAGCTCATTGTCGACTGCTCTTTTTTGTTCATAGGAGGCAGCTTTTTCTTCCACATTATTTGCCTCTGCCTAAAACTTTGTATCAAAGTTCTCACGACATAGGTGGCCCTACACAAAAAAGCACCAGTTTTACCAACAATGCCGTCCTCCAATACATAACATCAATTAAGAAAATTTTCAAGTTCCATCACAAAGTCTGGTATTACGTATGGCTGGATATGGTTTAGAGAGTCCAAATCATATGAGTTTTCATCAAATAACGAAACATGCGAAGCATAGGGTTTGGATGCGTCCTGGTCACTTTTTTCAACAAATTAGACATGATGTAGCTCCAAATCAAGGATAAGACAGGAGGTCTGACCAGCAGTATTCAATGGTCACTAATCCAAGCACTGTGATAACTCTAGGTTGTAGGATAGTGGCAATATGATCGTGCTCACTTGGATCAGCAGAGCAGCAATGTCGCCCTCATCTACCCCCCTTTCCTGTATCAAATCTTGCCACACTGCATGCCCTGCACGGGAAGGTCAGAAGGCATCCTGCAGCAGCCGGGTGCAGGCCCGTGCACCGTCGGTGGCCGTGGGATCTCTCAATGATAGGGTTCGGGGACAGGGTGTGGACGTATGAGACACAACAAATTATGTTCATCAGACTGGGTGAATCTTTGGAGAGAGAGAGGGAGAGAAATTAGGGAAGAAGAGGGGACCTGAATCACCGAATTAGTGAGAGGTGAAAGTCATAGAACACGGCAAGCAACTCTGGGACAAGCATGTCGGTAGTGGGATGCGCGTCGACCGCCCCGTGGTGCAGGCGAGGTAGTGGTGGAGGCGGGTTACTGCTCTTGGCTGCGTTGAGGCGAAGGAGGCGAGGCGTCCTCTCGTCAGGTGGATCCTATATGACGCCCGTCAGCGTCAAATCGGTGTAGCTTCGCTGAAGCGAAGCGAAGCGAGCGACCGACACGGGCAGGCCCACTAGCAGCAAGGAACCGGTTTTGGGAACTTTCTAGAAGGTTCCCTGAACCGGGTTTTTCCCTGTTTTGTTTTTTCTTACAGGGTTTTCCGGTTTTCTTCATTATTTTTGTTTTTCCTTTACTTTTTATTTTTCTTCCTGCTTTTTCCTTCTTTTTCTTTTCTTTTTCTACCGTTTTTCGTTTTTTATTTTGTTGTTTTCGTAAATTCAATATTTCCGAAAAAAGGATCAGAATTTTCATAAAAATGTTTGAAATGACAATTTTTTTCAAGTTTTTCGATTATTGTTCCTTTTTTTAAATTTTGTTCACGTTTCCAAAAAAGTTCAGAATTCCCTTTCGTTCGCCGTGTTGAAGAAAAATGTTCACCGTACATTTAGAAAATGTTCACTCCTGTACAATAATGTTCATCGTGTATAGAAATCTTTGTTCAAGTGCATTTGAAAAAATGTTCATCGTATTTTAAAAAAAATGTTCAGTGTGTATTTGAATAATGTTCATGGTATACTAAGGAAATGTTCAATGAGTATTTTAAATTATTTTTAAAAAATTGTTCACAGTTAAAAAATTGTTCAGATTTTCGAAATTTGTTCACAATTTTAGATTATTGTTCCTGTTTTCAAATTTTGTTCACGTTTCCAAAAAAGTTCGGAATTCCTTTTTGTTCACCGTATTGAAGAAAAATTAATATTAGAAAATCTTCAATTTTTTGTCCAAGAAATGTTGAAAATGTTGAAAAAACTCATACCTATGGCTTCTAGATTGTATATCATTTACTGCCATAGACAAGGCGCACTCAGTCCATAGCTTAGCTGGCTAGCACTGCTAGTACGCATCGCTACGTTGGGAGTTTGACTACCAGTCGATGCGCTTTACTTTTTGCGATTCGGTCGGCGCCTGCGAACTGGGCTGGCCCATTTGCGCGCTACCTTTAGCGAAACCAGCTCGTTTTGACGCTCACGAGCGTCCAACAGGAGCTCTCCTCTTGTCATCCTGTGCTGGACGGATGAATCATACTATGTCGCTAGGATGGGCTGCTAAGTAAAGAAGAAAAATGGGCTGTCCAAAGCGGATTCCCACCAGACAAGGCCCGGTAAACCACATGCCACCTGGACCGCTTAGCGGAGCAGCAGCCCGTTTACATGGGGACAAGTGGATTCGCGATGACCCAGCGAGGCTGTGAGAGATCCGACGGTACAGAGCGCCAAATCGCTGTGGAGGGTCCTGGGTAGCTTAGTTTTATTGTTTAGTAATTCCATCAATCATCTCTCTCCCTTATAACTTGGTATCTATCGCAAGTCGATCCTAAACCCTAGCCGCCGCCGCTTCCGCACCTGCGCGTCGCCCCCGGGGCGGTCGGCCTCCATGACCGCCGCCAGGGGCCGCGCCGCCCGTACCTAGGGTTCGTCCGCCGGCCATGTTGGCCGGCTGCCCTAGAGAGTCTTTTTTCCCGATCTTTTGATCCGGGTTTTCTCTCTCGCCGATCGCTTTGATCGGCGTCTACTTTTTGGTTTTCTGGTCTATGTGATCCGGTTTGCGTCACCTACCGCCGCCGTCGACCCCGTGCGCCTCTACTCCAACACCGGCGCGATTGAGATCCGCGGCCTCGCTGCGTCGTCCCGCGTCGCCGTCGGTCGCTTCGACTCGGCGGCTCGCAGATCGTCCATGAAGTCGGCCCGCTGGTCGCCCGACCCGACGGCCCTTCACGGCGCCGTTCGCGCGACGGCCCGCCGTCGACCGACGCACGCCGCCACCACCTGCTCCGACCAGGACACCGTGATCACTCGACCAATGGCCTCGCGCCATGCGACGGCCAATCATAACCGCTCTGCCGCCCGCCGCCGCCGGCTTCATCTCGGACTCCGCCGCCACCAAGCCTCCACCAAGCAGCGTCCCCGACCTCGCGCGCGATCGGCTTGATCACCCGCTCACCTCGTGATCCGCCTCATCTACGCCGCGCGACCGACCTGGCCTGTCGATTACGCGCGCCTCCGCAGGTCCCGTGAAGATCGTCTCCGAGTTCAGCGCGCCTCTCCACCGATCGAGCATTGGGCTGCCGCTGCGTCGCCCCGTCGGGCCGCAGCGCCGCCGGCACGTGGTTCTCCTCGCGGCTGCACCGACCCGCAGCACCGCTGCGTCGCCTTCGACGCGCATGCAGCGCCCGCGGTCCACCGCCGCCCGGGCCGTCCGCCCAGTCGTTCCGTGGCTACCCGACCCTCGTGCCGCTGCTACGTCGCCCCGTCAGGCCGTAGCGAGCGTGGCACTCGGTCCACGCCGCCGTCCCGAGGTCGTCCCTGCGGTCGCACCGACCCGCGTTCCGCCGATGATGCGCCCCTTCGGGCTGTAGCGTCGTGACCCCCGGTCCATGCTGCCGCACCGAGGTCTTCCCGCCGTCGCCCCGACCCGCATGCCGCCGCTGCGTCGCCCCTTCGGGCCGTAGCGCCGCGGCCCGCGGTCCACTCCGCTGTCACCGCGCGTCGACCTCCCGTGGTATGTGTCGTGTCATCTCTCTTGGCGCGGGAACGCCACCGTCCGCGCCGGTCTTCGTCACGCTGTCGGGTTCTTCACCTACTTCGAGCACCGCCGCCGCGCTTCTAACCTAGCCGCCGCCGTCGTCGTCAGGCCGCCCCCGCCGCTCTTCTTTGGCCGCTGCCGCCGCTACCAACGTAGCTGCCGCCGCCGCCGCCCGTCCACCCCCTTCGTCTTCGTCCAAGCACCAGCCCGTCACCAGCGTCACCGTCATCTACCCCGACCACTTCGTCTACTCCGACCACCGTTGGTGACGTCGGCCCCGCGCCGATGGACGCCGCAATCGTCGTCGAGTTCTTCTTTGCTGGCCCCTCTGACTTCTCCGACATGGCGTACAGCTCGTGCAGGTCCCTCGTCTACGCATGCCTAGTGCTAGCAACACCGATGCGTGCCTTCATCCATGACGTGTCCCCGGGCCTGGCAAGCCTGGTTGGCGCTTCGTCAACTTCGTCTTCATCCGTCTACGCATGCCCGGTGCTGGCAACACCGGTGCGTGCCTTCGTCTATGATGTGTCCCCGGGCTTGGCAAACCCGGTGCGATGCGTCGTCAACAACATCTTCTTCCCGGCGCACCACTACTTCGACACCACTGCGCCTATGACTAACATGGCGCCTCCTTGCGCCCGCGGCTCCACGGCAGCTTCCTCGACACCGGCTACCCCGACTCGACATCGACCATGGCATTCTTCGCACGGCTACCTCGACCACGGCTCCACCACCTACGCTCTCGGTTACATCGACAAACGGCACAAAGGGCTACCGTCTGCTTGAGCAACCTCGTCGGTTTTCACTCCAGCCACGACTCCGCGATGCATCGACCGTTACGACTGTGCGGGGTTCCGTCGGCTTGCCTTTGGATTCTTCTCCAGTCTCACCGTCTGCATCGCTACCATTGTGACTGCGGGAGGATGTTGAGTATAATGTTTATTAGGAAAGACGAGATAGACTAGGATTTGTTCTGGCTTGTCTTGTACTCAAAGTAGATGATTGTACTTCTATATATATGCCCACGAGACTCAAGCAATACAACAAACTATTCCACCAATCATCTCTCTCCCTTATAACATACAGAACCATTTTCTACCTTTGACGACCAGAGAACAACAACTGAATAATCGAATGAAAAAAAAGATACCAAACAGATACTCTCCTGTCCCATAATATAAAAACGTTTTTAAAACTAGACTAGTTTAAAAAACGTTCTTATATTATGGGACGGAGGGAATAGTTCATAAAAAGGTTCCAGTAGCTTGAAGCAAACATACACATACGCACACACTGTTAGCTACCGGTTAGTTACATAGAACTTTTTTTTTTGAAACGGGAAAAATATTTGCCTCATCCACTTATTAAGCAGAAGAGAGTAGTCCGGTTAATTGACGGAAAGCTGGACGCAAACCAGTGACAAGGAACCTTAGTGTGCACTATGGAGTAAAAAGTTGTACCAATAAATTAGGTGGGCGATCGAACTTAGCCTCACATTTTTAAATTGCACACGTACGCACCATGGCGATGAGTTGCATGGATACTTGCCAGCTTAGCCATCAGAATACAGAGGGCTTTGGGGTTTGGCTGCCACAGCCACTGAAAGTGACACCACTTGAGCCACGCCGGCAACTGGCAGCTCTATAGCCACTGGACGTGACACCGCTGTCAGCGGGCTTGTTGGCGCTGCCCTGTAAAAGATCAAGTATTTGATCATGTATCTAATCAAGAATATTCAGGTTTTGAAGAAATTAGAAACTAAAAACAGATGAAACTGAAGAAATAAAAGAAAAGAATGACAAGATTAAAAATTGGAAGAAATACAAAACTGAGGAAATGAAGAACTGAGGACCAGTGAAAATAGACAAAAAATTATGACAAACTGAAACGCTAAGAAAGGACAGAAACTTAAAAGATAGATACATTGAAACAAAGGTAGCTATGTCTTGAGGCTGACCAGGCCAAGTAACACTGCAGAACAATGAATAAAAATTGAACACCGACTACTCACAGAAATGATCGACTGAATACCTGAACAATCACAACATGAAGAACTGAACACACACACCCTGATCTACGAATGATAACTAGTGAGGTGAATGAATGAATAGACAAAACAATGGCTAGACAAACAAACAGAAAAGGTTATACACCGACTCATTGCTTATCTGGCAACGAAAACTGAAAGATAGTGATGATGGTCTGAATATGAAGACGACGGGCGCAACTAAAAGAAAAGCTGAAAAATGAAATATGACTAACTAAATACCAAATTTATCCTATGAATATACACAAAGCCTTTAGTCCCAAACAAGTTGGGGTAGGCATCCTCTGAATATGACTAAAGAAATAAGAAAGAATATGACTGAAAAAGACAATGACTAAAACAGAATACTAAAATAAAAAAAAAAACTGAATAAGATTGAAAACGAAAATAAGGACTGAATATGCCAACTACCATCTGTGCTAAATAAATTCACTCCCCCCACCCCCCACCCACCCCAATGTATGCATCTGTGCTGTTATTCAGGAATGAATAAATTGGTAAAACACTAGCTAACTATCCTACCTATGTGGTAACACGCATAACTGGAGAAAAAATGCATGACCCTAACACTGAAAACAAAACTGAAGAAAGTGATTCTTACGTATTGAAAAGTGTACATCTGCACTGAAGATGACTGTAACTGAAAATGACGCTTAACAGAAACACAAGCAGCAGCCCCCCTAGTCATAATTCATGCGGGACTCTACACAAAACAGGCAAAAAAAGATTCCTCCCAAAATCTGAAGACCCGTCTCCTAATCAAGCGTTTCACAAAGACTAAATAGAATGAACTAAAATTCATAATGAAGGGAAACACTGAGAACACAGTGCTGAAATACAAACTAAGAAATGGGACAGACTGAACTAAAACAAACTGAAACCTGGAGATGATGAAGCAAGAAGAGAAAACACTGCAGAAACAATGTGAACTGAAACTGAAACTAGGATTATGAAGCAAAAAGAGAAAATTAACAACACACTGAAATGGAAAATTTGTAAAAAGATAGTTGAGAGGAACACTGAGAGGAAATGAAACAAAAAACTGAGAGGACCGAGAGAAATTTAAAACATGACACCTAATTCTGAAACTACTGACGGCCACACAGTTAAAAATTCCTCGATTCAGGTTCAGGGGTGAAGAAGCCACAGAAACATGGAGCCAACATACTGAGAAAGTTTAGAACTGTTTCGACGAGCTTTTCAGCGTGATTTCGAATCTGAGTGCCGCCGTGGAAAATGATCTACAACATGGTTGTGTCTTGTGTGTGACCCCCGAACAACTAAGGAACAACGGGGGCGGACAAAAATGAAGCAAGGCTGGGCGGAGCAAAACTCAGGGGGGAGTGGTGGGTAAAGGGGAGGGGGGAGGCTCGCTCTGTACCTTCTGCCCGCCGGCGAAGACGGCTGCTTCCGGCCTCCCGGGCGAGCACTTGCCCGTGACGAGCCCGAAGGGATGCCTCCGCCGACATCCTGTCTGTACCGCCATCTCTCCTTCCTACCGCTGCTCCCCGGAAGCTGAACGCGCACCATCGTCTCTCGCCAGCCCTCGCCGTTGCTCGCCGACGGGAGCGCCTCCCATCCGCCTCCCTCTCCTCCGTTCCTCCGCTACACAACGGTCGCGAAAGCCCAAAGCCCATAAATCAAATCATCAGCCGACGGGTCGGCGTCCAGAGCATATATGGGCTACCCGCCAACTGAAAAAAGCCCAAAGCCCATAAGTCAAATCATCAGCCGACGCGCGCGCGGAAGGCAAAGAACGTGGATCTAGGACGGGAGCGAGGCTGGGATTAGTGTACGATCCGACGGCTTAAAACGCAGCCTGAAGCCAAATGAAAAACAGACGGTCGAAAATTAGAAAAAGTTTTTTTCTCTGAGCAAAAGAGAAGCCCTCCTCTCCGATTTCCTAGAATAAAACCATATGTTAAGCAACCGCAAATACTATACAACAAAAGGAAAACATAGAGCAATTGAAGGAAAAGCACAAGTTCTAGCTATTACTGACCAAGACCGAGATCGGCCAAAAGATCATCCACACAACACTATGGCGAGACCAAATGCGAAAGGAATACCCATGGGGAGGAACAGAGCAGCCATGTAGCACCACCCAGCCAGGAAGTCTTCGTCCTTCAATGCCACCAAGTTAGCCACCAAGCCGAGGAATGCCCCGTCTCCATCCTGCGAGGCATATAAACTCCATTTGCATACTGCTATCCCAGCCGCACCAAGAAGTTCTCAAGGAGCCATGGCTCCCGCAACCCCGCGCCCGCAGCCGGCGGCTCCGCCTTGATCTCCTTCTTCCGGCCGCCATTTCAACAGCCGAGACCAGATCCGGGCTGCTCTCCGCGTCCTCTCTCAGCTGCACTCCTTCTCCTCTCCAGGCTCTCGCGGTGCTGCCCATGGCCCTCACGTCCGCGTCGTCATCTCCGACTCCGTCGGCCGCCTCGACTGCTGCCGCCACGATGGCCTCGGCTGCTCTTGCCTCCCGCAAGGCTGCCCCGGCTGCTGGTGGGCGTCTGTCCCGCGCTGGCGCTGGGCTCCCGCCACGGCCGTTCGTGGCAGCATCTCCGGCGGCAAATTCAGGCATGCTCTCTCTGCTGGTCTCCCGGCCTCCCCCGGCCGGCGTCGCTGCGTTGTCCGGCCTGGTGGATGGAGGGCTTGGGCTGCCGCCGCCGCCGCGGCTTAGGTGTCTCCCGTCCCCGGCCTCTGCTGATGTTGCTCCTGCCAGCGCCGCGCCGTCAACCCCGATTGCTGCTATGGGCGCGCCGCCCCCTACTCCTGGCGGCGCTGCTACGTCATCCTTGGCTCCTGCTGAAGCCTCGCCACCCTCGACTGTGACTGCCGAAGCGCCGTCCATGTCGTCTGCTGGCTCCGTCACAGCGTCCTCGACTCTTGTGAAAGCGGCGCCGTCCTCAACTCATGTCAATACTTCGCCGGATCTGGGCACCGAGAGACCTGTTTCGTGGAGCTCTCTTATCGACAACGAAGAAGATGAAGATGGCGATGAGCTGGCCCCGCAGACACCGCCACCGGCTACCAAATCCTCAGTTTCGCTTCCGGCTACTCGGCCAGACATGACAAGTGATGCGGATTCGTGCTGAGGTTGGCAGGAGGTGCTGCCGCGGCGCAACATGCAGCGCCAGGACTCACTAGCCCCTGCATTGGGTCCCCGTCCTGTCCTCGCTTGGCTTTATTGGGATAATCCAAACAATGCCTAAGTTAGTTTGAGACTGATCAACGTTGCTGTTGATTAGTTTAGGTAGTACTCCGTACCTGAGAGTCCATGTTCTAGTCGTATATATAGGAAGTCTGATTGATGTCCTAGTAGTATTAGGAATAGAAGTCTGTGCGCGGCTAGGTTTAGAGGTGGATTCCGTGTACGTCTAGGAAGTTGTGGGTTCGGCTGATTGTGTGTATGTATATATATACACAGCACGCTGCATGTTTTGTAACATGAAAAGAGAAAAGAAGAAAAAGAAATAAAGAGAAAGAAAAGAGGGCACGACAAGGGCCCCTTGGCTATCATTTTTTTATGATCCCATGTATTCGTGTTTTGATGTGATCGATCCTGTGGCGAATATCCAACAATTGGTATCTAGAGCAAGGTTCGTGTGAAGCTACGCTTGCCCCGGGGTGGCGACCCGACTAGCGCCTCGGGGCGGGCGATACAGTCGCTGGTGTAGCGACAACGAGGAGTGGGCGATATAGTCGCTGGGTGATGCAGCGACAAGGAGAGCGGGCGATATAGTCGTTGGGTGGTGCAGCGTCGTGGAGGATCGGGCGGTCGTCGTTCGGCGTAGCGGCATAGCGGCGACGAGAAGGCGGTGAAGGTGCTGTCGCAAGTGAGGCGCCGTGTGATTGTCGTTCGGCGGAACGATCCGTAAGAGGGCGACATGGCTGTTATCGGCAAGGCGTTGGTGATCGTTGATGGTTATGGAGGTGACGAAGTTGCGACACCAAGGAAATCATTGAGATCATTGTTGGAGGGTGCAAGACGGAGACGGCGAAGTTGCAAGCCGTCATCAAGGTGTGCACATGAGTTCTTGTAAGGTGCGTCCAAGATCTCAGGTGTGTGAGTCTTCTGCTGCAGTTAAGATGCGTCACCGGCGGAGGAGATTTGCGAGCGAGATCGGGCGGAAAAAGGAATTCGTGCCTTGCGTTTCTGTTCGTGATCAAGGAGTTCCGGCGAGTTCATATACGATGAAGATGAGTTGCACGTATATGGCGAGTTGTGTTGCCGTTGGACAGGAGGTGTCGTTCGATAAGATGTGGCATCAGCGACACTGAGAAGATGTGAAGATGTGACGGGTGAAGAGATGCGTCTCCCCGTGTACAAGCAACCTATGTGAAGATGAAGATCAATGTGAAGATGGACGCGCACCAGTTAAGTTGAGTTCCTGCATGTGGCTATGCGTTTAGTCTGCATGTAGCACGCTAAGATGTGGCAGCGTGGCTGGTAGTCCAGGTAATCGTTGGTCTAGTCTACAAGTCAGCATTAAGAAAAAAAAGATGATAACAAAGTGGTAGCCATCGTTGCAAGATGAGGAAAGTTGCAGTCCGGTAAGTCGCGACACCGGAGGCAATCAGCAGGACAAGATGAAGAGGTGATCGTCAGTGTGTCTCATTGAATAAAGAATGGGATGTTTGGATTAGGGGATGATTATTGGGATAATCCAAACAATGCCTAAGTTAGTTTGAGACTGATCAACGTTGCCGTTGATTAGTTTAGGTAGTACCCCGTACCTGAGAGTCCATGTTCTAGTCGTATATATAGGAAGTCTGATTGATGTCCTAGTAGTATTAGGAATAGAAGTCTGTGCGCGGCTAGGTTTAGAGGTGGATTCTGTGTACGTCTAGGAAGTTGTGGGTTCGGCTGATTGTGTGTATGTATATATATACACAGCACGCTGCATGTTTTGTAACATGAAAAGAGAAAAGAAGAAAAAGAAATAAAGAGGAAGAAAAGAGGGCACGACAAGGGCCCCTTGGCTATCATTTTTTTATGATCCCGTGTGTTCGTGTTTTGATGTGATCGATCCTGTGGCGAATATCCAACAGGCTTCGTGGTAGATGTTGCAGATGCCTCCTTTCTGGTCACCGTGCAGTGGTTTGTCGAGATTCTTTTAGGTGTTCTCGGTGCCTTGAGAATGGTCATCGATCTCGTGAGTGCCGCAATGTCTGCCGTCCCCTCAGCTTCTTGGAAGCCCTACTGTGTCGTCGTTGCCTCGCGTTCCCATTGAACATCAACAAGTTTCAGCTCCTGGCAAGGTCCAGAAAGAAGCCTCACCCCTCTCGAAGGCATTTTCTCATGATTCTTTGGCATCGATCGTTGCTACTCCTGCTAGCCCTGTAGCCTCGGCGGATATCCCGTTGCGGCTTTGAAATGATCGATATAGTTGACTAGAGGGGGGAGGGGTGAATAGGCAACTAACAATTTTTAAGCTTTTCTTTACCAATTTAAACTTTGCAATAATAAAGGTTGTCTAGATGTGCAACTAGGTGGATAACCTATATGATGCAATCAACACAAGCACAAAAGCAAGCAAGGATAGAAACACAAATAAGCTTGCACAAGTAAAGGGATAAGATAACCAAGAGTGGAGCCGGTGGAGACGAGGATGTGTTACCGAAGTTCCTTCCTTTTGAGGGGAAGCACGTCTCCGTTAGAGCGGTGTGGAGGCACAATGCTCCCCAAGAAGCCACTAGGGCCACCGTAATCTCCTCACTCCCTCGCACAATGCAAGAGCCGTGATTCCACTATTGGTGCCCTTGAAGGCGGCGACCGAACCTTTACAAACAAGGTTGGGGCAATCTCCACAACTTAATTGGAGGCTCCCAACAACACCACGAAGCTTCACCACAATGGAATATGGTTCCACGGTGACCTCAACCGTCTAGGGTGCTCAAACACCCAAGAGTAACAAGATCCGCAAGGGATAAGTGGGGGGAATCAAAAGTCTCTTGGTGGAAGTGTAGATCGGGCCCTTGTCACCCAATCCCGAGCAAATCAACAAGTTTGATTGGCTAGGGAGAGAGATCGGGCCAAAATGGAGCTTGGAGCAACAATGGAGCTTAGAGATGGAAGAGGTGGTCAACTAGAAGTAGGAGACACGCCTTTTATACTCGGAGAAAATATCCAACCGTTATCCTCTTGTTCAGCCCGCGACACGCGGTACTACCGCTCCGAAAACGCGGTACTACCGCGCGGCCATGCGGTACTACCGTGGAGGGCCACGGTACTACCGCGGCAGCAGCAGAGCCTGGGACTGGCCTGGACCGAGCGAAGATACTACGCTGGCGCGGTATTATCACAAGCACCCTTGCGGTACTACCGCAAGGCAGGCAAGCCCCAGCCTACGAAGAGCGCGGATGAAATAAATTACATCCGTGCCTACTTCCGCTGAAAAGGAACCAATGCGAAAACCCGACTCGGTACTACCCCGCCCGAGGCGCGGTACTACCATGGAGGCGCGGATGTAGAATTACATCCGCTCCTACAACCGCGGCGCAACGGTACGGGGCATGAGGGCCACGGTACTACGGCTCCAAGAGAGCGGTACTACCGTGTCCACTCGCGGTACTACCGCGCAAGATGTGCGGTACTACCGTGTGGGCGCGGATGTAAAAAATTACATCCGCGCATACTACCGTACTGGAGCAGCACAAGGCCTGGGAGTCGCGGTACTACGGCTCCAGGGGAGCGGTACTACCGTGACCCCCAGCGGTACTACCGCTGGTGCTTGCGGTACTACCGCTCCCTGGAGCAGTACTACAGCAAGAACAGCAGTAGCCGCCGGTTTTAAGCACAACTATGACAACGGGAAGATGCTCCAAAGTGAAAGGAAAGGAAGGACAAGTGTACGTGTTGATTCCACCCAAACCTTTCCGACGCGGACCCCCTCTTAATAGTACGGCTCTCCTACGACTCAAATCCACCAAAAAGAAACGTAGAACGACGCCGTCTTCAATAGTCTCCGAGGGGCACCGAATCGTCTCGTGCCTAGTGATGAAACATCTGAGAAACTCAAGGCATACGATTAGTCCGCAAAAGTATCGTCATCAATCACCAAAACACTTACGGGATAAATATGCCCTTACAATCTCCCCCTTTTTGGTGGATTGATGACAATATGGGATTTGCACAAAGATACGATAATATTGAGCAAGGGCAAACCCCTCCTCTCCAAAATATAGACGGGCTCCCCCTAGATGTGTGCACTCGGGATGAATGCTTTGGACTGCATAGCACACATACTAGGATCACCACTCCCCCTATATTTTAGAGACAAAGGCCCGAAGAATAACATCTAAGCAACATATAGCACAATATAACACAAGCTCGCTAAGATAGATAGAGTGCATATGTCTTACACCATATGAAGGAAATGCAACTAAAACGAGGTTCAAACGAGGTTCAACCGAGAACGCAATAAACACACCAAACACGAACACGACACAAGACTCGCAACGAACACGACACAAGACTCGCAAATCCCTACACTCTCTCCCCCTTTGGCATCGAGACGCCAAAAAGGCAGAGAGGACACCTACACACAAGCGGTGGCTCAAGCAGCAGGGAACTCATCCCAACCCTCTCCGTCAGACTCCTCAGCAGCAGGGATGGACTCCTCGACGTCCTCCTCAGAATCAGTCCACCTGTAGCCTTGCTTCTCCATCCACTCGGCCTCTGGCGTGATGCGCTCCTCAGACCCGCCAGACACATCCTCACTATAGAGCTGCAAGATCTTCCTGTCCCGGCGACGACTCTCCTTGGATGCCACGTGAGTCTGACGCCCCTTGGCTTGCATGCGAAAAGAGTCTTCATCTTGTCCTTGACTTCTTGGCCCATGAAGGCATAGAGGAGCTCTGGGAAGGCCTAGCAGCATGGCCCTCAGCAACATTCTCGGCGCCAGCATCCTCCTCACCAACAGCAGCCCTAGCAGCAGACGCCTCGGCACGAGTAGTAGTGTTGGCCCAGTTGGGTTTGACACGCATACAGATGGGATCATGGCGAATCCAGTCAGGGGCAAGGAACTCCTCACTAGGGAACATCTTCTCCCAGGTCCTCGAGATCAGCAGAAACAGATAGGGCCCGTAGATAGGCACTTTGCGGTTGAACACTGCAAACCGAAGCTCACACCACATGATGTGTGAGACATCAAGTGGCTGAGTCTGAGACAAACGAGCCTCCTCGCAGATGAGCATCATATCCACCATATAGGCATGGACCTTGTCCTTGTCACCAATGCGAGGGAACAAGGAGTTGCGGAAGATGCGGTACATGATATCCAGAAAAGAGTTGAGCACCAACCCTATCTTGCCACTTGGAAGCGTCTTCTCAACATAGTATGGTGCAAGCCTGTCCTTGTTGGCAGTGTCAGAGTTGGCATGGGGCGAACACCCACGGAGTGTCGAGCCCGCCATCGTACTTGGAGCAAATCCATGAACTCCTTCCGTGTAGCAATCACTTACGGCCATTGGTCATCCAGTCATCCTCCTCTCCTCATCGGGTGAAAGTAAAGCTGAAGCAAAGAACCGCAGATAAGCTCGGGATCATAGTCAAGGTGAAAGGATATCACATGCTCAATGCTAAACTACTCCACCAAGTCCGAGCCTCTCCAAAGTAGGCACGGAACTTGTCCTTCCTCAGGTGATGCATGTCAATCCATTTCACATCCACATAGGTATTCTGCTTGTTCTTGATGACATCTAGATAGATGTTGGTTTGTTGCTTGTTCCAAAACAGCTCACAACCCCTGACAGAAGAACGAGGGGTCACGTACGGGTGAATCTGCCTGAGACGGACGTAGTCAGATTGGGGCATCTCATCCATGCCCTTGGCGGGCTCCTTGAACTTGCTAGCAGTAGTCTTGACATTGCGCTTGGGGGCAGAGGAGCCCTCTGGTGCGTCACCTGGGTTGCGCAGACGCTTGGAGCCAGTGTCACGACTGGGATTTGAACGGCGAGAGCCACCACCTGAGACACACACACAAAACACCAACGAACGCGAAGAGAATCAATGCAAAGACCACAACAAAGCACAAGAAACACATAGGAAATATACGTGAAGGTTGGCCAGCATTAGATGTGAGCCACGGTAGGACTGCCAGTGTCTGCGGTACTAAAAAATTAGTACTGCTCCAAGTCACGGTAGTACCGTGCTAGGCCACGGTAGTACCGTGGTTGGAGCAGTAGTAAGGTTCTAGTGCCGCAGTGTGTGCGGTAGTACCGCGCCAGAGGGGCGGTAGTACCGTGCAAGCGGTAGTACCGCGCCCGACGGGCGGTAGTACCGCGCCGCGTCAGATCCGAACGGCAGTTCGAATCTGAAAAGACCCGCGAAACAATGGCAGTGCTACGGTGATCAGATCTCGCGCAAGACAACAAAACAAGTATAATTCCTATGCAAGGCTACTCTCCATCATCCTATTCTTGCAAAGAGAAGGCCTATGAATCTCTAGAACATCCAAGTCTTCCCCAACAACCTAAAGACAAAGAACGCAATAAAACGAGAAAGGATTGGGGAAAAACCTGGGTCCATAGCAAGAGCACGAGGTGGGGAAGGATCCCACCGGACGGAATCACGGGAGGGCAGCCGGAGGAGGAGATCCGGCGACGAACGCCGGCTCCTATCTTGAGCGGGAGAGAGAGATGAGACGACGTGGAGGAACTGCGAATGGGTATGGGGGAGTTAGAACTCCCCCTGCCCGTCCTTATCCCCACGCGCCCACGACGGCGCGGTAGTACCGCAGGTCATCGCGGTAGTACCGCTCGGGCGGAAGTACCGCACCGGAGCGGTAGTACCGCTCACCCAGGCGGCAGTAAAAAATTACTGCCGCGTGGGGGCAGTAGTACCGTGCTCCCACATGCGGTAGTACCGTGGCTGGCCGCGGTAGTACCGTAGTCGGCCGCGGTAGTACCACGAGCTCAAGACATCCCCGGTTTCAACACAAAAGAGAAGGTCTTTGCAAGGAAACTTTTCACACAAAGGAAGCCACAAGCACACGCACAACCCAAAGGCAGAAAGACAACAAGAGAACACCAAGCGACACAACCTCTCAAAAGGAGAGGGCGGTGGCCGAAGCCACCTATGTTTGAGTTAGATGGTATGGCCGCGAAGAATTATCCTTGGGCCCATGACCAAAACTCGTCTTTGAAGCACAAGTACCATCAAAAATGGCTAATGTGAAAGAGTTGATCTATTTATGCATGAAGGGGGAGGGAGAGTTCATTGATAGAACAACACTCCCCCTTTGTCCATGCCTACACCTAAACTAGACAACAAGTTGAGTGTGGTGGGGGGTGCACGGGTTCAAGTCACATTGCTCAAATCAATGATATTTAGCTCATGCCTTAACTCGCGAAATCTTGCTTCATCCAAGGGCTTCGTGAAAATATCTGCAAGGTTATCATGAGTGTTGACATACTTGAGCTCGATCCCCCCTCACCTAATGTGATCCCGGATGAAGTGATACCGAATCTCAATGTGCTTCGTCTTGAAGTGTTGCACCGGGTTGAGAGAAAATTTGATGGCACTTTCATTATCACACCAAAGAGGCACTTTGTCACAAATGACACCGTACTCCTTTAAAGTTTGCCTCATCCATAGGAGTTGAGCACAACAACTACCGGCCGCCACATATTCCGCTTCGGTGGACGAGAGAGACACACAACTTTGCTTCTTAGAAGACCAACTTACCAAAGAGCAACCAAGAAATTGGCACCCTCCGGAAGTGTACTTCCTATCCACTTTGTCTCCCGCCCAATCAGAATCCGTAAATCCTTCAAGCTTGAAGTTTGCTCCTCTTGGGTACCATAAGCCAAAGTTTGGGGTATGAGCCAAATATCGAAGATTCGCTTGACCGCCACATAGTGGCTTTCCTTGATCTTGCTTGAAACCGTGCACACATTCCCACACTCAACATGATATCCGGTCTAGATGCACAAAGGTAAAGCAATGAGCCAATCATGGAGCGATATACCTTTTGATCCACTGCTTTACCATTGGGATCAATGTCAAGTTGGCACTTGGTAGGCATTGGTGTAGTAGCCGACTTGACATCACTTAGCTTGAATCTTTTGAGCATGTCTTGAGTGTATTTGGCTTGGTTGATGAAGGTTCCTTCTCTTCTTTGTTTGATATCGAAACCAGGGAAGAACTTCAACTCTCCCATAGAAGACATCTTGAACTTGAAGGTCATGAGAGCGGCAAATTCCTCATTGAAAGCGTAGTCGATACCCTCGACTTGGGAGTAGCCTTGTGCTACCAATCTTGCCATGTTGCGAATGATGTTCCCATGAGCATCTTGCTTGTTCTTGAAGATCCACTTGGTTCCAATGACGTTGTGGTTCCCCGATGGCCTTGGCACCAATCTCCACACCTTGTTGTACTCGAAATTGTTGAGCTCTTCATGCATGGCATTGAGCCAATCCGAGTCTTCAAGCGCCTCATAGACCTTTTGGGGTTCAACACAAGAGACAAACGCGTGATGTTCACAATAGTTTGCCAATTGTCTACGAGTGCTTACCCCTTTCATTAGGCTTCCAACCACATTCTCCATGAGATGGCCTTTGGTAGTAAGTTTGGATGCAATCTTGGCGGCACGACCCTCTAATTCTTCCTCGGAGGTGAGATGAGGAGGAGTCACTTGATCATCTTGAGCACCGTCTTGAACATGTTCTTGATCTTGAGCATGCTCGGGGAAGATAACTTGACCTTGGGCATCATTTGGTGTATCACCATCGTCTTGAGCACGATCTTGCCCTTGGTCATGTTCATGAGGTTGAGGGCCTTCACTTTGTTCTTCGGAAGCGTATGGGCCTTGAGTTGGTGATGGCTCCACTTGAGTGGAGCATTGTCCTTCTCCTTCAGCCACAAGGGGTTCCTCAATGGGTAGGATAAAACCAACACCCATTCTTCTTATGGCTTGAGGAGGAATTTCATCACCTACATCACAAGTGCCACTTTGCTCCACTTGGGAGCCGTTATTCTCATCAAACTCCACGTTACATGTCTCCTCAATAAGTCCCGTGGATTTATTGAGGACACGGTAAGCATGAGAGTTTGTAGCATAACCAACAAATATGCCCTCATAAGCTCTAGCTTCAAATTTAGACAAACGAACACCTTTCTTGAGAATGAAACACTTACACCCGAACACCCGGAAATACTTGAGATTGGGCTTGTTACCGGTGAGTATCTCATAAGGAGTCTTGTTCAAGCCTTTGCGGAGATAGAGCCGATTGGATGCATGACATGCGGTGTTGATGGCTTCGGCCCAAAAGTTGTATGGAGACTTGAACTCCGCCATCATGGTCCTTGCCGCATCCATCAACGTCCGGTTCTTCCTCTCCGCAACACCATTTTGTTGAGGGGTATATGGTGCCGAATATTGATGCTTGATCCCCTCTTCACTAAGAAACTCATCCAAGGTGTAGTTCTTGAACTCGGTGCCGTTGTCACTTCTTATTGTCAAGATCTTTGCATTATGTTGACGTTGAGCTTCATTTGCAAAGTCGATAACAGTTTGTTGAGTCTCACTCTTCCTCTTGAAGAAGTATACCCAAGTGTATCTTGAATAATCATCCACAATCACCAAGCAATACTTTCTACCCCAAGACTATCAAACGATGGAGGTCCAAAGAGGTCCATGTGCAGGAGCTCCAAGGGTCTCTTCGAGTAGATGATAGTCGGGAGGGTGAGCCGTTCATGAAGCTTTCCTTTGATACAAGCATCGCAAGCACGATATTTGGCAAAGCTAACATTTGTTAGTCCACGGACATGGTCCCCCTTGAGAAGACTTTGCAAAGATCTCATATTGACGTGGGCTAAACGGCGATGCCAAAGCCATCCCACGTCAACTTTAGCCATTAGGCATGTCGCGGTCTTAGTGGGTCGCTTCGAAAAGTCTATCACATAGAGACCGTTCTCGACATGCCCAACAAAGGCTACTTTAAGAGTCTTGCTCCACAAGAGGGCCACGGTATCAATGTCAAAGAAGGTGGCAAAGCCCATGAGCGCAAGTTGACGAACGGAAAGCAAATTGTATGCAAGGGACTCAACAAGCATGCCTTTCTCGATCGTTAGATCATGAGAAACGACAACCTTGCCAAGACCCAATACCTTAGAATGTGAGGCATCACCCCACTCGACATTGGTGGGCATAGATGGGATCCTTTGCACGTCCACCACCATGTCCTTGCTCCCGGTCATATGATTTGTTGCTCCACTATCGAGCAACCATGATCCCCCACCGGAAGCAAACCCCTACAAGAGACCAATGCTTGGTTTTAGGTACCCATTTAGTAATGGGTCCTTTGATGTTAGTAACGAGGGTCTTAGGAACCCAAATAGACCATTCAATGTACTCATAAGAAGAACCAACAAATTTAGCATAAACATGCCCATCACTAGCACGACACAACACATATGAGGGGTTAAAGTCGCTGGCTATGTTCAAGGGGATGACGTTGTCCTTCTTGGCATTGCCACCCTTTGCACGGTTCTTCTTCTTCATGGAAGCACCCTCTCCCTCCCTCACAAAAGTTTGCTTGAGAGGAGGAGGTTGCTTGCTCTTGTCATTCTTCTTCTTGCTCTTGGGCTTGGGCGCGAACCCAATCCCCTCCTTGGCCACAACTTCCTTTTGATTAATCAAAAGGTCATTAAGGTTCTTCTCACCTTGTATGCATGTGACAAGGCCCTTTTCAAGTTGCTCCTTCAACTTAGCATTCTCCTCAACAAGATGCACATGCTCACAACAAGGGTTAGTAGCATTTGCATTATCAATCAATATCATATGAGGAAAGGTGGCTTTCCCCTTGGTTAGCTTCACTTGGAGTTGATCATGAGACTCTTTGAGACTAGCATGAGCACCCTTCAAGACTTTGTGAGCCTTGTCGAGAAAGTCAAAGTCCTCGTTGAGTCTAGCAAGATCAACTCCAAGCTTTGCCTTCTCGGAGCTAAGCACACGAGACACAACAAGAGCATGATCAAGGTCTTTCTTTAATTTAGCATGATCATCGTTGTATGACTCCTCAAGAGCCAAACGAAGACCACGCTCTTCCTCAAGAGCATTGGAAAGATCCGAATCTCATCGGCATAGTCACGACTATGCCCTTCCATCTTAGAGATGGTTTCTTCATGAGCCTCGATCATGACATTGGCTTCACCAAGTTGTTCCAAGAGAGCAACGAAGTGCTTCTTGGATTTGCCCTTGAGTTTACCCATAAAGATCTCAAACTCATTCTCCTCCACATTAGTCCCCTCATGTTCATCAATGCAATCCGTCAAAGAAGAATGATTGATGATGGTAGTTTTGATGTTGGGGGTTACCTTGTTGGTGGCTTTAGCCATGAGGCACTTGGCGGTGATGCTTTCATTGGGTGAATCGAAGAGAGACACCGAGGAGTCATTGCAATGACAACGGAGGCCATGGCAACCGACTCACCATCTTCATCATCATCATCATCATCCTCATTGTACTCTTCTTGAACCACCAAAGCTTTGTGAGGAGCCTTCTTGGTGAAGTTGCTCTTGTTGGGGAAAGACTTGGCCTTGTCCTTACGGATGAGCTTGCCACCATTGTCTTCCCTCTTCTCATATGGGCACTCCACAACAAAGTGACTCACGTTGCCACAATTGAAACAAGTCCTCACTCGTTGCTTGCCCTTAGTGCCACTTGAGTTTCTCTTGTTGTAGTTGGGCCTTGAGTTCTTCTTGCTCCAAAATTGCCTTGAAGCAAGGGCCATGTGTTCATGATAGTCATACTTTGTATCTTCGAGGTTGCTCTCTTCTTCTTCCTCCTCTCCATCTTCTTCGACACAAATCTTGGCCTTCAAAGCGAGGTTGGGCTTCTTTGCTCTTTGGGAGCGAAGCACCGCATTGTCGGCGGTCTTGTCCAATATGCTCATAGCCACAAACTCATCCAACACATCACTTGAGGACAGGGTGTGGAAGTCCGGCCGTTGACGGATGACGGAGGACATGGCTTTGTGGTAGGGCATCATTGCCTTGAGGAATTTGCGCTTGATCCAGTTGTCATCCGTGTCCTTACTTCCATGATCCCGGAGGGAGACTGCAAGCTTGGTTACTCTCCGATAGAGCTCACGAGGTTCTTCTTCTTCTTTCATTGCAAACTCATCGGCTTCATCTTGGACCACTTCATAATTGGAACGTTGAATGCTTGCGCTTCCTCGATAAAGGGAAACCACCTTGAGCCAAGCATCTTTGGCAAGGGAGTAGGGCCGGAGATGAGGGAGGTCTTCGGGAAGGATTGCTTCTTGGATGATGAAGAGAGCATTCTCATTGAATTGATGGTCCACGACTTCTCTTGGAGAAAAGTTGCTCGGATCATGCGGATAGAAACCTTCTTCAATGATTCTCCAAAGGTTAGTGTTCACATGATTTAAATGACGCTTAAAACGATAAACCCAAGAATCAAAATCCTCCTTTTTATCAATCTTAGGTGGTGGACCGGCATGATTCAAATGAGTGGAAGGAATCGGTCCACCATAAAGGGGAGGAGGTTGCACATGGGCAAAGATGCCGGTGCCATTCTTACCACTAGACGAGGGGGCTTTCTCACTAGTAGCTTCCCCCTTATCGGAGTTAGCATCCGCTCCCGTGTTGGCGGAATCACCCACTTTCACGGGTGCGGTGGAAAGTTTAAGCCCTTCTAGGAATTCCTTAAACATGTCCTTGACCTCAATCGTCATGGAGGTTTTCAATGTGTCCAACGCCACATTGAATTCCTCACGAGAGATCAAGGTACCCCCATCTCCCGTAGATGATATCGGATTCGCACCGGAGTGCTCCCCCACATCATCTACGACGTCAACCATACTCTTCGGACGGTAAAGTCCTTAAAAAGAGACGAGGCTCTGATACCAATTGAAAGGATCGATATAGTTGACTAGAGGGGGGGTGAATAGGCAACTAACAATTTTTAAGCTTTTCTTTACCAATTTAAACTTTGCAATAATAAAGGTTGTCTAGATGTGCAACTAGGTGGACAACCTATATGATGCAATCAACACAAGCACAAGAGCAAGCAAGGATAGAAACACAAATAAGCTTGCACAAGTAAAGGGATAAGATAACCAAGAGTGGAGCCGGTGGAGACGAGGATGTGTTACCAAAGTTCCTTCCTTTTGAGGGGAAGTACGTCTCCGTTAGAGCGGTGTGGAGGCACAATGCTCCCCAAGAAGCCACTAAGGCCACCGTAATCTCCTCACGCCCTCGCACAATGCAAGAGCCGTGATTCCACTATTGGTGCCCTTGAAGGAGGCGACCGAACCTTTACAAACAAGGTTGGGGCAATCTCCACAACTTAATTGGAGGATCCCAACAACACCACGAAGCTTCACCACAATGGAATATGGCTCCACGGTGACCTCAACTGTCTAGGGTGCTCAAACACCCAAGAGTAACAAGATCCGCAAGGGATAAGTGGGGGGAATCAAAAGTCTCTTGGTGGAAGTGTAGATCGGGCCCTTGTCACCCAATCCCGAGCAAATCAACAAGTTTGATTGGCTAGGGAGAGAGATCGAGCCAAAATGGAGCTTGGAGCAACAATGGAGCTTAGAGATGGAAGAGGTGGTCAACTAGAGGTAGGAGACACGCCTTTTATACTCGGAGAAAAGATCCAGCCGTTATCCTCTTGTTCAGCCCGCGACACGCGGTACTACCACTCCGAAAACGCGGTACTACCGCGCGGCCACGCGGTACTACCGTGGAGGGCCACAGTACTACCGCGGCAAAAGCAGAGCTCGACTGGCCTCGACCGAGCGAAGATACTACGTGGCGCGGTACTACCGCGCACCCTTGCGGTACTACCGCAAGGCAGGCAAGCCCTACCCTACGAAGAGCGCGGATGAAATAAATTACATCCGTGTTTACTTCGCTGAAAAAGAACCAGTCACGAAAACCCGACGCGGTACTACCGCTACCGAGGCGCTGGTATTACCGTGGAGGCGCGGACGAGAATTACATCCGCTCCTACAACATGGGCGCAACGGTGCGGGCATGAGGGCCACGGTACTACGGCTCCAAGAGAGCGGTACTACCGTGTCCACTCGCGATACTACCGCGCAAGATGTGCGGTACTACCGTGTGGGCGCGGATGTAAAAAATTACATCCGCGCCTACTACCGTACCGGAGCAGCACAAGGCCTGGGAGTCGCGGTACTACGGCTCGGGGAGCGGTACTACCGTGACTCGAAGCGATACTACCGCTGGTGCTTGCGGTACTACCGCTCCTCGAACAAGATTACCGCAAGAACAGCAGAGTCAGCCGGTTTTAAGCACAACTATGACAACGGGAAGATGCTCCAAAGTGCAAGGAAAGGAAGGACAAGTGTACGTGTTGATTCCACCCAAACCTTTCCGACGCGGACCCCCTCTTAATAGTACGGCTCTCCTACGACTCAAATCCACCAAAACGAAACGTAGAACGACGCCGTCTTCAATAGTCTCCGAGGGGTACCGAATCGTCTCGTGCCTAGTGATGAAACATCTGAGAAACTCAAGGCATACGATTAGTCCGCAAAAGTATCGTCATCAATCACCAAAACACTTACGGGATAAATATGCCCTTACAGGCTTGCCTTAGGGAGCCAGGCCGAGCTGCTGCGTTCTGAGCTGCTTGGTATGGCTTCCTTTCGGTTCGAGGAGATGGTCCAGCCTCTGCGTGATGTCATTAACTCCATGCAAGGTTGGATGTTGCGCATGGAGAGCTTCATGGAGCGTGCTGAGGCTGCATTGCGTGAGCTCTCCCTGGCGTTGCCTGTGTTGCAGAGTGCTCATGTGTCGCGCCCTTTGGTTGTGCCTGGTGACAGCTTCGAGATCGAGAGGGGAGCTGAGCTTCATGGTTGTTTCTCCCCTCGTGCTAGAGCCAGATCACCGTCTGCCAGCCTCGAGGGATTGGACAATGATGTGGTTGTGACTCGCACTGCAGATCATGCCCGAGCTTCGAACTGTGTGGGGCCCGGTTCGCCTTTATCCGTCGAACACCAAGGTAGACCTGCCCGAGATCTCAATTGTTGCTCTACCGCCAAAGATCATCCACAGAGTCTAGCAAGATAATGGATGCCGAGGAGTGTGTTGATTTCGATGTTGCAATCTCTCGCTCGCCTAAGTCCGTTGGGTGTCAGGTGTCGACTAGCTTACCTCTGGGCGTCAAGGAGCACATAGTTTTAGATGTTGATGCCCTTCCCTCGCCTGCGACCATCGATCAAGTGATGCATGTGAGTGGCATGGCCATTGAGCCAAGTGTGTTGGCACCTACTCCAAATTCAAATGCTCTCTTCGTGAAAGAACTTTGTGACTTGCTTGCCAGTGTGGAGGTTGCTAGACCTGGTTTGGGCAGGTCAATTGCTTGCCTCCTGATAGAAACGCCAATAAAAGGCAAACAAAAGAAGGTAGGCAAAGGCAAGAGTGGCGCCATAGGCAAGGCGTCTCTTGCTGCTTGATGGATGATCTTCGGTCTCTCGGCCCATCCTCTTGGATTGGGTTACCGTTGTGGGTTGGGAGGTGCGTGATGTCTTGTATCGAGGTGTTCTTGTCGGGGGTCACTTGGCGTAGGAGCAATATTGGGGTTTGTGGATTTTGTGTTTTCGAAGAGTCTAGCGGTTGTCGCCCGTGCGGTTGTGGGTTTCTTGCCATGTGAGTAGTTCGTCATTGCTCAATTTGTATTGGTTTTCGTCCGGTTTTTCATTAATTAACTGGGCAATTCTCTTCTTCTTAATTAATCGATGAGGCAAAACTTTTGCCTCCGTTTTAAAAAAAAAACTCCATTTGCCAACTGCCCGATTAATTTTGCTCCCAACATCAACATTTCCACCTTTAGGTCCTAGCTTTATCTGCGGAATGGACCAGTCGATGATCCAATTGCACATTAGTTTCACCAGAATCATCAGATCATAAAATTTCTTCCTGTTAAAAGTCACATCATTCCTACACTTTCAAATGGACCAAAACATAGCCGAAACGCTGACAAGTACAATCTTCTAGCAACGTTTTTGGGAAGGTTTTGATCCATCTGCCGAAGTAATCATCCAAATTTGTAGGAATGGAATTTGGATCAAAAGCACATCTGTACCGCCCTCTCTCCTTCCTACCGCCGCTCCTCAGAATCTGCCCGCGCTCCATGATCTCTCGTCAGCCTTCGCCGTTGCTCGCCGACGGGAGCGCCTCCCCACTGGATCCGCCTCTTCGCTACACAACGGTCGCGAAAGCCCAAAGCCCATAAAGCAAATCATCAGCCGACGGGTCGGCGTCCAGAGCAGATGGGCTACCCGCCAACTGAAGAAAGTCCAGAGCCCATAAGTCAAATCATCAGCTGACGCGCGCGCGAGAGGCAAAGAACGTTGAACGAGGAGGCGAGCGAGGCTGAGATTAGTTAGTGTATGATCAGACAGCTTAAAAAACAGCCTGAAGCCAAATGAAAAACAGACGGCCGAAAATTAGAAACAGTTTTTTTCTGAGCAAAAGAGAGGCCACCCTCTCCGATTTCGTATAATAAAACCATATGGTATTGTACATCCTCCACAAACACTACACAACCAAAAGAAAACATAAAGCAATTGAAGGAAAAGGACAATTCTATTACAGACCAAACCCAGATAGCAAGCCCAAGATCATCCACACCAGGACACGCCAACTACCACGAGACCAAATGCAAAAGGAACACCCATGGGGAGGAACAGAGTCATCATGTAGCAGCACACATCCAGGAAGTCTTCGTCCTTCAATGCCACGAAAATTAGCCACCAACCCTAGGAACGACCGGTCTCCATCCCTGCGAGGCACGATAAACTTCATTTGCACCTTGCTCAATTAGTTTTGCTCCCAACGTCAACATTTCTCCCTCTAGGTCCTTTATCTGCGGACCGGCCGATGATCCAATTACACATTAGTTTCACCAGAACCATCGGATCATAAAATTTCTTTCTGTTAAAAGTCACATCATTTCTACACTTTCAAATGGACCAAAACACATCCGAAACGCCGACAAGTACAAGCTTCTTGTCACGTTTTGGGAAGGTTTTGATCCACTTGCCGAAACAATCTTCCAAATTTGGAAGGAATAGTATTTGGATCAAAAGCATATCATAACAAGCTCCTAATCCATCTCGGAGCAGAGCAAGAGAAAAACAAGTGATCAATGCTTTCACCTACAGAAAGCACAATTTTATCTCTTTTACATCCCCTTTTCAGGAGGTTATTTCTAGTTAAGATACTTTTCCTATTTATCAACCACCCAAAACTTTGATTTTAGTAGGTATTTTAATTTTCCACAGAAATTCTTGTAGGAAACCACAGTCAATTTTAAGTAAGATCATATAAAGCGTCTTGACAGAAAATTTCCTGTCAACAGTAAGTATCCACATAGGCTTATCTTTACCCCCATGCATAATTACTCCTTCACATCTTTCTTTCAAACTATTCGAAAGTTCTAATGATTCCCCAAACAGGGTTCTTCTAAGAGTAAAGTTGTGCCACCCTTTTCCAACAGCTTCAGTCACAAAAATATTATGATCAAAACATGTAAAATAAAAGGCCTGGATAAGCATCCTTAAGTGGTTTACTCCCAACCCACCAATCTTCCCAGAATCTAGTATTATTTCCACCCCCAATCTTTTTTTTCACATGTTGATAAAAATAGCTCTTTAACATTTAGGAGATTAGACAAAAAAATGTGGGTCCCCAACTTTAGGCTTAGTCCCTGAAATGCATTTCTCCTTCACATACTTTCTGAACAGAACCTCTTGCCATAACCCGGTTTTAGTTTTTAATTTCTAAATTTAGGATCCCCAAGCATCCCTGTTGTTTTGGCATACACCATGTTTTCCATTTAACTAGATGATATTTCTTCTTATCTTCATCTGCCTGCCATGCTAATCTGGCTCTGAAAAATAAAAATAACCTTTCTTCCTAATTCCCACCAGAATCGGATAAAAGGTCATCATAAACAGGGGAATATTAGTGAGACAGAACTGCACAAGAGTAACCCTTCCAGTTATGTTCAACAATCTCCCTTGCCAGCAAGCAGATCTCTAGAGCCAGAGGAGGAGCGCGAGGACGAGCAATGGGAAGAGCAGCAGGAGGCGCCATCTATGCCACCTCGTGCGCCAGCGGTAGGGCCACCGCCACCATCGACACCAACGTGTCCATGGTCGCCTCCAATCTCCATCGTTCTGGACGGTGACGAGGACAAGCAGTCGGCCGCGCCATCGCACGCGTGCTCCGGCAGCCACCCTAGTTAGATCTAAGGTTTATTTAATTTCTATTTATTTTTTATTTTAATTAGGAAACCGACTTTTGGTGGTGTATATTTTAAATGTATAAGAAAAAAATTCAAAATGCACTGGCGGGCCGGCGAACACATACGGACATTTGTTGTCCACCTGTCCACCCAAAGTCCGTTGAGCGAGTTGCCCTAAGAACATCTCCAACAGACGTGCAATTACGCGGCGCGCCAACTTTTTTTGCAGCGTCGAGATAGCCTTTTAGCACACGCAGGAGGGTGTTTGCTTTAGCAGAAGTGCTATATATTGCGGGCCACATGTAGCGCTCCAGCAGGCGCGCTAAATTACAGCGTGCACGCCTAGCACAAACAATATTTCCTATGAACATAGATCCAAAAAGATCAAACACACATAAAATAAATCAATGACAAACAGTTCAATTATTATTATAACTCAAACAAATAGTTTATTTTCTAGTAGAACAAATAGTTCAACGATACAACAAACATAGAACATCAAACCAGTTTTGTCGCCCATTCTATGTCACCACTTCTCGATTAGATCCTTTTGAAGATCATCATGTATTTCGGCACGTCGAATGACATGATAGGAGGCAATAAAGTTGGCCACCCTCGCAACCCTCCTCCGCACTCGCATGGGACGTCCCAACAACTCATACTGGGAGTAGTTTAAATCTTGCCCATGCTCATTCTCGATGATCATGTTATGCATGATCACACAATTGTTCAAGATGTACCAAAGGATCTTTTGATCCGAAAATTTAGCTGGCGGAGGAACGGTGCGCTCGAGGGGCGGCCGTGAGGAGAGAAGGTGGAGGAAACAGCGGCGGTGCATGGGGATATGCAGGGAAAGCGCAGACGGGTCGCCGGAGCGAATGGGAAAGATGCGGGCAGAGATGCCAGCGCCTGGAGGTTTCAAATTTGACGGTTGGTGAGATTCGTGCGCCCGATTGCCATGTCCACCGCGCGGGAGTGGACGCATCAAATAAGTAGCGCGGTGTGCCGTTTTCCCCAGCGCGCTGAACCAACTTTGCCGCGCGCGGGATTTTAGCACGTCTGCCGGAGCGCCGATTTCGGTCGCACGCGCGTCAAATAGTTGTTTTTTCCCGCGTGCGGCTAATCTAACGCGTTGGTTGGAGATGCTCTAAACAAACACTGAACTGAGATTATTTTTTTGTCGGCCTGAAGTGTTGGTTAAATGGGCCAACCCGTATCGCTGGGCCTGATGGTAGATGGCGAGGCTTGCCAAAACGGATGGATCCCTCCCGGTCGCGGGTGCCAACGGTCGACGACGACGTACAAGGCTTTGAACCGTGTGAGGTGTGACCGTGAGTGGCGGCACGCGCTGGAACAGGCATTTTAGCCAAACTGAATGAATGAAACATGGTCGAATCGCGTACTGCACTGCAGGGGAAGGAAATCGAGTACCGATGATGATGCAAATTAATACTCCTATACGATGTTCTGCAGGGGCAGGAGTACAAAAACATCAGTTCTTCGCCCAAAATTATCTGAAGCCGTGCCTCTATTTTTCCTACTCTATACTATCGTAGGTGTTGTACACTTGTACTATCTGTGAACTGCTCAAGGATTTGTCACGCTATGAAAACACAAGCACAGAGGTACTTGTGTGAGAGAACGATGCCAGTAGTTGATCTACTAAACCGTGCAGGATCGACCCTGAAACATCAGACCTGTGCGCATATCTTCAGAGATTACAGATGTGTTGCTCAACCGGCAGGAAACTTGCTACCGATCGACTATGCACAACTACAGTACAAACCCAAAGAATTGAAGACGCAGCTACTGTTCTTGGAGTTGTGAATCCTAATTGAACCGCAATGTCAAAACAGCAGAATTGAACAAGTTTACGACAAGAACGCAAGCAAGTTTTCTCAACACTATCTATCTGTCTAGCTATCTGTAGGCAAAAGTAGGCGTGAGTTCCGCCATCATCGTGTCCGTGTCCGAGGCGTCGAAATTTCTGAGGGGGTGAACTTCTTCTCCTCCGCACCATCAGCATCCGAGTGTCGAAGCAGCAGCTCAACTATGCTGCATTTGTAGAAAGTCAGTTGTTAGCTAGGCACGCATCGGACCCATAATCCAGAAGGACAAAACCTGAAACAAAATAACGTAAACACATACTGCATTGTCCTCGAATGCAATGCTCCTAGTTCTCATTCAGTTTATGTTGAGTATTTAACCAAAAACTACCACATTTGACGGAAACGCGACGAAAAACTACCACTTTACGATTTTATGCGGAAAACTATCACTTTTATCCTAATCCGTGACAAAAAACTACCAACTCGCGAAACCGCTCGCTTCGCCCGCGCTAAGCCCGAATCTGACCGGTTGGGCCCATGAATCAGTTGCCACCGTGGTCAACCAACGCAGACGCGCCGTTAACGGCCGGAGCGGGCGGCGTAAGGCAGTGACAGCGTGGGGCTAGGCAGCGGTGGGCGTGGGCGGCTCCGACGCAGCGCTCGCGGGCCTTCGGCGGCAGCAGCAGTTCGGAGCGGGGCAGCGGGAGGGTGGCGGGCGCGGGCGGCAGGCCGAGGCGCGGGGAGGTTGGGCGCGACCCTGGGTAGCTGAAGACCAGGCGAGCGCGCGTGGCCGGGGAGGTCAGGGCATGCCCCGGGCGCAGCGGGAGCTCGCGGGCTCATGGCGAACACGGCAGGAGCAGCGAGCGGATGCGGTGAGTGCGGCCTCTGATATAAATGACAAGTCGGAGTGGATTGATTTGGGGAACAAAGGGGAATCGACGGAGGAGCTGACCACGAGCTCAGAGGCCCGCGCAGCAACGACGATGAAGGCCCGCGAGCGCTGCGTCGGAGCCGCCCACGCCCACCGCTGCCTAGCCCCGCGCGGTAGCTGACCTACGCCGCCCGATGTCGGGCCGTTAACGGCCGTTAACGCGTGGCAGGCGTCCGTTGGCCATGGTGGCAACTGATTCGTGGGCCCAACCTGTCAGATTCGGGCTTAGCGCGGGCGAAGCAAGTGGATTCGCGAGTTGGTAGTTTTTTGTCACGGGTTAGGGCAAAAGTGGCAGTTTTTCGCACAAAATCGTAAAGCGGTAGTTTTTCGCCGCGTTTCCGTCAAATGTGGTAGTTTTTGGTTAAATACTCGTTTATGTTCATGGAGAACAGTATCATAAGGCCACGCTACATTTATCTGAAGTTCTGAACCTGCATAGTTTACAGGGCTGCAGCTAGGCCGATGCTCACCGACGCCAACTACGGCGTGTGGGCGGTGAAGATGAAGATTATTCTACGAACCCTTCGAGTGTGGGAGGCCATCACGGACGATGATGTCGACGAGGAGTGCGACGAATGTGCCATGGCCTCCATAGCCCAGTCAGTGCCAGATTCCGTGCTGATGACATTGGCAGAGTTCGAGACAGCAAGAGAGGCGTGGAACGCACTCAAAGAGATAAGGATCGGAGAAGATCGCGTCACCAAGGCTCGGGCACAAGTGCTGAAGCGCCAATTTCGCAAGTTGCAGATGGAGGAAACTGAATCGGTGAACGACTATGCCATGCGACTGACTACATTGGTGGGATAGATCCGCGCGCTTGGTGCAAAGCTCGACGAGACCGAGATTGTGGAGAAGTTTTTCAATTCGGTGACTGATAAATTCACGTACATCATCGGCACGCTCGAGCAGCTTTACGACATCGACGACATAACCATAACGGAGGCGATCGGACGCTTGCGGACATGGGAAGAGAATGCTCGTGGTTGTCGGAAAGGCGAAGGAGGAGGTGGTGACCAACTCATGTACTCGCGCGCAGATTGGGAGTCCCCAAGTAGCAAAGAAAGGTGCAACGTTGGCGAAGGCTCAAGCAACGCGAAGCGCGGCGGACAAACCAAAGAAGGCAAAGGAAAAGGAAAGCCACAAGGTCGTGGTAAAGCAGACCGATCTAAAGAGCGGAAGCCACAGAACTTGGATATGTCCGAGGTCAAGTTCTATAACTGCAACGAGATGGGCCACTTTGCGAAGGATTGTCCAGAGCCTAACAAGAGGGAGATCAAGGCAAATTTGATGAAGCAGGAAGACGAACGTCTAGGTGTTCTGATGGCCGAAATTTGTGATCTCGTGGAGCCTAACAAGCGGGAGATCAAGGCAAATTTGGCGAAGCAGGAAGACCAACGTCCAGGTCTTCTGATGGCTAAAGTTAGTGATCTCGCCTAAACAGTGGTTGTGAAACCAAACCGAAAGGTGCTACTTCATGAGAAAAAAGTAACACTAAAGTTATCCGGAAGCCAGAACGTGTCGTGGTATCTAGACACGGGTGCCAGTAACCACATGACGGGGTGCAAGGAGAAGTTCGTCGAGATGGAATATGATGTTCAAGGCTCGGTCAAGTTCGGTGATGGTTCAAATGTGGAGATTTGCGGGCAAGGTTATGTACTCTTCGAGGGTCTCACAGGAGAACATCGCACACTCACCAGCAGGGACGAAGCTAGAAAAAAAGGTTGCTGAGGTCAAGTCTATGGCAGTGGGGTCATCTTCAATAAACAGATAGTGTTTAGTACTAAATTAATGAAGCATTTCCTAATTTCATTAGGGTCAATTGACCCCAATGCCTACAAGGAAGCTACGTCCCTGCTCACCAGAGTGTACTACATCCCACGACTTCGCAACAACATCATCTCTTGTAACGCCCCGGATTCGATGCGTCAGGTGTCTTCCAGTTATTCGCCATCGTTGCCATGTCATTTGCTTGCGTGTTGCACTTTGCCACGTCATCATCTGCATTTCATATCATGTCGTCATGTGCATCGCATTTGCATACGTGTTCGTCTCATGCATCCGAGCATTTTCCCCGTTGTCCGTTTTGCAATCCGGCGCTCCTATGTCCTCCGGCGTTCCCCTTTCCGTCTCCTGTTGTGAGTGGGTGTTAAACTTTCTCGGAATGGCCCGAGGTTTTCCAAGCGGCCTTGGTATAGCACCGGTAGACCGCCTGTCAAGTTTCGGATCATTTGGAGGTCGTTTGATACTCCAACGATTAACCGGGTAACCGTGAAAGCCTCTTTCTCTTTGCAGCCCAACACCCCTTTCAAAGTGGCCCAAAACCCAGCAAACTCCCCTCCATGCTCTCGGTCGTTCGATCACGATCGTGTGGGCGAAAACCGCACCTCATTTGGACTCTCCTAGCTCCCTCTACCTATAAATTAGCCCCCTTCCCCGAAATTCGCGGATCAAATCCCCCCGAAACCCTAGCTTCTTCCTCCTCCCGCAGCCGGCCAGATCCGGCCGGCTCCTCCCGCAGGCGCCTCTCCCTCGGCTCCGGCCACCGTCCCCACCAACTCCGGCGAGATCCGACCCTGCCTCGACGTCCGTGCCCGGGTCAACTCAGATCCGGAGGTGACATTTCGTCTAAGTCCTGTAATTTTGTTGCATAATGTTGCCATGTTCATCGCATCATAACTCCATGCATACTGCTCCGTTTTGTGCGTGTAATATGTCAAATTGTTCGCCTCGACGAGTACTTTATTTATTTCCATTGCATCATGTTCATTTGAGGTCGTCTTGATGCCTGAATCATCGTTGCAAGAGTGCTATATGATGTTACTCTGCTGAAACTGTTATAACTTGCTTATTTGTCATTTTTTCCATGATTTATGTGTGCATCCTATGAGGTTGATGTCTACATGTATTTTGATCTATGCCATGCCATCTTTACAGGGGTGCTATCCATGTATTTTTGTGATTCCTGTAGTGAGTGCATCAAGCTTGTTAAGTAGGGTACTTGCTGTTGCTGTTTTGCATGTCTGAATCTGCTATATCATGATGCTATGTTAACCTGCTTCTACTAGTCATTCTATGCATAATCTGGAGATGTTCACTAAGGATGTTTTGTTATACGTGTCATGCTCTATCCATCCATGCCTCTTGTTGCATTTATAGCTTGCTTTACCTTGTTGTAATCTTGCTTCAAAATTGCTAAAGAATGTTGCTGTCAGCCTGTCAACATTAAGTTCAGTTTTGCCATGTGCTTTGTTAGTGATCCATGCACTCTATGAAATTTCTCTTGCCATTCTTAGCGTCATAAATATGTCTTTATTACTGTTGGTTGCCTTGTCATGCCATGTATTGCTCTGTGGTGAGTGGTTCAAGCTCACCAACATGTCTACTTATTGTTGTTCCTGCCATGTATGAATCTGTAATATAACTTGCTATGTTTATATGGGTGCCATCATATTTTCCGATCCTTTTTGGCTCATGGTCAGTAAAGGACATTTGATCTATGCATTTAGTAGATTCATGCCATGCCTTTGTTTGCCTTTATAAGTTCCTGTAGCATGTTTTTTGATAGCTCTAAACATTGCAACCTGATGTTATTTCCTGATAAGTCTGAAACTGTTATTATTTGCAATCTTGCCATGTCCTTTTGAGCATGTTCTAGTGATTTCTGGAGTTAGCTCAGTGTTCATGTTTTGTCATGCTTAACCTGTACATCATGCCCGTGCCTTTTGTTTTTACGTTGGGATTCTGTAGCATGTTTTTTTGATGCTTGCAATATGCCTAGTTGCTGTTTTGGACAGATTGTTGCTATAACTTGTTTCATGTGTATGTGTTGAACCGTTGCTCCGTTTTGAGTGTGCTCTATATGAAACTTGCTTGATTTTGAATGTAGTTTCATATTATCATGTTGCATCCTTGTCTTGAGAGTGTTTGCTTGATGTTTGTATGCATTTTGCATCAATGCCATGTTTAACTTGTTTTGCTCATATCTTTAGGCCGTAGCTCCGAATCTAATGAACTTTATATGTAACTTGACTAGAATTTCATGTAGATCATCGTGGTGCATCTTAACTTGCTGTTTAACAACTTGAACATAAGGTTTATTCAGATCTGGAACAATTTCGAAATTTGCATATGAGGACTTACCGGATTTGTTATATGTTGTTCCGGCCTCATTTAAACTTGCCTTGATGTGTTTCTCTTGTTTGCATCATCTCTTGCCATGAGTAGCTTCATGTAGCCTTTGTCATGCATCATGCTTGTTGTGCATCATGTCTTGTTCATGTGTGGTGTGTTTACCATGTTGTGTGCTTCTTCTCGATAGTTCCCGTTTCGTTGCGATCGTGAGGATTCGTTCGTCTACGCTTGGTTCGTCTTCGTGGCTTCATCTTCTTCATGGACTCGTTCTTCTTCCTAGCGGGATTTCAGGCAAGATGACCGTCACCTTGGATCTCATTACCATCATTGCTATGCTAGTTGCTTCGTTCTATCGCTATGCTGCGTTACCTATCTCTTGCTGCTCAAGCCTCCCAAATTGCCATGTCAGCCTCTAACCATTTCAACCTTCCTAGCAAACCATTGTTTGGCTATGTTACCGCTTTTGCTCAGCCCCTCTTATAGCGTTGCTAGTTGCAGGTGAAGTTGAAGATTGCCCCATGGTGGACAGGATTATGATTGGGATATCACAATATCTCTTATATTATTAATGCATCTATATACTTGGTAAAGGGTGGAAGGCTCGGCCTTATGCGTGGTGTTTTGTTCCACTCTTGCCGCCCTAGTTTCCGTCATATCGGTATTATGTTCCCGGATTTTGCGCCCCTAACGCGGTTGGGTGATTTATGGGACCCCTTGACAGTTCGCTTTGAATAAGACTCCTCCAAAGAAGGCCCAACATTGGTTTTACCATTTGCCTCACCTAGCCCTTTTTCCTTGGGTTTCGGAGCCCGAGGGTCATCTTTATTTTACCCCCGGTCAGTGCTCCTCCGAGTGTTGGTCCAAACTAGAGCACCGTCGGGACCATTCCTTGGCAACTTGGGTTACGCCGGTTCTGACGCTTCGCTCATCCGTGTGCCCCGAGAACGAGATATGTGCAGCTCCTATCGGGATTTGTCGGCACATCCGCGCGGCTTTGCTGGTCTTGTTTTATTACTGTCGAAATGTCTTGTAGCCGGATTCCGAGACTGATCGGGTCTTCCGGGAGAAGGAATATCCTTCGTTGATCGCGAGAGCTTATCATGGGCTGTTGGGACACCCTGCAGGGTATAAACTTTCGAGAGCCGTGCCCGCGGTTATGTGGCAGATGGGAATTTGTTAATATCCGTTGTAGTAAACTTGAAGTAAACTCTTCTAAAATACACCAACCGTGAGCGTAACCGTGAGTGTCTCTTTTTGGGGTTGATCGAGAGGAGAACACGGTTTCTGGGTTATGTCTGACATAAGTAGGAGTTCAGGATCACTTCTTGATCATTACTAGTTGACGACCGTTCCTTTGTTTCTCTTCTCGCTCTCATTTGCGTATGTTAGCCACCATATAAGCTTAGCCGCTGCTGCAACCTCACCACCTTACCTCTTCCTTACCCATTAAGCTTTGCTAGTCTTGATATCCATGGTAATGGGATTGCTGAGTCCTCGTGGCTCACAGATTACTACACCACCAATTGCAGGTACAGGTTTGCGATGATCACGACGCGAGAGCGATGTTTGCTTGTTTGGAGTTCTTCTTCTGCTTCTTCTTCGATCAGGGGATAGGTTCCAGGTCGGCAGCCTGGGCTAGCAGGGTGGATATTGTTTGAGTTTCTGTTTATGTTTCATCCGTAGTCGGATGTTGATCTTGTATATGATGATGTTGATGTATTCTTGTGGCATTTGTGCTTTATTATGTATCCCCATCTATTATGTAATGTTGATGTAATGATATCCACCTTGCAAAAGCGTTTCAATATGCGGGTCTATCCTTGGTGGGACCTTCGAGTTCCTTTTGGATAGGGTCGCATATTGGGCGTGACATCTCTGTCGGAAAGCTTGACGAGAATGGATGCAAGGTGGATATTGATAACGGAGTGATGACGATCTTTGACAACCTCGGAAACATGCTAGCGCATGTGAATCGCACACGGAACAGGCTCTATATTCTGAACCTTGATCAATCTCAACCAGAGTGTTGGCTCACCAAGAGTGATGATGATTCGTGGTTATGGCATGCTAGATTTGGACACGTTAACTTCTACGCTTTGAAGAAGATGTCGAAGATGGAGATGGTATCTGGGATGCCGTTAATCGACCATGTTGATCGAGTATGTGATGGGTGCTTGGTTGGAAAACAGCACCGTAGGCCGTTCCCTGCTCAGTCTACCTATCGTGCAAGTGATGCACTCGAGCTGCTCCATGGTGATCTATGTGGCCCTATCACCCCAGCAACTCACAGAGGAAAGAAGTACTTCTTCTTTGTGGTAGATGACTACTCGAGATACATGTGGGTCGTTCTCCTACGATCTAAAGAGGAGGCATTTGAAGCGTTCAAGAAGCTGAAGGCTGCAACGGAGATGGAACACAAGCTGAAGGTTCGCGCTCTATGGACAGATCGCGGCGGCGAGTTTACGTCAAACAAGTTCAACGACTACTGCGAGAAGATTGGCATAAAAAGGTTCCACACTACACCTTATACGCCACAGCAGAACGGTGTTATTGAAAGGCACAATCGAACCGTCGTTGACATGGCGAGAAGTTTACTCAAGAGCAAGAACTTGCCGGGAACTTCTTGGGGAGAAGCTGTCTTGACGGCGGTCTATCTTCTCAACCGGGCTCCAACGAAGGCAGTGATCGGCAAGACTCCGTATGAAGCAATTTACGGACGTAAGCCGAATCTGTCTCATCTACGGACGTTCGGGTGCGTGGCGCATGTGAAGACGGCGGAGCCGCATGTCTCAAAGCTTGCAAACCGTAGCACCAGGATGGTGTTCATCGGATACGAGAGGAGTTCCGGCACCAAGGCATACCGCTTCTACAATCCATGAACCAAGCGTCTACGGATTTCACGCGACGTCGTGTTTGAAGAAAACCAAGCGTGGAATTGGAGCGCAGCAGCCGACGATGCTCCAAACGGTAACATATTCATAGTTGAATTTCCAACTGATGATGATGCAAGGGAGGGCGTCCAGGTGGTCGGCTAGACGCACAACCAAGGTGATCGCTGTTGGGGAACGTAGTAATTTCAAAAAAATTCCTATGCACACGCAAGATGATGGTGATGCATAGCAACGAGAGGGGAGAGTGTTGTCCACGTACCCTCGTAGACCGAAAGCGGAAGCGTTATATCAACGCGGTTGATGTAGTCGTACGTCTTCACGACCCGACCGATCAAGCACCGAAACTACGGCACCTCCGAGTTTTAGCACACGTTCAGCTCGATGACAATCCCCGGACTCCGATCCAGCAAAGTGTCGGGGATGAGTTTCGTCAGCGCGACAGCGTGGTGACGGTGATGATGTTCTACCGACGCAGGGTTTCGCCTAACCACAGCTACGATATGACCGAGGTGGAATATGGTGGAGGGGGGCACCGCACACGGCTAAGAACGATCACGAAGATCAACTTGTGTGTCTATGGGGTGCCCCCTCCTCCGTATATAAAGGAGGGGAGGAGGAGGGGGACGACCAAGGGGAGAGGCGTGCCCTAGGGGGGGCAATCCTACTCCAAGTAGGTTTGGCCCCCTTTCCTATTAGGAGTAGGAGAGGGAAGGAAGAGAAGGGAGGGAAGAAGGAAAGGGGGGGGGGGGCGGGGGCGCCTCCTCCTTTGCTCCTTCTCCCTCCTTTCCACTAAGGTCCAATAAGGCCCATATACCTCCCGGGGGGTTCCGGTAACCTCCCGGAGCTCCGATATAGTCCCAATCTCACCCGGAACCTTTCCGGTGTCCAAATATAGCCGTACAATATATCAATCTTTATGTCTCGACCATTTCGAGACTCCTCGTCATGTCCGTGATCATATCTGGGACTCCGAACAACCTTCAGTACATCAAAACTCATAAACTCATAATATAACTATCATCGTAACATTAAGCGTGCGGACCCTACGGGTTCGAGAACTATGTAGACATGACCTAGAACTGTTTCCAGTCAATAACCAATAGCGGAACCTGGATGCTCATATTGGCTCCTACATATTCTACGAAGATCTTTATTGGTCAAACCGCATAACAACATACGTTGTTCCCTTTGTCATCGATATGTTACTTGCCCGAGATTAGATCGTCGGTATCTCAATACCTAGTTCAATCTCGTTACCGGCAAGTCTCTTTACTCGTTATGTAATGCATCATTCCGTAACTAACTCATTAGCTACATTGCTTGCAAGGCTTATAGTGATGTGCATTACCGAGAGGGCCCAGAGATACCTCTCCGACAATCGGAGTGACAAATCCTAATCTCGAAATACGTCAACTCAACAATTACTTTTGGAGACACCTGTAGAGCACCTTTATAATCACCCAGTTACGTTGTGACGTTTGGTAGCACACACAGTTTTCCTCTGGTAAACGGGAGTTACATAATCTCATAGTCATAGGGACATGTATAAGTCATGAAGAAAGCAATAGCAACATACTAAATGATCAAGTGCTAAGCTAACGGAATGGGTCAGGTCAATCACATCATTCTCCTAATGATGTGATCCCGTTAATCAAATGACAACTCATGTCTATGGTTAGTAAACTTAACCATCTTTGATTTACGAGCTAGTCAATTAGAGGCATACTAGTGACACTATGTTTGTCTATGTATTCACACATGTATCATGTTTTCGGGTAATACAATTCTAGCATGAATAATAACATTTATAATGATATGAGGAAATAAATAATAACTTTATTATTGCCTCTAGGGCATATTTCCTTCAGTCTCCCAGTTGCACTAGAGTCAATAATCTAGATTACACAGTAATGATTCTAACACCAATGGAGTCTTGGTGCTGATCATGTTTTGCTCGTGGAAGAGGCTTAGTCAACGGGTCTGCAACATTCAGATCCGTATGTATCTTGCAAATTTCTATGTCTCCCACCTGGACTTGGTCCCGGATGGAATTGAAGCATCTCTTGATGTGCTTGGTCCTCTTGTGAAATCTGGATTCCTTTGCCAAGGCAATTGCACCAGTATTGTCACAGAAGATCTTCATTGGTCCGGATGCACTAGGTATGACACCTAGATCGGAAATGAACTCCTTCATCCAGGCTCCTTCATTTGCTGCTTCCGAAGCAGCTATGTACTCCTCTTCGCATGTAGATCCCGCTACGACGCTTTGTTTAGAACTGCACCAACTGACAGCTCCACCGTTTAATATAAACACGTATCCGGTTTGCGACTTAGAATCGTCCGGATCAGTGTCAAAGCTTGCATCGACATAACCATTTACAACTAGCTCTTTGTGACCTCCATAAACGAGAAACATATCCTTAGTCCTTTTCAGGTATTTCAGGACGTTCTTGACCGCTGTCCAGTGATCCACTCCTGGATTACTTTGGTACCTCCCTGCTAAACTAATAGCAAGGCACACATCAGGTCTGGTACACAGCATTGCATACATGATAGAACCTATGGCTGAAGCATAGGGAACTCCTTTCATTTTCTCTCTATCTTCTGCAGTGGTCGGGCATTGAGTCTGACTCAACTTCACACCTTGTAGTACAGGCAAGAATCCTTTCTTTGCCTGATCCATTTTGAACTTTTTCAAAACTTTATCAAGGTATGTGCTTTGTGAAAGTCCAATCAAGCGTCTTGATCTATCTCTATAGATCTTGATGCCCAATATGTAAGCAGCTTCACCGAGGTCTTTCATTGAAAAACTTTTATTCAAGTATCCCTTTATGCTGTCCAGAAAATCTATATCATTTCCAATTAATAATATGTCATCTACATATAATATCAGAAATGCTACAGAGCTCCCACTCACTTTCTTGTAAATACAGGCTTCTCCAAAAGTCTGTATAAAACCATATGCTTTGATCACACTATCAAAGCATTTATTCCAACTCCGAGAGGCTTGCACCAGTCCATAAATGGATCGCTAGAGCTTGCACACTTTGTTAGCTCCCTTAGGATCGACAAAACCTTCCGGTTGCATCATATACAACTCTTCTTCCGGAAATCCATTCAGGAATGCAGTTTTGACATCCATCTGCCATATTTCATAATCATAAAATGTGGCAATCGCTAACATGATTCGGACAGACTTAAGCATCGCCACGGGTGAGAAGGTCTCATCATAGTCAACCCCTTGAACTTGTCGGAAACCTTTTGCAACAAGTCGAGCTTTGTAGACAGTAACATTATCGTCAGCGTCAGTCTTCTTCTTGAAGATCCATTTATTCTCTATTGCTTGCCGATCATCGGGCAAGTCAACAAAAGTCCACACTTTGTTCTCATACATGGATCCCATCTCAGATTTCATGGCTTCAAGCCATTTTGCGGAATCTGGGCTCACCATCGCTTCTTCATAGTTCGTAGGTTCACCATGATCTAGTAGCAAGACTTCTAGAACAAGATTACCGTACCACTCTGGCACGGATCTTACTCTGGTTGATCTACGAAGTTCAGTGACAACTTGATCTGAAGTTTCATGATTATCATCATTAACTTCCTCACTAATTGGCGTAGGTGTCACAGAAACCGGTTTGTGTGATGAACTACTTTCCAATAAGGGAGCTGGTACTGTTACCTCATCAAGTTCTACTTTCCTCCCACTCACTTCTTTCGAGAGAAACTCCTTCTCTAGAAAGGATCCATTCTTAGCAACGAATGTCTTGCCTTCGGATCTGTGATAGAAGGTGTACCCAACTGTCTCCTTTGGGTATCCTATGAAGACACATTTTTCCGATTTGGGTTCGAGCTTATCAGGTTGAAGCTTTTTCACATAAGCATCGCAGCCCCAAACTTTTAGAAACGACAACTTTGGTTTCTTGCCAAACCATAGCTCATAAGGAGTCGTCTCAACGGATTTTGATGGTGCCCTATTTAACGTGAATGCGGCCGTCTCTAAAGCATAACCCCAAAACGATAGCGGTAAATCGGTAAGAGACATCATAGATTGCACCATATCTAGTAAAGTACGATTACGACGTTCAGACACACCATTACGCTGTGGTGTTCCGGGTGGCGTGAGTTGCGAAACTATTCTGCATTGTTTCAAATGTAGACCAAACTCGTAACTCAAATATTCTCCTCCACGATTAGATCGTAGAAACTTTATTTTCTTGTTACAATGATTTTCAACTTCACTCTGAAATTCTTTGAACTTTTCAAATGGTTCAGATTTATGCTTCATTAAGTAGATATACCCATATCTGCTTAAATCATCTGTGAAGGTGAGAAAATAAGGATATCCTCTACGAGCTTCAACATTCATTGGACCACATACATCTGTATGTATGATTTCTAACAAATCTGTTGCTCTCTCCATAGTACCGGAGAACGGCGTTTTAGTCATCTTGCCCATGAGGCACGGTTCGCAAGTACCAAGTGATTCATAATCAAGTGGTTCCAAATGTCCATCAGTACGGAGTTTCTTCATGCGTTTTACACCGATATGACCTAAACGGCAGTGCCACAAATAAGTTGCACTATCATTATCAACTATGCATCTTTTGGCTTCAACATTATGAATATGTTTATCACTACAATCGAGATTCATAAAAAATAGACCACTCTTTAAGGGTGCATGACCATAAAAGATATTACTCATATAAATAGAACAACCATTATTCTCTGATTTAAATGAATAACCGTCTCGCATCAAACAAGATCCAGATATAATGTTCATGCTCAACGCTGGCACCAAATAACAATTATTCAGGTCTAAAACTAATCCCGAAGGTAGATGTAGAGGTAGCGTGCCGACCGCGATTACATCGACTTTGGAACCATTTCCCACGTGCATCGTCATCTCGTCCTTGGCTAGTGTTCGCTTAATCCGTAGTCCCTGTTTCGAGTTGCAAATATTAGCAACAGAACCAGTATCAAATACCCAGGTGCTACTGCGAGCTCTAGTAAGATACACATCAATAACATGTATATCACATATACCTTTGTTAACCTTGCCATCCTTCTTATCCGCCAAATACTTGGGGCAGTTCCGCTTCCAGTGATCAGTTTGCTTGCAGTAGAAGCACTCAGTTTTAGGCTTAGGTCCAGACTTGGGTTTCTTCTCCTGAGCAACAACTTGCTTGTTGTTCTTCTTGAAGTTCCCCTTCTTCTTCCCTTTGCCCTTTTTCTTGAAACTAGTGGTTTTGTTGACCATCAACACTTGATGCTCCTTCTTGATTTCTACCTCCGTAGCCTTTAGCATTGCGAAGAGCTCGGGAATTGTCTTTTCCATCCCTTGCATATTATAGTTCATCACGAAGCTCTTGTAGCTTGGTGGCAGTGATTGGAGAATTCTATCAATGACGCTATCATCCGAAAGATTAACTCCCAGTTGAATCAAGTGATTATTATACCCAGACATTTTGAGTAAATGCTCACTGACAGAACTATTCTCCTCCATCTTGTAGCTATAGAACTTATTGGAGACTTCATATCTCTCAATCCAGGCATTTGCTTGAAATATTAACTTCAACTCCTGGAACATCTCATATGCTCCATGACGTTCAAAACGTCGTTGAAGACCCGGTTCTAAGCCGTAAAGCATGGCACACTGAACTATTGAGTAGTCATCAGCTTTGCTCTTCCAGACGTTCATAACATCTGGCGTTGCTCCTGCAGCAGGCCTGGCACTCAGCGGTGCTTCCAGGACGTAATTCTTCTGTGCAGCAATGAGGATAATCCTCAAGTTATGGACCCAGTCCGTGTAATTGCTACCATCATCTTTCAACTTTGCTTTCTCAAGGAACGCATTAAAATTCAATGGAACAACAACACGAGCCATCTATCTACAACAAACATAGACAAGCAAAATACTATCAGGTACTAAGTTTATGATAAATTTAAGTTCAATTAATCATATTACTTAAGAACTCCCACTTAGATAGACATCTCTCTAGTCTTCTAAGTGATCACATGATCCAAATCAACTAAACCATATCCGATCATCACGTGAGATGGAGTAGTTTTCAATGGTGAACATCACTATGTTGATCATATCTACTATATGATTCACGCTCAACCTTTCGGTCTCCGTGTTCCAAGGCCATATCTGCATATGCTAGGCTCGTCAAGTTTAACCTGAGTATTCCGCATGTGCAAAACTGGCTTGCACCCGTTGTAGATGGATGTAGAGCTTATCACACCCGATCATCACGTGGTGTCTGGGCACGACGAACTTTGGCAACGGTGCATACTCAGGGAGAACACTTCTTGATAATTAGTGAGAGATCATCTTAAAATGCTACCGTCAATCAAAGCAAGATAAGATGCATAAAAGATAAACATCACATGCAATCAATATAAGTGATATGATATGGCCATCATCATCTTGTGCTTGTGATCTCCATCTCCGAAGCACCGTCATGATCACCATCGTCATCGGCGCGACACCTTGATCTCCATCGTAGCATCGTTGTCGTCTCGCCAACTATTGCTTCTACGACTATCGCTACTGCTTAGTGATAAAGTAAAGCAATTACAGGGCGATTGCATTTCATACAATAAAGCGACAACCATATGGCTCCTGCCAGTTGCCGATAACTCGGTTACAAAACATGATCATCTCATACAATAAAATATAGCATCACGTCTTGACCATATCACATCACATCATGCCCTGCAAAAACAAGTTAGACGTCCTCTACTTTGTTGTTGCAAATTTTACGTGGCTGCTATGGGTTGAGCAAGAACCGATCTTACCTACGCATCAAAACCACAACGATAGTTCGTCAAGTTAGTGCGGTTTTAACCTTCTCAAGGACCGGGCGTAGCCACACACGGTTCAACTAAAGTTGGAGAAACTGACACCCGCCAGCCACCTGTGTGCAAAGCACGTCGGTAGAACTAGTCTCTCGTAAGCGTACGCGTAATGTCGGTCCGGGCCGCTTCATCCAACAATACCGCCGAACCAAAGTATGACATGCTGGTAAGCAATATGACTTGTATCATCCACAACTCACTTGTGTTCTACTCGTGCATATAACATCTACGCATAAAACCTGGCTCGGATGCCACTGTTGGGGAACCTAGTAATTTCAAAAAAATTCCTACGCACACGCAAGATCATGGTGATTCATAGCAACGAGAGGGGAGAGTGTTGTCCATGTACCCTCGTAGACCGAAAGAGGAAGCGTTATATCAACGCGGTTGATGTAGTCGTACGTCTTCACGGCCTGACCGATCAAGAACCGAAACTACGGCACCTCCGAGTTTTAGCACACGTTCAACTCGATGACGATCCCCGGACTCCGATCCAGCAAAGTGTCGGGGATGAGTTTCGTTAGCACGACGGCGTGGTGACGGTGATGATGTTCTACCGACGCAGGGCTTCACCTAAGCACCGCTACGATATGACCGAGGTGGAATATGGTGGAGGGGGGCACCGCACACGGCTAAGAACGATCATGAAGATCAACTTGTGTGTCTATGGGGTGCCCCCCTCCTCCGTATATAAAGGAGGTGAGGAGGAGGGGGCTGACCAAGGGGAGAGGCGCGCCCTAGGGGGGGCAATCCTACTCCAAGTAGGTTTGGCCCCCCTTTCCTATTAGGAGTATGAGAGGGAAGGAAGAGAGGGGAGGGAAGAAGGAAAGGGGGGCCCGGCCCCCCTCCCAATTCGGATTGGGCTTGGGGGTGGGGGGCGCCCCCACCTTTGCTCCTTCTCCCTCCTCCGGAGCTCCGGTATAGTCCCAATCTCACCCTGAACCTTTCCGGTGTCCAAATATAGCCGTCCAATATATCAATCTTTATGTCTCGACCATTTCGAGACTCCTCGTAATGTCCGTGATCATATCCGGGACTCCGAACAAACTTCGGTACATCAAAACTCATAAACTCATAATATAACTGTCATCGTAACGTTAAGCGTGCGGACCCTACGGGTTCGAGAACTATGTAGACATGACCTAGAACTGTTTCCGGTCAATAACCAATAGCGGAACCTGGATGGTCATATTGGCTCCTAAATATTCTACGAAGATCTTTATCGGTCAAACCGCATAACAACATACATTGTTCCCTTTGTCATCGGTATGTTACTTGCCCGAGATTCGATCGTCGGTATCTCAATACCTAGTTCAATCTCGTTACCGGCAAGTCTCTTTACTCGTTATGTAATGCATCATTCCGTAACTAACTCATTAGCTACATTGCTTGCAAGGCTTATAGTGATGTGCATTACCGAGAGGGCCCAGAGATACCTCTCCGACAATCGGAGTGACAAATCCGAATCTCGAAATACGTTAACTCAACAAGTAATTTTGGAGACACCTGTAGAGAACCTTTATAATCACCCAGTTACATTGTGACGTTTGGTAGCACACAAAGTGTTCCTCTGGTAAACGGGAGTTACATAATCTCATAGTCATAGGGACATGTATAAGTCATGAAGAAAGCAATAGCAACATACTAAACTATCAAGTGCTAAGCTAACAGAATGGGTCAGGTCAATCACATCATTCTCCTAATGATGTGATCCCGTTAATCAAATGACAACTCATGTCTATGGTTAGTAAACTTAACCATCTTTGATTTACGAGCTAGTCAATTAGAGGCATACTAGTGACACTATGTTTGTCTATGTATTCACACATGTATCATGTTTCCGGGTAATACAATTCTAGCATGAATAATAAACATTTATCATGATATGAGGAAATAAATAATAACTTTATTATTGCCTCTAGGGCATATTTCCTTCAACCGCAATGGTAGTGATCACCATGGTGCCGACACCGACGACGACGCGCATGGGTCGCAAGGTGACAACGGCAACGACGCGCATGGGTTGCAAGGTGATAGCGACAACGACGCGCAAGACACGGGTAGAGATGTTGGCAACGACATCGACAACGAGGCGCATAGTGATAATGGCAATCAAGATGATGGTCACGGTCATGATGACTACGCCAACGACGTGGATGTCAACGATGCGGATGCCAACGACCCGGCATCTACCACGCCCGAGACTCAACCGTCTTCCTCAAGTGCATCGACACCGACACAATTTGTTTCGCCCCCTTTGCAAGCCACGACCGATTCTTCCGGGCCTCATAGCTACAAGCCCCTCAAGAAAGTCTACACGTACGCAAATCCAGTTATGCTCGAGTACTCCGATTTGTGTTTACTCGGAGTTGAGGAGCCGGCGAACTTCGTATAGGCGAGCAAAAATTCAACTTGGATGCACGCCATGGATGAGGAGATGAAGGCGATCGAGAGCAATGGCACGTGGACTTTGGTAACCCGACCTCCTAACCAAAAGGCCATAGGTTTGAAGTGGGTTTACAAGTTGAAGAAGGACACGAATGGTGCCATTGTGAAACACAAGGCAAGACTCGTCGCAAAGGGCTACGTACAACGTCAAGGAGTTTACTATGAGGAGGTGTTTGCACCGGTTGCTCGAATCGAGATGATGAGAGTGCTACTAGCTTTATCAGCACAAGAGGATTGGAAGGTTCATCATATGGATGTTAAATCCGCTTTCTTCAACGGTAACCTCACAGAAGAAGTGTACGTGGAACAACCCTCAGCTATGAGAAGAAAGGAGAAGAAGAGAAAGTTTACAAGCTCAAGAAGGCACTTTACGTGAAGCAAGCGCCAAAAGCTTGGAACTCAAAGTTAGACCAAAGTTTGGTCACGCTCGAGTTCAAAAGATGTCCCCTTGATGATCCAAAAGACAGTCTATCAAGCACCGAAAAATAGGTGAAGGTTGAAGACGCGACCAAGGAGGAGTGCTGGCGTCAAGCTACGGACGAGCCGACGATAGCAAAGATGGTCCCTGAAATGCTACGAAAAATGGCAAAAGCAATGCCAAAGATTATGACTATGAATAGTAGTAGTCGCATGTGGGATCCAGGTCGAGACGACAATGTCAAGCTTAGGGGGGTGAATGTAAGGAATAAGCATGACACCATGTGCGTCTCGAGTACGTGTCCGTGTAGTGCTAGAACTCCTAGCTGACTAGGTTAGCTAAGGTAGCTGGCTTAGTAGTATATATATACACGTATCCCCTGTAATATTTGTATCACCGATCAGATCAAAGCAATAAAGAAGTATCAGGCTCGAGACGAGCCTGTTGCAATCCATCGATCAGCATAAAGTTTCGTCGTCGAGAGAGCCGAAGCAGATCGACCCAATCGATCAGGCTAGTTACGAGCCAGCTTCTACGCACGGTTCCAGCTACGTGTGTACGTGCACTGCTCCAAGAAGATCAATCAAGTTGCTAGCTTTTCACGTAGGCGTGAGCGTCTCGGGTGATTTGCTCTAGCAACGATCAAAAGCCAACAGGCAGGCGCCCTGAGGACCTGATGATCGCGTCCGCCTCCTCCTCCTCGTTGTCAGCGGCGTCCGCTCCCTCCGCGGCCGCGGCCCACCTCCTCAGGAGGATGTATAAGAGCAGTGCGGCGGCGAGGATGGCCGCCAAGGTGAGGGCGTCAGCCCTCCTTGCGAGGCGCTCGAGCAGGGCCCGCAGGTACGGGCAGTCGTCGCCGGGGAAGCGTGGGCGTACTCGACCGTACCTTGGGCCCGGGGAAGGGAGGTTCGCGACGAGGTCCCAGAGGGCCTTGAGGAGGTCTTTGGTCAGCCGCAACCGGCTGACCATGAGAGGAACTAGGAGTACTAGCTTTCCTCACTCACAAATCACATGAATTCGGTCGGGTTACATGCTCAGCGAGTCAGATCTACAGAAAGAGAGAAGGAAGGTAGCTGAGAGCCGCTGCCGCCAAGTTCTTGATCTTCTGGATACCATAGCTCTCGGGGGAGGAGGGGAATATATATGGGTAGGTCTTTACTTGCGCGGGCTGATCGTCCATTCAGGCCCGGTGTACTTGCTGTTGGGCTTCCACTCGCGCCTGGGCCTGGTGGCCTCCTCCTCCTGGGGTGGCCCAGTGTCACTTGTGGTGGCCGTGTCAGCAGTCGTCTCTTGGGTATCGCTGACAATCCCCTCATCTTGAAAAACGGCTTGTCCCCAAGCCGGAGCATCAGGGAAACGGTGCTTGAGTCGGCTGATGTTCTCCCACTTGGCCTTGTCAGCAGAAGAGTAGGACCAATGCGTGAGGCCCTGGCGCATGGTCGTACGCCCTGTTTGCTTGTCGTGAAAGCTGAGGATGCGTAGCGGAACCCATGCCGGGGCACGCAGGAAACGCCGGTGGAGGTCTTCCAGGTCCTCCTATGTGGTGTCCTCAATGGGAGTGCCCGTCGAGCGAATCTTGCCCTGCCGGATCATCTTGTTGGGGGCCTTGCGCCATCGGTAGTCGATCACCTCGAGTGGTACCTGAAACACATACACATTTGCCGGCAGAGCGCTGATCGGGCCTTCAGGCCGGAGGTGAGCCGCCTTGAGCTGTGACACATGGAAGACCGGATGGACTGCTGAGTCTTCTGGGAGTTGCAAGCGGTAAGCCACTGCTCCAATCTTGGCCAGAATCTGGAAGGGGCCAAAGAATTTGAAAGATAGCTTGTGGCACGCTTGTCGCGCGGCGGAGGTCTGAACGTAAGGCTGGAGCTTAGAATACACTTGATCTCCTGGTTGGAAGGAGCGGTCAGAGCGCTTCTTGTCTGCTTGCTCCTTCATCCTTTGTTGTGCCCTGTGCAAGTGCTGCTTCACCAATTCCAGCATGAGTTGACACTCCTCTAGCCATGCACAGACGTAGAGCGGTTGACAGTTGTCTTCATTGACTATTCCCAGGGTCCGAGGCTCTCTCCCGTACATCACAGCAAACGGTGACTTGCCCAGACTGGAGTGGGTGCTGGTATTGTACCAGAATTTTGCCAGTGACAGCCATTTGGACCACTGCTGAGGGGATACCTGTGAGTAGCAGCGCAAGAATGTCTTGATGCATTGGTTGACGCGTTCCGTTTGGCCGTCAGTTTGAGGGTGGCAAGCCGTGCTCAGGAGAAGCTCCGTTCCTGTGAGCTTGAAGAAATGCTGCCAGAACCGACTGGTGAAGAGCTGGTCACGGTCGGAGATAATATACCTAGGCATCCCATGGTGTTTGTAGATGTGATCCATGAACTGCTGGGCCACGGTCTGGGCTGTGAAGGGGTGCACGAGAGGCACAAAATGGGCGTACTTGGTCAGTTTATCCACGACCACCATGATCCAATTGTGCTGACCGGATGGAGGTAGACCGTCGATGAAATCCATAGTGGCCAGCTCCCAGGGCTGATTTGGTATTGGCAAGGGTTGTAAGAGGCCGGGATAGCGTGACCTTTCGGGTTTAGCTTGCTGGTAGATGGAGCAGGTGCGAACAAACTCCTTGATAGTGCAGCGCATCCCCGGCCAAGCAAAGTGTTGTTTGACTCGTGCTAGGGTCACCGGGTAGCCCGAGTGCCCTCCTGTTGCTGCGTCATGCAAGGATGAGGTGACCTTGGCTTGCAGCGCTCAGTTTTTCCCCAGCCACAATCTGCCCTTGTAACGTAGCAGTCCCTGTTGCAGGGTGAAAGCTCCTTGTTGCGGTGTCGTGGCCAGGCTGGTGAGAAGCTTTTGGCACTGAACATCCTCTGCGTATCCTTGCTGTACCTTTGTCAACCACACAGGCTTGCATTCGGTGATGGATAGGGCGGTCTCTTGTCGGTCGTGGTGGCGACGCGAAAGGGCGTCGGCCGCCTTGTTGTCCTCCCCTTTTTTCTAGCAGATTCTGTACTACAGCCCGAGCAACTTGGTGAAAGCCTTGTGTTGCCATACCGTCGACAAGCGTTGCTCTTCAAGTTGTACCAGACTTTTTTGGTCCATCCTGATTACAGATTCAGCCATTTGCAAGTAGTAGCGCCTGTCGGTGTCAAAACCGGCGGATCTCGGGTAGGGGGTCCCGAACTGTGCGTCTAGGCGGATGGTAACAAGAGACAAGGGACACGATGTTTTTACCCAGGTTCGGGCCCTCTCGATGGAGGTAATACCCTACTTCTGCTTGATTAATATTGATGATATGGGTAGTACAAGAGTAGATCTACCACGAGATCAAGGAAGCTAAACCCTAGAAGATAGCCTATGGTATGATTGTTGTTCGTCCTACGGACTAAAACCCTCCGGTTTATATAGACACCGGATATGTTAGGGTTACACAGTCGGTTACAATGGTAGGGACCTACATATCCCAGACGCCAAGCTTGCCTTCCACGCCAAGGAAAGTCCCATCCGGACACGGGACGAAGTCTTCAATCTTGTATCTTCATAGTCTTGGAGTCCGGCCGTGATGATTGTTCGGCTATCCGGACACCCCCTAGTCCAGGACTCCCTCAGTAGCCCCTGAACCAGGCTTCAATGACGACGAGTCCGGCGCGCATATTGTCTTCGGTATTGCAAGGCGGGTTCCTCCTCCGAATACTTCATAGAAGGTTTTGAACAAACGGATAGTGTCCGGCTCTACAAAACAAGTTCCACATACCACCGTAGAGAGAATAAATTTTTGCACAGATCTGCTCACGTATTCCGCGGCGTGACATCACACCATGACCAGGCCTTTATATGAATCGTCTTTTACTGTTCCACCTCAGCGCGTTTAGCGAGGCGGTTTCCCTAGCACGTCTTATCAAAGCATAGATCGTGCCCCCTTATTCCGGGATTCCCATCAATACGGACGTGGGTAACCCATCCGCGCCATTGATTACGGCGCTTGGGAGATAAGCGAGTTTTACCAGGCTGGTGGGGGACGCATAGCTTCGTCCGTCCATATAAGGGGATAAGGATCCACCTTTTCACCTACGCCTTCTTCCTCCTTTGCTTATCCATTTCCGCGCACTCGAGCTCCAGCGCCCAAGTCCGCACATCCCACCTCAACCTTTCTCCAACCATGTCGGGAGCGGGAGGCAGGTGGATGGCCTCCTCCGTCATGGAGGGGCACATCACAAGACTGCAGGAGGCCGGATATTTGTCCGGCGACATCGCGCACAGGATGCCCGGTGCGGGGCAGCTTATTCCAACCCCCAGGCGCCACGAGAGGGTGGTGTTTCTTCCCAATTTCCTCCGCGGACTAGGTTTTCCACTTCACCCATTTGTCCGGGGGCTCATGTTCTACTATGGCCTGGACTTCCACGACCTGGCCCCGAATTTCATCCTCAACATCTCGGCGTTTATCGTCGTGTGCGAGGCCTTCCTCTGCATCCATCCCCACTTCGGCCTATGGCTGAAGACCTTCAATGTCAGGCCGAAGGTTGTGGGCGGCCGTCAAGCAGAGTGCGGAGGCGCCATGGTCGGCAAGATGGCCAACGTCCTATGGCTCGAGGGCTCCTTTGTGGAGACAATAAAGGGGTGGCAATCGGGGTGGTTCTACATCACCGAGCCAGCGACCCCAAATGGGTGGCGGCCCCCGAATTCAGATCTGGCTTCCCCACATGGCTCTCGTCATGGAAAGAGACGGGCCTGACGTGGGGGAATTCGGACGAGCTATCCGGACTCCAAACATGCGTCCGAAACCTGATGGACAAGAATCTCAGGCTTGTCGACGTAATCCAGGTGATGCTCATCCGCCGGATTCTCCCATGCCAACAACGGACCTTTAATTTGTGGGAGTTCGATCCGGCACAACACCGAACCTTGAGTCGGCTCTTCGACACTACGTACGAAGATGCCTGGAAGGTGCTGTTCAAGGGCGTCGAGGCCCCCGCATCCGCTAACAAAGATCGCGGATACAGCTCGCGGCGTCAAGCCGGCGAGGTAAGTTATTTTACCCTTTACGGGACTCTTTTTTCATAGATTGACTCTATGTGGGATCTAAAACTCCCTAATCTTTGACAGGACTGGCTGAAGACATCCGGACAGATTAACTGTCCGGCTCCTTTGCCGGAAGACCCAGCGGACGCCCGATTGACGGGGATGCTGGCTCCGGTACCTCATGTGGTGCGGAGAAGAAGGCTAAGAAGGAGGCCACGGAACTCAAGGAGCTCCCGATGCAGTCTGTTAGATTCTGAAGCAGAATCTTCTCCTGAAGACGAGGAGGAGGAAAAAGAAGCCTCTCCCCCAACGGGGGAGGAGAGGAAAAGGAAGGCCGTCCCAACTGGGGAGGCCAGAGGGTCCAAGAAGGGAAGAACTCTTCCTCCGGACTTCTCCACCAACGTCGACAACGACGAGGAGGATTGGCCAACAAGGGCCAAGCTCCTGGTGAGATCGTAAGTGTCTGGATACCCACGGTTTTTTTATTATTGCAGAGTGTTCTCTAATGCCGAACAATCATGCAGCCCGCCCAAGGGCGAGTTCGCCGCTTCGTCGAGCGGGTCCCTGAGTTCGTCGGAAATGGAGAGTACTTCACTTCCGACCGCCTCCTCACCTCACGCTGCGGACGACGCCGCGGTGGGGCCCCAAGGGGGGCTTGGTCAAGAGGAGGTGGCGTAGGAGGCGCCGCAAGGCAACCTCCCGGACTCCAGGCGCGTGGGGGGCGAAACCCCCAGGGGCTCTAAGCCCGACCCTCGTCTGGACTCCATGCCGGAACCTTTAGTGGTTCCGGAGTCCGGAAAGCGCTCCCTTCGCAAGAAGGGTAGGACGCTGGTTTCCTCCATCCAACCGGAGGCACCGGATAGCTTACTGGAGGCGCTTAACAACGCTTCCATCGAGGAGGAGCACCGCACTGTTATGAGTGCGGTGATCCGACAGTTCGATCCGCCAAGAGCGGGCTGACTGAAGCTGTACCAGCCTTCTAACAGGCTTTGAGGTAAGTTTAGAATATGTAAAAATATTACCGCATAGACAGTAGCCCCTGATGCTTAGTTCGGTGTTCGGAAAGAAAATCCGGACTAAGGATCTAAAAAGATATACGCAGGAGTCTAACATAAGTATGTCAATATGGGAATGCAGGCTGCGCTGCTGACCTCTGCCGACCGATCATGGAGGTCAATGCATTGAAGCAGAACCTCGAGCGGTCCGAGAACGAGCTCGGACAAGCCAAGAAGCAGCTCGAGGACAAGGAAGGTAAGTAATACCTTATTAAAGAAATACCTTATAGAAAGGTTTTGGTTGCAAAAAATAACAGGAATAACATGGGTACTGCAGGGGCCACGAATGAGGTGGCGACCCTGAAGGAAGCGGTGTCCGTGGCCGAAAACAAAGCAGCTGCGGAACGCACCAAGCGAGAGAAGGGGGAGGCGCAGCTGGCGGAGGTGCGGCAAGAGCTCTAGGCTCTCGTGGAAAAACATGAGGGTTTGGAGCGTGACTCGAAGACCCGAGAGTCTGAGCTTGCCTCGGCTCTTGAGAGTGCCAAAGCTGCTAAGGCCGAGGCCCAAAAAGCCCTCCAAGAAATTGAATCATTAAAGGAGATAGCGGCGGGTAAGGCATTCTATATGCAAAGCAAGCATGTGAAAGTGAATTACCTATTACTTACCCGGATTCGGAGCTCTCCAGGAGCATTCGCAGATTTGCCGTGAAGTGTGTCTGATGCTGCCGCATTCTACCGTGCCAAGGAGGGGAGCTCGACGGAGAAGGTGTTCTGGTCTCAGTATGCTGAGGCCGAACGTCCGGTGCCCCTGAGCGACCAGCTGAAGCAGCTGGTCGAGCTCCACAAGGTCGCCGAACAGGCCATGAAGGGCCTCATAGTTCAGCTGTGGCCATTAGAAGCCATGCATGGGGCTACTTTGGGCTAGTGCGGCGGCTGGTGGATGCCTTTCCCAGGATTGATGTCATCAAGCGCTCCGTCTGCATTGAAGGTGTCCGTCGGGCCCTTGCCCGTGCTAAAGTGCACTGGGGCAAGCTGGATGCGGAGAAGCTTGTGACGGACGGGCCACCGAAGGGCAAGGAGCATCGCGCCCGAAATGTACTATGAGGGCCTCTGAAGGGTGCCCGCCGAATAGCGGATGAGTGCTCCAAAGAAGTAATTTTGAATAGACTCGCTTTTGTTATCACAGACGCTGAAAACTTGTTCATATCGCTAAGCAACACTTGTTAATTTAAAATATTACCTTCAGTGCGGCCGTTTATCAAATTTGAGAGATGGCAAGTCGTTGGCTTCAGCCCCCATGCCACAGTCTTTGGGGTGTTGGGATAAACTTGAGCACTCTTGTTCCCATTATTGGGTCCATCTAGGAGGCGCCAACACAACAAACAAGGCAACCGGACTTATAATGCTTGAACACTCTCACTTAGCCATAGAATTCTATAATTTTAAATTTCGGCGAAGCCCCTAGTATTCGGAAGACCGAGTTCGGGGCGCTATCCACGCCTTGGCCGGACAATTCCGGTTCCTCGCTCTAAGCGGCATAAGTCTTTAGGGACCCGAAAAAACCTCTCGAATAGCAACTGGCTTTTGCCCTATCATGACGGTCAGTTTTAGCTTTCTCCACTGAGGTGCTCGACACAGCTCAACTGGGGCACAATTGCAGTGGCTCTCCCGGTGCTACCTTAGCCAATATAACGGAACGTAAGGTACCAAAACACGGGAGCCGGGCAAACCCAACTATTGACCCAAGACATGATTCGGAGCCGATTCATATAATGCTATAAGTTCGGGGTGCCGCACTTGTGAAAGTGTCCGGACTTATCACACCATAATTTTGGGGTACTTAAGCCCCTGGTGTATTGGCCGTACCAAAGTGTACGGGTGCAACATGTCGTAAAATGAACATATGTATAGAATAAGAAAGGAGTGCAATAATAAGAAAAAGCTATGTATTATTCATTCAAAAAGGTACTGCAATGAAAGAAGAACGATACAAATAGTGCGATAAGCAAGGGATGGGACTATCTAACATGTCCCCCTCCAGGGGTAAGCTGCGGGATGGTATGTAAAAAAGGTATAATGCTCGTAATAGAGACCACCTGAACACTCGACGTAGCTTTCTGCTTCCCTGGCTGTTGCATCGTGAGTTCGGCGATTCTAGTGCCGGACAGTACTTCTGGAAAATGGAGTCCTGAAAGTGAGAAAAAAGAAAAAAAAGAAAAAGAATGACACAATCGGGAGCCCCTGGTGCGGTCGAGCCGCATTCTTGGCGTGCCGTGGTCGTGCCCCTCTCCATATGCCCATGGTATCTCCAGAGCGTAATTATGTACGCGTAATACTAGCTTCGCAATTTCGCGAGGGCTGGGGTTGGGGCCGGATTGCTACGCGTGCTTGAATTGTGCCAGGCGGTCTTGTTGTAGGTTACTCCGGGCGCGCTTGACAGTTTCCGGACGCTTAGTGGCCGGACTCGAGAATTGCCGTGAGAGGCTGCTTTGCACCTCCGCCGCGAGGGCCGCCGTGTGCTCCTCCGTTCGGAGTGAGCGTTCGGTGTTTCCATTGACCGTGATTACTCCTCGAGGGCCTGGCATCTTGAGCTTGAGGTATGCGTAGTGCGGCACCGCGTTGAACTTTGCAAATGCGGTTCGTCCAAGCAGTGTGTGCTAGCCGCTGCGGAACGGGACTATGTCGAATATTAACTCTTCGCTTCGGAAGTTATCCGGGGGTCCGAAGACCACTTCGAGTGTAACTGAGCCTGTACAATTGGCCTCTACACCTGGTATGATGCCTTTAAAGGTTGTCTTTGTAGGTTTAATCCTTGAGGGGTCTATGCCCATTTTGCGCACTGTATCCTGGTAAAGCAGGTTCAGGCTGCTACCGCCATCCATCAGGACTCTGGTGAGGTGAAATCCGTCAATAATTGGGTCAAGAACCAATGCGGCGAAACCGCCGTGACGGATGCTAGTGGGGTGGTCCCTTCGATCGAAGGTGATCGGGCAGGAAAACCATGGGTTGAACTTTGGGGCGACTGGCTCCATCGCATATACGTCCCTTAGTGCACGCTTCCGCTCCCTTTTGGGTATATGGGTTGCGTATATCATGTTCACCGTCCGCAGTTGTGTGGGAAAACCCTTCTGTCCTCTATTGTTCGGCGGTCGGGGCTCTTCCTCGTCATCGCTATGCAGCCCCTTGTCATTGAGTTCGGCACTTAACTTGCCTGCTTGTTGAACACCCAGCAATCCCTGTTGGTGTGATTGGCTGGTTTTCGGGGTGCCATGTATCCGCACAAGCGATCGAGTATTCGGTCCAAGTTGGGACGGGCCCCGGTATTTCTTTTGAATGGCTTCTTCCGCTGACCGGTTTAGAGCCTCTGAATCCGCATTGACGGCCGATCTTCAGTATTATCACCGCACGCGGCGCTTGTTCTTATTGCGTGCGACCTGCCATTGCTGTCCTTGGTATCCAAACTATCGTGGTGTTTGGCCAAGTTGTTGCTTCGAGCTAGCCAGCTGTCCTCTCCGCACAAAAGCGGGTCATGACTGTTGTGAGGGCTGCCATGGATTTCGGCTTTTCCTGTCCTAGGTGTCGGGCAAGCCATTCGTCGCGGATGTTATGTTTGAAGGCTGCAGGGGCCTCTGCATCCGGACAGTCAACGATTTGATTTTTCTTTGTTAGGAACCGTGTCCAGAATTGTCTCGCCGATTCTTCTGGCTGCTGAATTATGTGGCTAAGGTCATCGGCGTCTGGTGGTCGCACATATGTGCCCTGGAAGTTATCAAGGAATGCGGCTTCCAGGTCCTCCCAACAACCAATTGATTCTGCTGGCAAGCTATTTAGCCAATGCCGAGCTGATCCTTTAAGCTTGAGTGGGAGGTATGTGATGGCATGTAGATCATCACCGCGGGCCATGTGGATATGGAGGAGATAATCCTCGATCCAGACCGCAGGGTCTGTGGTACCATCGTATGATAAGATATTTACGGGTTTGAAGCCCTCAGGGATTTGATGATCCATTACTTCATCTGTGAAGCATAGTGGGTGTGCAGCGCCTCTGTATTGGGCTATATCACGACGTAGCTCATATGAGCTTTGTTCATCGTGTTCGCCCGCGGGTTTGTCTGTATCCGGCGCGATGGTAATCATCCAGCATCGTTGGGTGCCCACGCGATCCGTAGATCGATCTTGTATGTTTTGCCTTATCCTCCAATATATCTCATAAGTCCGCGCGTTTTCCCGTGCCTTGGTACTTTTTGAGCGTCGGGGTGTGGCTTGAGCGGAGGGCCGAGAGGCTTCTCTGTCGCGTTGACGGCGGGCCGGATCTGCCATGTCGTCTTGGTGACTTGGGTACTTCCTCCTCGATCGAGGCAACGGCCTGCGCTTGGGGTAGCTTTTGGAGGGCGTTCGAGTTCATACTCTTCGGCTGCAAGGACTTCAGTCCATCTGTCAGCTAGCAGGTCTTGGTCAGCTCTAAGCTGTTGCTGCTTTTTCTTGAGGCTGCTTGCCGTGGCTATAAGCCTGCGTTTGAAACGCTCCTGTTTGGCGGGATCCTCAGGCACGACAAATTCGTCATCGTCGAGGCTTGCCTCATCTTCGGAGGGAGGCGCATAATTATCGTCCTCGACCTCTCTTTCTGCCGCACTGTCGTGTGGACTTGCTTCTCCCTCCTCCTGCGCTGAGTCCTGCTGCAGGGGTTGTCTTCAACCTTGTCAGGGTGTTATTATCTCCGCGCCGAAATCACCGTTTTTTTGTGGCGGGATTTAGAGCGGCGCCGCTGACGTCGGCGCTTCGGTTGCTTCTTGGAGGGGTCATCCTCCATTGTTCCATCGTCGTTCCCATCTTTTGGGATGTCCACCATGTATATGTCGTATGACGAGGTGGCCTTCCAGTGCCCTGTAGGCGCTGGATCTTGGTCGTCTCCGGCATCGTCGTCCATACCGTCGATGTCTTCGGAGTCGAAGTCGAGCATGTCGGTTAAATCATCGACAGTGGCTACAAAGTGGGTGGTGGGTGGGCGTTGAATTTCTTCGTCGTCCGTATCCCAACCTTCCTGTCCGTAGTCCAGCCAGGGCTCTCCGGATAAAGAGAGAGACTTTAGTGAGTTAAGGATGTCACCAAAGGGCGAGTGCTGAAAGATGTCCGCGGCAGTGAACTCCATGACCGGCGCCCAATCGGATTCGATTGGCAGGGGCGCGGAGGGTTCGGAGTCCGGAGAGGAGTCCGGCACCCTTGAGTCGAGGTCTTCGCAAAGGACAGGGATGGAGTTCGGCTCAATCACCGTAGAGATCGTAGCCCCCGAGGTGGTGTCCAACCACTCGTCCTCGATCGGGGAATCCGCCCGGATTAAGGGTTGGAGCGGATCTTTGATGCGGCCTCGAGGGCCTTTGTTCGCCTCTGAGCTAGATCATGCCCATCGAGACAGTGCGGCACGCTCAGCTATGGCTCGAATCCGTCGAAGATCAAGTCTCCGCGGACATCGGCCGTATAGTTCAAACTTCCAAATCTGACCTGATGGCCAGGGGCGTAGCTTCGATCTGCTCCGGATGGCTGCTTAATTGCCCGATGCAAAGCCGCCGAATCTGAAGATCTGTCCGGGAGAAAGGTCTCACCTCGGACCGCGTTGTTATTGATGATCGAAGGAGCCATTGGTCCTATCGGTGGCGACACGAGGAACTCTCAATGAAATCACCAATGTCGGTGTCAAACCGGCGGATCTCGGTAGGGGTCCCGAATCGCAAGGCGTCTAGGCGGATGGTAACATGAGACAAGGGACACGATGTTTTTACCCAGGTTGGGCCCTCTCGATGGATGTAATACCCTACTCCTGCTTGATTAATATTGATGATATGGGTAGTACAAGAGTAGATCTACCACGAGATCAAGGAGGCTAAACCCTAGAAGCTAGCCTATGGTATGATTGTTGTTCGCCCCACGGACTAAAACCCTCCGGTTTATATAGACACCGGATAGGTTAGGGTTACAGTAGTTACAATGGTAGGAGACCTACATATCCAGACGCCAAGCTTGCCTTCCACGCCAAGGAAAGTCCCATCCGGACACGGGACGAAGTCTTCAATCTTGTATCTTCATAGTCTTGGAGTCCGGCCGTGATGATAGTTCGGCTATCCGGACACCCCCTAGTCCAGGACTCCCTCAGCGCCATTGGTCAACTGCGTGCAGAATCGCCATGCACTCCTTCTCATAGGTGGAGAGGCCTGCCGCCTTTGGCCCCAGGGCTTTGCTGAGGAAGGCGATGGGGTGGCCGTCCTGCTGCAGCACCGCCCCAATCCCCTTGTCACACGCATCAGTCTCGACCACGAAAGTTTTCATGAAGTTGGGTAGGACCAGTACCAGAGACGAAATCAGAGCTTCCTTGAGGGCCGCAAAGGCCTTTTGACTTTCATCAGTCCACACAAAGAGTGTCCCCTTACGCAGCAGCTGAGTCAGGGGTTTGCTGATCATCCCGAAGTGACGAACAAACTTCCTATAGTAACCTGCAAGCCCAAGGAAGCCCCTGGGTTCCTTCACTGATTCAGGCACTGGCCAGTCGCGGACTGTAGTGATCTTTCTCTCTTCAGTTGCAACCCCTTCCGCGCTGATGCGGTGGCCCAAGTAAGATAGTTGCTGTTGCACGAACAAGCACTTGGATTCATTCACTTGCCACTGGTCTTTCTTCAACAGCCCGAGCACTTCTTCCAAATCTCTCAAATGATCCTCGAAGGTCAGACTGAACACCAGGATGTCGTCGAAGAAGACGAGTACGCACTTGCGGGATACTGGAGACAGGGTGACATTCATTGCACCTTGGAAGGTGGCTGGTGCATAGACGAGGCCGAAGGACACCACCTTGTATTCGTAGTGGCCGCTTTGCGTCTGGAATGCTGTCTTTGGAGCCTCGCCCTCGGCAAGCCATATTTGATGGTACCCTGAGCGGAGGTCTAACTTTGAAAATCAGCGTGCGCCTGCTAATTCATCCAAAAGCTCGTCAATTACTAGAATAGGGAAGGTAGTCTTGCAAGTCAGGGCGTTTAGGCACCGGTAATCGACGCACAGCCGCCAGGTCAGGTCCTTCTTGCGCACCAAGACCACGGGCGTGGAGAAAGGGCTCTGGCTGACTTGTATGATCCCCTTCTGGAGGAGGTCAGCCACTTGTCGCTCAATCTCTGTCTTGAGGGATGGGGAGTAACGGTACGGCCGGATAGCAAATGGTTGAGCGCCCGGCAGCAGGGGTATGCGGTGGTCGCAAGCCCGTTTTGGGGGCAGTCCTGTTGGTTCATCAAAAACCTCATCTCGGTGAGACCGATTGCATGAACTCGGTGAGACCGATTTTAGCAATAAGAAAACAGAGACTTGTTAAGCGAACTCGGTGGGACCGACTGCACATTTCAGTGAGAGCGAAATAACTGCAATAGGTAACAAAGATTTTGCAGGGCCATCTTGGTGAGACCGAGATCCCATCGGTGAGACTGAACTGATTAGGGTTTCTGGCAGTGGCTATGTCAAGTGAACTCGGTGGCACCGGATAGATCAAATCAGTGGGTCCGAATTTGACTTTAGGTTTAGGACATATGTGGAAATGAGAAAGTGGTTGAGGGCTTTGGAGCATATCACTAAGCACTTTGAGCAAGCAAGCCATTAAGCAACACATCATCCCCTTTTAATAGTATTGGCTTTTCCTATGGACTCAATGTGATCTTGGATCACTAAAATGAAAATCTAGAGTCTTGAGCTTTTGCCAATATGTGTCCTTAGCATTTTGAAGGGGTTCCACATCCTCTTGTCCTGCCACTTCTATGTTGAACTTATCTGAAATATACTAGGTAGAAATATTAGTCCAACAAGAGATATGTTGACATTAATTACCAAAATCACCCAGGGAGCACTTGTGCTTTCAATCTCCCCCTTTTGGGAATTGATGACAACATACATCAAAGCTTTTGATAAAGATAGGAAGAGTAACAAGTAAAGCTTTGGAAGAACATGCAACATGCATTGGCTCCCCGTACATGTATGCAATCATGTGAGGATAGATTATAAAAGTGTGTGAATGCATAGACATGTCAGAGCAAGCAATGACTTGCATGTATCTTGGCTATATGCATTAGAGCAAATGTTGTGAAATGCAGAAAATATGCCTACATGTTCATGAGTCCTTCTTGCAAACAATATGTACATCAGCAAGAGATCCTCATGCACATGAGTGTGATGCATATACTTACCTTGTGGTCTTGAGCTAACTTGGGAAGAGATGAACCTGAGAAAATACGGTTAGATAACACAGGAACATCTATTAATCAGAGCAAGAACGAGAAACCATAAGAGTACCAAGACTTGGATGACATGTGGAGAGTGAGTACTTAGTAATCTAGTTGGATATTGACATGTCCCCAAGGATAAATATATGCAATGAATTCCAAAGACTTTCTTCCCTTAGATGTCTTTCTCCCCTTGAATCTGATATTGGATAATGGGAGATGATAGAGTAATAGAAAATCAGAGCAACAAGGACATAAAGAAACATCTTCTACTAACATGTCTTTCCCCTCTTGAAGACATGTGGCTTCTCTCCTCTTTGTATACCAAGCATTTGGGAAGATTAAGAAGTCTTTCTCTCCCATAGGGTCTCTCTCTCCCTTTGATGTGATTAAGCTTTGATGTGATCTCTCTCTCCCCCTTTGACATCAATTTCCAAGAATGGATCTTCTGGAGCATAAGTCAAATTAGTTTGGTCCTTGAGTCACATGACAAAGAAGCGTGTAGGTTGTGATGCAGGTAGAGGATAAGAATCATTGAGTGGAGCTGGATTTGATATGCAGGATGCAAATGGCAAAATGTCTCCACAGTAGTGAAATCGGTAACACCGAGTCCTTTTCTTCGGTGACACCGAGTTGTTTTGGTCTGGCCGAAAAGAAAAGACCGGTGAGGTCGAGTTCAACACAAAGAAAGATTTTGTCATCTCAGCTCGCTAGGCAAATAGGATCTCACAAAGATTTGCAGGGAATTAACTAAAGGATTTGCAATGAATTAAATGCAGGGAATGCAGAAAAGAACAAAGAAAATAAATCTAGCTGAAGTTTTTTTGAAAGGGGAAACAAACATGCAAGAGACAAATGCATGAACACAGAGAAACACTAGAGAACTTCATCTAGAATTCATCGGCGACAAAGTCACCTATGTTAGAGTATATTGACTTAGGAGTCAAGTGAAGACACTTGATCATAGGTCATACTCATTGTTTAAGCTCAAAATGGGGTTGCCATTTTTCGTTTAAGAATTTTGATCTATTCACATCTTGTTGAGCTGCTTTGACCCATGTCTTGGGGTAAAGCTTATCTAAGATGGAATTACATACCTTGGTGGTGTTGATCTTGATCATGCAGGTGAACTTGTGTAGGATGCTCAATGTTGATGTAGTTCATCAAGAGTTGGGAGCACCGCTTATAGTTGAAGTTCATCTTCCTACATGGGTTAGTTTTGCAAGGAAGAGCACTTGTGTATCCAAAATGACAATCATGAAGTTTGATACCAAATGAAATTTGATATATAGAAATTGTCAAACGATATATAGAGAGGATTCATGCTTCCTTGTCTTCAAACACCATATTGTAGAGACTTGGCGATGTTGAGATTGCTTTGGATGTGAGTGAGTTGCAATCTCATAGAATTGATCTTATCCAAGTACCTACAAGGGTTAGATAGCGTGCAAGGGTACAAGTATATCCAAGACATATGATCATCATCATAAGAGAAATATCAAGGATTAGTCATATGAAGGCTCATGCCTTGCATGTATCCAAATGGAGTTTCTACTCCAAGTTTGAGGTTTCAATGATGTTCAATTAACCTCTCAAACGGCAAAATACTTTCTCATCAAGCGGTTTGGTGAATATATCCGCTAATTGCTTATCGGTACGAACATGTTTAAGATTGATATCTCCGTTAGCAAGTTGGTCTCGAATAAAATGATGTCGAACTTCAATGTGCTTAGTTCGAGAATGTTGCACGGGATTATGAGCAATCTTAATAGCACTTTCATTGTCACAGAACAATGGAACATGTTTCACATATATCCCATAAACTTTAAGAGTTTTGGTCATCCAAAGTAATTGAGCACAACATGAACCACCGGCAATGTATTCTGCTTCGGCAGTGGATAAGGATACCGAGTTTTATTTCTTAGAGGACCAAGACACAAGAGATCTACCAAGAAATTGACAAGTACCCGAAGTGGACTTTCTATGAACCTTGTCACCGGCATAGTCCGAATCGGAGTAGCCAACAAGATCAAAAGAAGACCTTTTAGGATACCAAATGCCAAAGTTTGGTGTGTGAATTAAGTATCTCACTATCCTTTTCACAGCCTTAAGATGACATTGTTTGGGGATCGCTTGATATCGTGCACACATGCACTTAGTTAGCATAATATCGGGACGTGAGGCACATAGATATAACAATAAACCAATCATAGAACGGTAAACCTTTTGGTCAACCAGTTCGCCATCCTTTGTCAAGTCAAGATGTCCACTAGTTGGCATGGGTATACTCATACCTTTGCATTCTTGCATGTTGAACTTATTGAATAAGTCCTTGGTGTACTTTGTTTGAGAAACAAAGGTACCCTCCTTAGTTTGCTTGATTTGCAAACCAAGAAAGAACTTGAGTTCACTCATCATAAACATCTCAAACTTCTCTGACATTAGCCTTCCAAACATTTCACTAAAATGAGGGTTAGTCAAACCAAATATGATATCATCCACATAAATTTGGCACACAAATAATTCACCATTAACCCTTTTAGTAAAAAGTGTAGAATCAATTTTTCCAATCTCAAAGCCTTTTTCAATAAGGAACTTAGTCAAGCATTTATATCACGCTCTAGGAGCTTGTTTAAGACCATAAAGAGCTTTGTGAAGTTTGTAAACATGATCGGGTTTCTTGGGATTCACAAAGCCAGGAGGTTGTTTAACATAAACTTCCTCCTCAATTTCACCATTAAGAAAGGCACTTTTAATTTCCATTTAATATAAAGTGATATCATGATGATTGGCATAAGCAAGTAAGATGCGAATGGATTCAAGCCTAGCAACGGGGGCATATGTCTCACCATAGTCCATACCTTCGACTTGAGTGTAGCCTTGAGCGACGAGACGAGCCTTGTTGCGTACATTTTACCCATCTTCATCTTGCTTTTTCCGAAACACCCATTTGGTTCCAATGACATTGTGCTTCTCATCGGGCTTTTCAACCAACGCCCACACTTGGTTCCTCTTGAAATTGTGTAGCTCTTCATGCATGGCGTTTAACTAATCCGGATCATCAAGAGCATCTTCAACCTTCATAGGTTCAATACTAGAAATGAATGAGTAATGTTCACAAAAGTTAGCCAAATGTGTTTTAGAGCGAGTAATTCTCCCGGTTTGAATATCATCATAAATTTGTTCGACGGGATGATCTCTTGAGACTCTTGCTCGAACTTGTGAGAGCTTTTGTTTGGGTCGGGGTGGAACATCCTCTTCATTGTCTTGTTCTTCTTCTTGTCTTTCTTCGTTGTTGTTAGCGTTAGTATTCTCTCGTGGAGGTGGAGAGGGAGGTCGATGGGGTTCATCTTGTTGTACATCCTCGTTTCCATCGCCTTGATGCGTCCCACTTGTGGATGCCTCCAAGTCAACTTGTGGTTGACTTTGGCGTGAAGTTGAGGCTTCCACTTGCACACATGAGGTACTATCCTTCACCTCTGTTGGGCGAATCTTGCCAATAGACAAGTCTTGTGTTGCTTCCGAAGGATCTTTGTCAACTACATCAATTGGCCATTGCTCTCCTTGCGAGCCGTTAGATTCATCAAACTTCACATCTACTGTCGTGGAATTGTCACGTAAGATGTCCTAGCGCAAGGACTTAGGTGTGGAGCCATCACAACGTAGTTAGCTGGAAGGGGTTAAACGGGACAAGGGACACGGAGAGTTTATACTGGTCTGGCCCCTCGCGGTGGAGGAAAAGCCTAATACAATGTAGGGTGGTATTGCTTGGGCTTCGATTACCAGGGAGCGAATACGCTTGACCTAGTTCTCGATCTCTTCTTTCCTGCCCTAACTCGTTGTCTGGTCGTCCCTTTATATAACAGGTTGATGCCCGGTGGCTTACAAAGTCCCGGCCGGCTCATAGACAACATGTCTGGCTCGGTGCAAGTTATTCATATGGCAGTTCATCCTCTTGGGCCTTAAGTCGCCTCTGGGTCTTGGGCCGTCAACGGGCTTGCTATGACCCCCCATCTTCATTGCTAGTCGCCAGTGGCATGACCCAACCCTCCTGGGTGGTTCATACTCAGTAGTTATATCCCCAACATTAGGCCCGAGGTTGATTTGAACTTGTTCATATCAATCTTCAATACCTTACTTGTAAGATTCTGCATCACTTGTTGTAACCCGCCATGACGTCAGCTCTCAAAATCTTCATAAACCGCCATGATGTCATTTCGCATTAACTCCGCACGAGGCCCAAAACATCTTAACTGATCATTATATTAATAAACATCTCAAAAATCAAGGCATCCATATAGCCACATGATGATTTCGGCCTCCTCGATTCTTGTGCATGCCTTGTATTCGCCCCCTTATAAATAGGGATAGGGGTCTTTCTCATTGTCCCCCTCGCTTCCTTCTTCGTCTTCCTCCTTCGCACAGCCGCACCAGTGCTCGAGTCCTGCCGCCGTGACCTCCAACCGTTGCATCAACTCAGGCCGTTGCATCGACCTGACTGGACCAGAGAATTCCGGCGCGCCACCGCTGATCCTCATCACGTGTAAGTGCACCTCCCCCTTTACCTCAGATCTTCATTAGGGTTCGGGCCGTTCGTCGGTGTTCTTGCTGTTCTTCGTTGTTTCCTTCAACTCTGACAGCTTTTAATCTGGATAGGCCGTAGATCTTGCACGGAAGTAGTTTTACCATCATTTCTGTTATTAGAATAGCATCTCTCCATAGAAGATCACATCAGAGCATCAAAGCTTTCCACTATCACCACCTTAAGTTTTAATTTCACTGTCTTTTCTGAACTGCCATAGATCCAAAATCATAGCTTTAGCTTGTGAAATCTGTTTGTCCACCACTTAGCAAAATTTTCACTTGATAGATTCAAAGCACCCAAACTGCCATGGCGGCTTATGACATAAACCGTGACCCATCATATATCATTAGGCCCCATTTAAGCCGCCATCATCCTCCAAATTCAATAATTCGGCCATATCCTTTCGGTTTCACTAAGCTGGCTTATTCTGAACTGGATCTCTATAGCCTTTAACCTTGTATAGAGGTTTAAACAATAAATTGTAACTCACCAGGTATCTGCTGGTTTAATAATATCTTGAATCTCTTTGTGTAGGCCGTGCACCTAAACATGACTAAGACCGTTACGTCATGCGACTGGGTTCCATCCATTGTTACCGAGGCAATGCTCGAAGATTATGTCAAGATTGGTTTCTTACCAGCCAAAGGCATTATTCACTGGCGTGCTCCTAAACCGGACGAAGCTAGACCTCATCCGCAGGATGATGAAGTTATCGTTTTCACTGATCGCATAAACCGGGGCTTCTCACTGCCTGGATCAAAATTCTTTCGTGATGTTCTGCATTTTATACAACTTCATCCGCAAGACATCGGGCCCAATTCCATTTCCAACATTTGCAATTTCCATGTCTTCTGTGAAGTCTACCTTCAAGAAGAACCCAGTGCTGATCTCTTCAGGGAGTAATTTTATCTGAACCACCAGAATGAATTGACCGATGGGCCCAGCCAAGAACTTGGAGCGATCTCAATTCAGCAACGCAGTGATGCCATTTTCCCTTATGCTCAGCATCCAAGCCATCCCAAGGATTGGAACCAAACCTGGTTCTACTGCAAAGATACTTCTCCTGCTGATGAAAATCCCTTACTAGGCTTTCGTGACCAGCGGCTCATGCCGAAGCACCCTCTTCCCGACCAGCTTACCACTGCTGAACGGGCCAAACTTGTCCCTACCTTTTCAAAGGTTAGGGCATTATTGGGCAATGGATTGACCGGGATAGATCTGGTTCGGTGCTGGGTAGCTTAGAGGATCATACCTTTAAGCCGCCGATCCGGTTTAATGTGTACATATACTGGCAACACCAAAGATCCCATGCGTTACAGTTCAACGCGTCTGTCTAATAAAGACATCAATCAAATAGCCAAAACTCTTCTCCATGAAAGCTTGGAGAGCTGTAGCAGAGTGGGCCTAAACCCTTCTGCAAACTTAACCCAGCACCGGAGGTATGTCTGTCCGGTTTATATACTTTACTTCATTGTTCATAGAATCTGGAAGTCCCTAACCTTTATTATAAACTTTCTCAGGCTGGATCCGCTTTTGGGGATAAAAGATATGATGAAAAAGCCGCCAAGAAGGCCAGAGCTAAGACCAAAGCCATGAAGAAGAACAAAAGGAAATCCACTACTTCTGGCACGTTTAACATGGATGAAGATGAAGAGTCGGAGGTAGACCTTGATTCCCTTGGATCCCTTTTCATCCATCTTATTGACACTGATTGCTATCAGGACGACACGTAGACCAGCCAGGCGGTTGATGACGAGGTAACCATTATCCCCTTTGACTCAGAGCCCTTGCCAAGACAGAAAATTTGACGCGTGATCCTGAAAGTAAGGTTTTCTCACCCTTTTGCTCACATGGATCCCTACTTTATTTTGAAGCAACAACAGCATGAGAACCAGTGCAGAACCTGGACCAGTGGAGGCGAAGAACTTTCCTCCGATTTACCTAACACTCCAGCCACACACAAACGCCAGAATGAGGTATTCAAAAATTCCTACTCTATTTATTTTAAAACAGGCTTTATTCATCCAGTACTTCATGCTTCTAACTCAAATTACCAGGGGACCTCTCACTCTTCGTCTGGCGATTCATCTCAGACTCTGCTTCCGGCTTTCAAGACTGCCCCTGGGTACCAACTTAATCTGTGCTTTTCAACATCTCTAAACTCATACTGACTTTTTGACTCTTCTTGCAGTGGGATAGCAAAGCCTAGAAAAAAGGCCAAAATGAACAAGCCCACAGAAGACCCCAAGCCTCATGAACCGGAAAAACAAGCACCAATATCCGAGGCCTCCATGATACAACCGGAGGATCCTACTGATGACCCGCCACCAGAAAATTGTGGTACCTCTGCTGATCATATAATTGTTGATCCCTTGGGTGCTGAACCGCCAAACCCAACTAAGCCTTCAAAACCAAGCACTGAGGAAGTTGTGATAACTGGCACTGGTTTTCAAGAATCGGGGAACCCTATTGCTCGGCTAAACATTCTGCCAAGGAAGAAATGATCGAGAGGCGCAAGGTCAAATTTGACATGGCCAATTATTCTCATCTGAGCATTAGAGAAATCCTCTCTCGCTATCTTAATCAAGTACACAGCAGCCGTGATCTGGAGATTGACATGGTCAAGCACATGCATCAGAAACATGAGGTATTAATTCGTGCTCTCCTATGAGATATATTCCTTTAGCCCCCAAGTCTACTGAATATGATAGAATAAAATATACTGTAGACTTGTTAGATAGCCTTTTAGCTATGCATCTGAATCAGAACCTGTAGCCCCCAAGAGCCGACTTAAACTATTAAGTTAAGTTGGGTCTTTAGTTAATAGTGATCAACCTTGCAGCTGTAGTCCCCAAGGGCCGGTTGAATCTATCAGAGTAAACCGGGACTTATCACTTGATAAAAATCTCATCTAGTTACCCTTGCAAACCGGGTAAACTTTGATAAATGATGAACCGGGTTCCTCTGTCATTGCACCATAAAATAAGCTTTTGCATCCATTAGCCCCCAAGTGCCAAGTGATGTTGCTTGCAAAGGGCTTGGGACTTATCAATATATACTTCTTCATAAAAAAACTTTCTGCACCCATTAGCCCCCAAGTGCCAAGTGTTGTTGCTTGCAAAGGGCTTGGGACTTATCAATATATATTGCTTCATAACTGTGCATATGTGTTTTGACCTTTCCTTTCAGGAAGCATCCAATTAATTTCAATCTCAGCTGACTGACTTGAAAGCATGTAAGTGCATCTAGTGCCCCTTAGTGATTTTGGTGTATTGAAGACTTATAGGTTAAGGGACTAATGTGTTTATGAGTGTACACAGGTCTATAAGTCTATGAGGAGTTTGATATTTACAGAGAAAGTCAGCCCATAAAAATGAAGTTCTTCGTCTGAAGACTTTGGTATTCTGAAGACTTTCTGAAGACTTTGAAAGTGAATAAATTGGTGTGACCTTGAAGACTTGGTATTCATTTGAGGAACATGAAGCGTGAAGACTTTTGTTTTCGTAGTTTCTTTTTCTATTTATTGTTAAAGGGGGTCGAGGAAATACTAAGGAAAAATTTCCATGTGATGCTCAACTCAAAATCCTACACCTACCAATCCCTTCGAGTGAAGCCTTTGGAAATCTCATACAGTTCAGTCAATTTTTCAAAGGATGAGAGCGAAGTTCTTCCGTCACGAGGAATTTGTTTCGACCGAGGAGTTAGGAATTCGCCTTGATCGTATTGCCTAAACAGTGAGGAACATGATAGCCCTGAGGAATTTGAGAGTCAAATTTCCAACCGTTGCTGTGCTGCGCGCCAGCTGTCCCAAAATATCTTATCTACCTAACGGTCATATCATTGAAGGGCATTTATGTCTTATCATGTCGGGCTGCTCCCTAGGCTATAAATAGCCGCCCCCTACAACCACTAGCTGGTTGGATGCTCCGAGAGAAACTGACACTTGTCATTTGAGAGCAACCCATCCTCCGAGGACTTTGAGCGAAAATCATCGAGTGAGGAAAAACCCAAAACCAAACACATACAAACCCAAAGTGATCGAGCATCACTGAAGAGATTGATCCTGCGTGGATCTGATGCTTGTTACCTTTGAAGACTGTGCTTCTTTCCAGACGGTTAGGCGTCATGGTCTAGAGCATCCAAGAGGAATTGTGGATCGCCGAGTGACCGAGTCTGTGAAGGTTTGGAAGTCGCCTCAAGACTTACCACGAGTGATTGGGACGAGGTCTGTGTGACCTTAGTTCAAGGAGAATACGGTGATGACTTGGTGTCTGAGCTGCGTGCTCGGCGATCGGGTGTCCGGGACTGTGTGTCCTCGAGTTTAAATACTCACCGCTCCAACCAGACGTATAACCGAGACAGCAGTTGGAACTGGTCTACCAAATCATTGTTTTCACCATCCTTCTGGTTCTATTTCCTCAACTCTTTCATTTCCTCATTCTTGTGTTGAGTGATTGTTCATACCTGTGTTTGAAGACTTTGGTCAAGACTTTCTCAATTTCCTCGGTTCAATTTCTTCATCTGTTTGTCTTCATCTTGTGTTATCCTCGTGATTACGCTTTCTGTACTCTGTGATTGTATTCATTTCATCATGATGACCATGCATGTATTCTGTTATGCTTACTTCTGAGTACTTATTCCGCTGCAAGTAGTTCTTCGTTAAGGAATTTCCTCACCGGCAAATTCCTCAGTGAAGAATTCATAAAAATCGCCTATTCACCCCCCTCTAGTCGATATAACGCACTTTCAATTGGTATCAGAGCAAGGTACTCCCTTGTTCTGTGTGATTTTGGTTTAACCACCTGGAGTTTTTGTTATGTCGACCGCAGGTATGATCAAGGTCTCTGCTGGCTGTCCTACCTTCGATGGGACAGACTACCCTTACTGGAAGAATAAGATGCGAATGCATCTTGAGGCAATTGATAATGATCTCTGGTATGTTGTGGAAAATGGTGCTCCCACTGTCTCACCCTCACTGAATGCTACCGATGTGAAGAGATTCAAGCAACTCGATTCTCAAGCGAAGAATATCATATGTGGCCATCTGAGCAAAGGACAGTATGGAAGATCGAGTGCTTTGGAGACTGCTAAGCTTATCTGGGATAGGCTGTCCAAAGTAAATGAAGGAGTCTCAACTCAGCGTGACTCTCGAGTTTATGTTCTTCGCAATCTCTTCAACCGCTTCAAAAGACTCGACAATGAAAATGTTCAACAAACCTTCGATCGCCTCACTGACATCTCAAATGAGCTTCAAGAACTTGGTGCCACTGACATCACCGACCATGAGGTGGTGAAGAAATTGTTGAGATCGCTTGATTCCTCATTTGATACTCTGGCACTGATGATACAAGAACGTGCTGACTACAAGTCACTTGATCCCGCTGATATCCTCGAAAGGCTAAATACTCATGAGTTCCAGCTTGCTGAAAAGAGAGATCTCTATGGTTCGAGCTATGGAAAATCACGTGCCCTGAAGGCCAAGGCTGTGTCTGAATCTGAATGTGAAGACTCTGGTAGTAGCTTTGGTGATCCTGAAGAATTGAGCCAGGAGCTAGCACTGCTCGTGAAGAAGTTCTAGAAGTTCTCAAGATGTGGTCGCTTTGGAAAATCCTCAAGGAGCAGTGATTCCTCATCCAATGACTATAAGAGAAGACTATGCCACAAATGCAAGAAACCTGGTCACTATATTGAAGATTGTCCTAAGTGGGAAAAGGATTAAAGAAGAAGAAATACAAGGATTACAGTTCTAATGACGCTGAGAAGAAGAAGAAATCGTCAAAATCTTCATCATCAAAATCGTCAAAGTCTTCATCTCACAAGAAGAGCAGCTCCAAGAAGGCTCGGGCATTCATTGGCAAGGAAATGGACTCTCAAGCTGAATCTGAGGAACATGAGGAAGAGGAGGCATCTGAGGAGTCCGAGTCTGGTGTGGCGAGTCTGGCTCTCGCTACTCCATTCGTCAGCAAGTCCATCTTCAACTCTGAAGAAACTGACCTCACCAACAAGGCTGATGAAGATAATGATGACTACGCTCCCACCTATTGCTTCATGGCAAAGGGTGCAAAGGTACTCAAATATACCTCCTCTGAATCTAGTGAGAATGAATCTGATGAAGATCTCAAGCCCAGCTACTCTAGACTTGCTAAGATTGCTGTAAAACAACAAAGGGCTTTTAAAAAGGTTCGAAACATGCTAGAAAAAAGTGATGATATGTTGGGAGAAGAAATGGATCGCACTAAAGCTCTGACTGAAAATATTCAGAGACTTTAGTCTAGGTTTGACAGCCTTTAAGGTCATCATAACACTCTCTTATCTGATCATGAGAAGCTTTCTTATGAATTTCTTCAAAGAAAGCAAGATCTTGAGAAGCTAAGAGTGAGTTATGAAGATCTTCAGAAGAAGCGCGATTCATTACTTGCTCAACAAATTAGCGCTTCTCAGGAAGAATTTGTTCCTCCATGCTTAAAGTGCATTGAACGTGAATCTGCTCATTCTTCACCTGAATGTTCAAATGCTTCAACTGTTACAAATTCTTCACCTGCCCCTGCTATCACTAATGCCTCATCTGAGGACATTGCTAGTATCACTGACAATGCAGGGCTGAAGGAATTGTACATGACAGGCATGTACAAAAGCCTCAAAGGGCATCAGACTCTTTGTGATGTGCTTAAAAAGCAGATCCTCAACAGGAACCTTAGCAAAGAGGGTATTGCCTTTGAGAGGAAACTCAATGCTGATGGAACATATTGAAAGCTTTGAGCGGTACCCCAAAACCTCATGGGTTGCTGCAAAGGGACCTCCAGTTGATCCATCTAACTTATCTGGCTTTACATGTGAATCTCCTCATTCTTCTGATGAGTCATTTGACTCCAACTATAAACTGTTCAAAAATCAGAATGGTGAAGTATTTGCTAGATATGTTGGCACTAACTACAAGAACGGTTCTCCTATGAAGAAAATCTGGGTTCCCAAGAAGTGCCTTGAAAGTCTTCAGGTGAATGTCCTCATGACACCACCTGTGAAGAATAGGAACCCCAGATCAAACTCTTCATATAGACCAAATTCTTCATATGGATCCAAGTCCTCATACGGACCAAAGCCCTCACGTGGATCAAATTCCTCAAAAGGATCAAAGTCCTCATATGATTATCATCATGCTAACAACTCTGTTTCGCAGGGTAGAGCTAAGGGCTATGAATATGTGCATTATTCTTCAAACCATTATGTTCATAAGTCCTCGAAGAATTTCTCTTCTTATTCATATGCTTACCCTAACCCCTCTTATGTGAATCAAAATGGGTTGGCTTCTATGCCACCATTCTCATATGGAGCTCGTAGAGTGATGAACTCTTTGCCACCCCTTCAGATGTGGGTGGTGAAGAAAAAGGACTAATCTCTTCTGCAGGGTCAGGTCTCCAGACGTGCTTTAACGTCTGAAGAATTTGCTGGGGGCCTGACAAAATTGCCTGAAAGGACGTAGGCTAATCATGAAGAAATGAACTTTCATTTCACACATCCTCATACTGCTATATCTGTTTTACTGCTTGATGAAATTCATCTGATGAAATTGATATCATATTCTTCACTGATGAAGTGTATGAGATCGTAAGTTGCACTAATTCATCTGCAGGATGATCAACCCAAAGCCAATGAGTGGGTCCTCGATAGTGGATGTACAAATCACATGACTGGTGACAAGAACCTATTGATGGATGCTCCCTTATCACTGTCACATCTGAAGCATATCATCTTTGCTGACAAAGGAAAAAGTCAGGTATTGGGTCTAGGTAAGGTTGCGATCTCTAAGGACATACACATGGACAAAGTCATGCTTGTTGAGTCCTTAGGATACAACCTCATGTCAGTCTCAATGCTTTGTGATCTTGATATGGTTGGTGTCTTTGGAAAGTATTGTTGTGTTGTGATTATGGAAGCTGACAATTCCGAAGTCTTCGAAGGCTTTAGGAGAGGAGACTTGTATATTGTTGATTTCTCTACAAGACCACAACCAGCCGTGTGCCTACTTGCAAAAGCTTCAGAAGGCTGGCTATGGCATCGACGACTTGGTCACGCAGGCATGAGGAATTTTCACACGCTTGCGAAGAAGAAGCATGTCATTGGCATTGAGAATGTCAAATTCCTCAAGGATCACTTGTGTGGAGCCTGTGAAGCTGGAAAAATTACCAAGACCAAGCATCCAGCGAAGACTATCATGATCACTACTCGTCCATTCGAATTACTTCACATGGACCTCTTTGGTCCTAATCATTACTCAACAGTCACTAATGATGCATCTCTATATGGCTTTGTTATTGTTGATGATTACTCTCGTTACACATGGGTACACATTGTCACTTACAAACATGAAGTGCAGGAAGTCTTCAAACGATTTTCCTCGAGGGCTTCAACCAACTTTGGTGTGAAGATCAAGCACATCAGGAGTGACAATGGAACTGAGTTCAAGAATTCCGGTCTTGATGACTATCTTGTTGAACTTGGTATTACTCATGAGTTATCTGCTCCTTATACTCCTCAGCAAAATGGCGTCGTGGAGCACAAGAACAGAACTCTTGTTGAGATGGCTTGCACTATGCTTGATGAATACAAAACGCCTCGTCGTTTTTGGATTGATGCAATTGATACCGCGTGCCACATCATCAACAGAGTATATCTTCACAAATTCTTCAAGAAGACTGCCTATGAACTCCTCACTGACAAGAAACCCAATGTGAGTTATTTCAAAGTCTTCGGTGCTAAATGTTGGATTAGAGATCCTCATCACAATGCTAAATTTACACCGAAAGCACATGAAGGTTTTATGCTTGGTTACGGAAAGGACTCGCACACCTACAGAGTCTTCAACAACGCTCTTCACAAGGTTGTTGAAACTGTAGATGTGCGGTTCGATGAAACTAATGGCTCGCAAAGAGAGCACCTACCTTCTGTGATAGATGAACCAACACCTGAGGAATCTATCAAGTTCAAGGCAACTGAGGATGTCATTCCTACTGAAGAATCTGCTGAAGAATTCATTCCAAAACGCGAAGAACGTCGAGCTAATGCACCTGAAGACAATGCTGAAGAAAATGGTGCTGAAGAAAATGTTGATCAAGTTCCTCGACGACAACCAGCTCATCCTCGCGTTGCAAAAGAAGTGCAAGTTGACAAGATCATCGATGCCATTGAAGCACCAGGTCCTCTCACACGCTCAAAAGCTTCACATTTATCTAACTTTTGTGGGCACTATGCTTTTGTCTCTATCACAGAGCCCACTAAGGTAGATGAAGCATTTCTGGAGCCTGAGTGGATTCAGGCCATGCAAGAAGAATTACATCAGTTCGAGCTCAACAATGTCTGGGAACTGGTCAAACGCCCAGATCCTCGCAAGCATAATATCATTGGCACAAAGTGGATCTACCGCAACAAGCAAGATGAAAATGGCCTTGTGGTGAGGAATAAGGCACGACTTGTAGCTCAAGGCTACACACAGGTTGAAGGAATTGATTTCGATGAAACTTTTGCACCTGTTGCTAGACTTGAGGCTATTCGCATATTACTTGCTTATGCTAACTATCATGATATCACTTTATATCAAATGGATGTGAAAAGTGCATTCCTCAATGGTAAGCTTGAGGAAGAAGTATATGTTGCTCAACCCCCAGGTTTTGAAGATCCAAAGAATCCCGACAAAGTCTTAAGACTCAACAAGGCCCTCTATGGCCTCAAGCAGGCCCCTCGGGCGTGGTGTGATACTTTGAAGGAATTCTTCGTGAAGAATGGCTTCACACCTGGTTCACTCGACCCTACTCTCTTTACTAAATCTTATGATGGTGAACTTTTTGTGTGCCAAATATACGTTGATGATATTATCTTTGGATGTACTGACCAACGTTATAGTGATGAATTTGCCTATATGATGAGTGAAGAATATCAAATGTCTATGATGGGAGAGTTGAAATTCTTCTTAGGTCTTCAAATTCGTCAACAGCGCAATGTCATATTCATATCTCAGGAGAAATACCTCAAAGATGTTCTGAGAAAATTCGGCATGCAAGATTGCAAAGGCGTCAAAATTCCTATGCCCACAAATGGCCATCTATGCACTGATGAAAATGGTATTGACTTTGATCACAAGGTATACCGCTCCACGATTGGTTCTTTATTGTATTTATGTGCATCTAGGCCAGATATAATGCTTAGTGTTTGCATGTGTGCCCGATTTCAAGCTACACCGAAGGAATCACACCATAAGGCTGTGAAGCATATTCTTTGATATCTTGCTCACACACCAACACTAGGATTATGGTACCCCAAGGGCTCTACTTTTGATCTCATTGGATATTCTGACTCTGACTATGCTAGTGATCGTGTGGACCGCAAGTCAACATCTGGCACTTGTCATTTCCTCGGACGATCTTTGGTCTGTTGGTCCTCGAAGAAACAGAACTGCGTATCACTGTCTACTGCGGAAGCTGAGTACATTGCTGCTGGTTCTTGCTGTGCTCAATTGCTGTGGATGAAGCAAACTCTCAAGGACTACGGCATCAACGTGAAGAATGTGCCTCTCTACTGTGACAATGAGAGTGCCATCAAGATTGCTCACAACCCAGTTCAGCACTCGAAGACAAAGCACATTCAGATTCGTCATCATTTTCTTCGCGATCATGTGTTGAAGGGCGACATCTTTATTGATCATGTGAAGACTGAAGAACAGCTAGCCGATATCTTCACAAAGCCCTTGGATGAGAAGAGATTTAGCAAGTTGCCGTGTGAGCTAAATATCTTAGAATCTTCGAATGTTCTTTGAAAAGGACACACATCGTGACACTTATGCAAAATTGATGACTTAGATGTGCAACACATGAAGAAACGTTTTTCTTCAATCAATGAAGAATAACACTCTAAGTGTGAAGAAATTAATGAAGAATTTTATTCTCAGAACCCTACGACAATTGTATGCGGTGTCTAAAATCAGCATTATTATACGGTGGGACACGCCACCACCAAAGTTGAAAATCTTCAATTTGAGTTTTTCCTCAGTTTTGAAATTCTTCAGTTTTTCAAATTCTTCAACTTTGCAAAATCTTCACTGTTTCCGTTGTCTTTCTTCATGTTCTATTTCTTCAAGTTGCTTTTTCTGCTAAGTGAATGTGATCGGACCCTTCCCCCTCTATGCTATACTCAACCCAATCTATTCACAAATTCTTCATGTGCGTTCTATTTGAAACTCGTTCAAAATCTTCACTGTGTCCTTGTCAGCTGAAGAAATTGCGAACGAAACTTTTAACTTATCTTATCCAAATTTTTGGCTTTGCCGCTCAAACCGTTCCGTATCCCACGATAGACTTATCTATTCACCCACGATCTAACACGATCTCCACTTTTTAGTACATGGGTGACACATGTCAAGCGAATGAGAAGGGTCAGGGGCACGTTCATCCTAAATCTTCGGGCGAACAGTTTTTCACTGCGACTATAAATACCCCCTCTCCCCTTCCTCACTTCCTTTACTCCGCTCGACCGCTCTCTCTCTCTTGCTCGAGCTTCTCATACCCTAGCGCCGCCGCTACTCCATCGTCGCCGGTGAGGAAGAGCTTCACTGCCTCGACTCATCACTGTCGTACTCGCGCCGGCCGCGGAAATCTTCACTCCGCCGCCGCCGTAGCTGTCTTCCTTCGCCGAGTTAGGGCGTGGAAGATCTGAACTGACGAGCTTCAAATCTACACTTCTCAGTTGGTTGTGTTCTTCATCCAGGGTAATTAAAAGTTACTTTTACTGCCCTCTTTGATTCAAATTTTGTCTACAAAATCTTCAAAGGTGTTTTATTCTTCAAATCCTCACACACAAAACACCTCACTAGTCATCTGTTCTTGATTCGTTTCTCTAAGCATCATTTTTCTTCAAGATTCCTCAATTGTGTGGATCCTCGATCTATGCAACTCCGGAACCTAAGACAAAGAACACTTAGTGAAATTCTTCAAGGCTCGTCTGGTCAAATTCCTCAAACTTGTTCTTTTTGAAAAACCTTCTGAGAACGCACATGACCTCTCCAAATTCCTCGCAACTATACTCCGTTCACAGTTACTCATGTCCGCTGCTGAATCACTAGGTTCTCATCAACTTAACTCATTTGCAGTGTTCCTCGAAGAAAAGTTGCATACTTCTTCAGAGAATTCGATTGTTCAAATTCCTCAACTAAATAATATGGCAGATGGTAAGAAGCCACAGAAAGGAGGAAAGAGGCCTGAGGTCATGACTGCTTTCGAAATACCTGAGGACATCTATGCTGACTATTGCACACCTGATGAGGCCAAGTTCGGAAAGGAGGACAAAAATCAGCGCAAGGTGCGCATACAGAGGATTGAAAGGAGATGGGCAAGAGAATGGAGGGAGTACAGGTATGTTACTCCAAAGTATATGAAGAAATTCTCACTAAATCCTCCATGCCCAAGAGCTCCATTGGCACCTGGCCAAGAAGCTGACCCCACCAGCATCAAGCGTGGTGAGGATTTTCCGGAAGAATGGGCCAAGTGCCAAGCCAAGTTGGCGAGACAAGCCAAAGAAGAAGTGAGGAAATTCAATGAAGACTCTGCTACTGCTGCTGCCACTGAGGCCACTGTCAAGCCTAGAAAATCAATGGCAAAGAAGCCCGCTCACAAGCCAAGTGCTTCACCAACTGTGCCCTCACGACCAAGTTCCTCAGCAATGCCCTCACGGCCAGATTCTTCAAAGCCCTCACGGCCAGTTCCTCATGCTGCTCCTACTCCTCCAAAATCCTAAGCTCCTCCTCCAAAGTCCTCAGCTGCTCCGGCAAAGTCCTCAGCACCTGTGCATCTGGCCACGTGCCAAAGGACTGCAGGCATCTCTATTGCCTCTGGTATCTCAGCGAATTCCTCAGCCGCACCAAATTCTTCATCAGGCCCCACACTGCTGAAGACAAAGGCAACGGCTGGTCGAGGTCCTCGGCCAAGTCCGAAGAAGAAACAGGTTGCCTTCCAAGTGCCATCTGACGATGAAGCTGATGATGATGAACTTGCAGAAATCATCAGAGACAGACAAGAAAGGGCCGCTAGAGCCAAAGGCACACCCGTGCCACTGCTTTTGGATCCAAGGGCGATCCTCGATTACATTGATATTTGGCACAAGGATCCAGACACCCTTATGCCTGATTTTCATCTGACTCCTGGTCAAAGTCACATGCTGACCCATTTCATCAGCGAAGAGAAATGGAAATTTGAGAAGGCTAGGCAGATCAAGAAGGCTCAGTTCAGGAAAGAGAAGTTCCTGAGGAAAAACATTGTCAAAATGACAACTGATGAACTCCTGAAGATCCAGTCTGAAATCAAAGCCCTCAGCGATGACTTCGATGCTTATTATGCTGATTGGCAAGGAGCCAAAGTCAGATTTGTCAACCTGACAAAGAAGTTCACCAATGTTGCAGCTCCAACGCAACAAGAAGTTCCTCAGGATGGAGCCTCTGCTTAGCCTACTGAAGAACATGCCTGCACCGCTGATGATTTTCAGCCTGCTGAAGAAAATGCTAGTTCCAGGGCTGATGACTCCATTCCAGCCGCTGAAGAAATTGCCAGGGCATCCACTAGTGGTGCGCCTGAAGAAAATGAAGAAGTCAAGGCAACTGCATCAGTTGCGCCTGAGGAAATTCAAAAAAATTCCTCAGCTCCTCCCGCGCCTACACCAACTCCTATCCTTCCATCTGCATCAGATGTGAAGAAGACCAAGGCTGCAGAGTGAGCTGCAGTGAAGAAAAGGAAAGCATCAGCTGCTTCAAAATCTTCAGCTCAAAAGAAGATGAAGCCTATGACCAGCTCGTTTGAAAATCTGATTGATGATGTCCCAATTTCCACAATGCCATCGAAGGACCTTGTTCCTTTTGGTGAACAATATGAGATCCCTAGCGGATCTGATGAAGAAAATCATTCTGCTGCTTCGTCAGAGCAGATTGATGAAGAAAAATTGAAGTGGATGCGATCCCTTCAACGCCCGTTGTATCCTCACCAATGCCTCAGTTCACAGCTGAAGAGGCTGGTGTTGAAGAAATTGAAGATGAAGACGTGGATATTGGATGCACTACGCCTGTGATGAGTGATGACTTTTGGGAAAGTCAGCATCCCAATTCTCCGCTCTTCACCCCAATACAACAAATACCTCAGTCCCCTGCACCAACCGTTCAACTGGGCTCTAAAGAAACTCATCCCACCTCGTCTGTGCATGAAGAAATTCCAGCCACTAGTGCTGAAGAACCTGCTGCTGCTGATCCTTTGAACATGCAGACTGCAAATGAAGAGGAACCAGAAAATCCTCAGCCTGAAGAACCTGAGATTGCGAATCCTGAGGTAGTGATGCAACTCACTGACACTCCTCTGCCAAAACCAAAGGATCCATTCTCGCACAAGCAAAAGTTCAAGGCTGAAGACTTCTTTGGAGAGCATGTTTTCTTCACTGATTACAACCCTTATGATTCTGCTCGCATAAGGAAGAGGCGTTTCTGGACTGCTAGTCAAGCCAACTTTTATTCCTCTGTGCTATTCGACAAAGACAAAGTCTTCGATCATGCACACATTCCTCACGTGGACATGGAATCTCTGCCAGGCTTCGAGCCAGTCCTCAGTGTTCTTCACGATGCTGGATTGCTGAATTTCTGCACTGACATCTGTGATTGGAATGAAGAACTCATACTTCAATTCTATGCGATGCTGCACATCACAAGAAATTCTGAAGATGTGAACTCATGGGTGCTGGACTGGATGTCAGAAAATACTCACTATAAGGCACCAGCAACTGAATTGCTTCATGCCCTCCCACTCAGTCCTCCCCTTGATGGTGCTCGTTGCATCTACAACGAACCTGAGCTTACAAATTATTACATGCAAGTGCTGATGAAGCCTTTGAAGCCAGGGCAGGCCCCTCGAACCAAATTCCTTGTCAAGGAATTACTGTATGTGCCTCGGACTGTCTATCGCATTCTGACGAAGACAATATGTCCTATCAAAGGCCACGACTCAAATGATGAAGAAGTCGTTGGCATCATGAAGAATATGCTTTTAAATATCATTCATGGCGTTCCCGTCAACTTCCATGATTTCTTCATGAGGACTCTGGCGAATATTGCTATGTCACCATTTGAGCTGAAGCCTTATGCACCATGGATTATGAGGTTCATCAGGACAAGGTCTTCACTCAATTACAAGGCTGATACTCTGAACCACTACAGCTACTTGCCTCCAATTGAAGTCCTCAAACGGACATTTTCCTCAACTGATGACAAAGGCAAGGCAACTACTGTGATAGATGAAGGCATTCGTCCATTGGATGGTCAATTTCGCAAGGTTGCATCCTACTCCACCAATGACGACTCGCACACATGACTCTGCCGCCAACAACTCGCCAAGCAAAATCCTCAAGCCACGGCACCGTGGTGATGACTGATCGTGAGTTACTCCTCAGTCTTCATCAGAAAGTTGATCGCAATCATAAATGGGTCAAGCGTCAGTTTGGTTCAATTCTTCACAACATGACCTCAACACACAATGCAGTGAAGAAAAACCAATACTACCTCCATGAAACCTTCAACCGTACCTGGGTTGTTCTATCTCATGTCTACAGCATAGAAGATCTGAAGAAAATGGGTCTCAAGGAAGAATTTGACTGGTCTGCACCTCCACCGAAGAAAATCAAGAAGGTCAAGGTTCCTTCCTTGGTGGCCAGCTCGTATTCTTCATCTCGCGACACTGATGAAAATGAAGACTTGGACGACAATGCGGCAGGCCCTACTACGACAACCGACCCCGACAACACTGGCGCTCCTCCATCAACTTGATATTCTTCAGGGGCGTTAGTCCTCAGTTTCGATCCTTTTGGTCATTCGATGACAAAGGGGGAGAAATTTGAGTTAGTCTTCAAGCGGGTCTATTATATGGGCATTTTTCTGCTAAGTTACAACTCTCGCTCTTCTGAAACTTTTATTGGATCGAGTTGTAATCTTGAACCCAATGGTGCTCTGATACTTTTGATGTGTTCCTCTGCATGCTTAATCTTCGTTATATGTTAATACACGCATGCTGAATTACATCAGTCACCATATTTCATCATGCATTTCAAATTCTTCATATTATATGTCAAATGCGTGTATGAATTACAAGATATAGGGGGAGATCTCCATGATTCAACTCTTCAAATGTGCATTGCCTCAAAAGCAAATTCCTCACTATGCACATCTTCAGGGGGAGTTCTTCTATATCTTGCAGTCAAATTCCTCAATATCAGTATTTACACTTCATATGTTTATCCCCGTTGAAAACTTAACCTATATTGTCATCAATCACCAAAAAGGGGGAGATTGTAAGTGCATCTAGTGCCCCTTAGTGATTTTGGTGTATTGACGACTTATAGGTTAAGGGACTAATGTGTTTATGAGTGTACACAGGTCTATAAGTCTATGAGGATTTTGATATTTACAGAGAAAGTCGACCCCTAAAAATGAAGTTCTTCGTCTGAAGACTTTCTAAAGACTTTGAAAGTGAAGAAATTGGTGTGACCTTGAAGACTTGGTATTCATTTGAGGAACATGAAGCATGAAGACTTTTGTTTTCGTAGTTTCGTTTTCTCTTTCTTGAGTCATAGGAAACACCGTACTGTTAAAGGGGGTCCAGGAAATACTAAGGAAAAATTTCCATGTGATGCTCAACTCAAAATAATACACCTACCAATCCCTTCGAGTGAAGCCTTTGGAAATCTCAAACAGTTCAGTCAATTTCTTGATGTGAGAGCGAAGTTCTTACAGTCATTGAGAATTTATTCGACCGAGGAGTTAGGAATTCGCCAAAGGCGGATTGCCTACGATGAGGAACATGATAGCCCCGAGGAATTTGAGAGTCAAATTTCCGACCGTTCTTGTCTTCTTGGCTGGCTGTCCCAAAATATCTTATCTACCTAACGGTCATATCATTGAAGGGCATTTATGTCTTATCATGTCGGGCTGCTCCCTAGGCTATAAATAGCCGCCCCCTACAACCACTAGCTGGTTGGCTGCTCCGAGAGAAACTTACACTTGTCATTTGAGAGCAACCCATCCTCCGAGGACTTTGAGCGAAAATCATCGAGTGAGGAAAAACCCAAACCCAAACACCTACAAACCCAAAGTGATTGAGCATCACTGAAGAGATTGATCCTGCGTGGATCCGACGCTTGTTACCTTTGAAGACTGTGCTTCTTCCAGACGGTTAGGCATCATGGTCTAGAGCATCCAAGAGGAATTGTGGATCACCGAGTGACCGAGTCTGTGAAGGTTTGGAAGTCGCTTGAAGACTTACCACGAGTGATTGGACGAGGTCTGTGTGACCTTAGTTCAAGGAGAATACGGTGAGGACTTGGTGTCCTGAGCTGCGTGCTCAGCGAGTGGGTGTCCGGGACTGTGTGTCCTCGAGTTTAAATACTCAGCCGCTCCAACCATACGTACAACTTAGATAGCAGTTGGAACTGGTCTACCAAATCGTTGTTTTCACCATCCTTACTGGTTCTATTTCCTCAACTCTTTCATTTCCTCATTATTGTGTTGAGTGATTGTTCATATCTGTGTTTGAAGACTTTGACTGAAGACTTTCTCAATTTCCCCAGTTCAATTTCTTCAGTCTGTTTGTCTTCATCTTCTGTTATCCTGTGATTACGCTTTCTGTACTCTGTGATTGTCTTCATTTCATCATGATGACCATGCCTGTATTCTGTTATGCTTACTTCTGAGTACTTATTCCGCTGCAAGTAGTTCTTCGCTAAGGAATTTCCTCACCGGCAAATTCCTTAGTGAAGAATTCATAAAAATCGCCTATTCACCCCCCCTCTAGTCGATATAACGCACTTTCAAAGCCCGACTTGAAACACAAGAAGCTGAAACCCGGAAGGCTGACTCCAAGTTCTAGTTTAGCTTGGATGAAAATGAAAAACTCAAAACTGAGTTTAATACTGAGAAAGCCTCCTGGGCTGAAGAGAAGACTGCCCTGACTCAAAGGGCTGAAAAATCTGAGGCGTCATTGAAGGAGGTCACCACCAAACTTACTGGCTTGCAGCACCATATCAATCAAATGACCTTGGCTATTTTTGGTAAGATCTTTTTATATCATAATGAATTTTCACCCTCCATGTTATAAACTGCCAAGTAACTTAATCATAATATGCCATGCAGGTCCCAGAAGCAGCAACCTTGAGAAGGAAATGCTAACAAAGCTCAAGGCGGTTTATACACTAGTAGAACAACTATACACCGGAGCTCAACGCACAATAGCCGCCATCTCCCCAAGCAAACAAACACCATATCTTCTCAGAAATGTGTTAAGCCAACTCTGTCTTGCCAGCCAGAATTGAAGAAGACAAGTGGTCGGCTGCTAGAGCCGGTGCCATTACGACTTTAAGTCGGGCGAAGGCATTACAGTCAAAATTAGACCAGGCCGAGCTAGCCACTGGCTGGCCCAGTTTAAAAGAGGCCGGGTATCCTTTTGACAAGAAATATTTTGCTGCATGTGTGAAGGAGATGCGTCCTTTAGCGAGCCTGCTTGCTGAAGAAATAGATCTGTCCAAGTATCAGACGGCTTACACCGCAAAGAACCAAAAAATGCCCACACCGGCTTACAAGATTGCAGACCTTATCCCTCCAATTCGTAGGCACACCTTTGCCCTGGAAATTGATCTGTCTGAGCTTATCGATGATGATGCTGAATTTCAAGCCCTGACTAGCATCAACTAGTAATCGCATGACTTCAAGACGGTGGAGGGAGAAGAGGAACCAGCGTGGGATGAGCCGGAGGCTTCAAGCCGCCAAAACCAGGAGAACTGATCCGCTGAACGGTTTTGCATTTGAACCACCAGGCACTGCTTTGAAAAAATACTTATTTATGTGGGCTCATGGAGCCATGTAATAGGCTAGTTAAATACTGATCTGTGGTGCCATCATGCATGTTTTGTTTGCATAACACTACTGATCCGTCATCTGAAGATCTACCACTTATGCTTTATGGTATTATCAATTATGTAGATGAGACATGTCATTTTTTCCTGCATATAAACAGATAACAAATGCCCTGGCGGTTTACGCCAGGGTGAGTCACAGTGCTCCATATAAACACCACTGATGAATAAATAGTCCACCATCAGGGCCGGTTTGTCAAACCTCATATATTCATAACAAAATAAATATCATACCTATGATATTTGTTCATACTGGCGACATGTCATACGACGTGTAGCAAGGGTAACATCCCAAAGACAGAAGCACACCGCCCTGTTCAATTTATTCATACCGCCGGCTTACAACGCCGCATGCAGTAAGGGGTACCATCCCAAAATTTTGAGCACAATGCTCTAAGCACATAATCATTAAACCCTGGTGACTTAAAGTCCAAAACCAGGCCGGGTTAATAACACTCCAGATAAATTCATACATGAACCATAAGGCAACATGGCCCTCATCGGGTTTTTTTCAACCATGTATTGACATGTCACAAGAGACAAACCTCAAAAAATGTTCAAATCAAATATAAATCAGAAACAAGGCTTTCATAGGCCGCCAAGCCTCAAAGTCAAGTGCTTTCAAGGGTCGCACAACCGCCGAGTTAAACCTTCATTCAAACCTTGTAAGCCGGGCCTCACATGACCAATCGTCGTTTTAACTTTGACAAGTTCAGGGTCTTTATAAGATTGATTTGTCAAAATGCAATGAGTCATTCGAGATTACACAGGCGGAGTGGCAGACTTACAAAGTCAGGATAACTCGGATTTTTTGGTGAATACACCCGGCGTCCAAGCCTATTACAAGGGTCATCAAAGCTCTGTTCATAAACAAAAAGCCCCCAAGTAATATTTATTCCAGGCATATAAGTCAGATCAGTAGGGTATTCATAGCTATGCTCAATGAGCAGGAAGCCCCCAAGTATGTTTTAATCATGGCGTACAAGCCGAATCAAGAGGGTAGTCATAGCTATGATCAATGAGCAGGAAGCCCCCAAGTGATCGTAGGAAGTGACAATAAAGACTCATATTCTCAGAAATAAAACGACAGAGGCCCTGAATTATCAGGTATGCCGGCTTTATTATATTCATTATAATATATACATTGATAAAATATGTACATCGCAAGAGCCGGTGGCTCAGGTGTAATAAGGCCGAAGATGAGCAATATTTCACGGCCGGCGGGTCTCCTCCCCCGACATGCGTGAGTCCTTGTGGTCTCAAACATCGATAAGGTAGTATGATACGTTGTTAAGATTTTTGCTGACCACAAAGGGCCCTTCCCAAGGTGGGGATAACTTGTGCATGTCAGTTTGATCCTGGATGAGCCGGATCACCAAATCGCCTTCTTGAAAGGTCCTGGTTTTAACCCACCGGCTGTGATAACGATGCAGATCTTGCTGGTAAATTGCCGAACGGGCCGCCGCAAGGTCACACTCCTCATCTAACAGGTCAATAGCATCCTGACGTGCTTTCTCATTATCAGTTTCAACATAAGCCGCCACACGAGGCGAAGCGTGATGTATGTCACTAGGGAGAACCACCTCAGCTCCGTAAACCATGAAGAAAGGCGTGTAACCCATAGATCTGTTGGGGGTGGTATTGATACTCCAAAGCACTGAGGGTAACTCCTCCACCCAACAACCCGGTGTCCTCTGCAAAGGAACCATAAGCCGTGGCTTGATACCTCTCAAGATTTCTTTATTAGCTCATTCAACTTGGACATTAGATTGGGGGTGAGCCACTAATGACACATCAAGCCGGATATGCTCTTATTGACAGAATTCTTTCATTGCTCCCTTAGACAGGTTAGTACCATTATCAGTGATGATACTATGAGGATATACAAAACGAAAGATCACCTTTTTGATGAATTGAACTGCCGTGGCTGCATCACATTTGCTGACCAGCTCAGCCTCAACCCACTTTGTAAAATTTTCAACCGCCACCAAGAGCTGGTGTCGGAGTAATGGACCACGGGTAGCCTAACCCGAGTCCCTGAGCCTTTCAAGACTTTTGGCCGGCTGCGCCTCACGAGACTCCAGAATGAAGCGCCGCCTTCTGGTAGCCGGCTGGCTCAACGGCCCGCCGCTAAAAGACGGCCAAGCACCAGCAGACGGCACCAAGACGGGACGACTCCTAGCACGCGGCCTCCGTAGAGGCCGGCTCCTAGCAGGCGGCCCCCAGCGCCCTCAGAGTCTGCGCCCCTCATCAAGAGGATGAGACAGGGTGAGGCTACAGTGTAGCCCATCACCCCCGAATCCCGGGCTTGGCGTGGCCACAGTGCCCCATACAGGCGGAGATATCCGCACGATGCGGCACTATTGCCACTCCACCCTTGACGTCACCCCTGTCAGGCGGGGCCTGCTCCCACGACGGCCTGTCGGTACGGCTTGCCGGCGGCGGGCCCTACCAGGCAGCGAGGGCCCGAAGGGCGGCCTTGCTTGGCCAGTCGGATCCAAGGGGATCCGGCTCCTGGCGGGCAGCTGGATCCTTCCTTGAGGCACGTGCGCCATTAACCAGATTAGACACGGTGAGGCTACAATGATGTCCCACCAGGCGACGGAACTGTAGCCATGCCCTCCCCGACCAAGCATGCGTCATTAATGTTACGGCAATAGTGATCAGCCACCAACCAGGCCCGCCAGTGGCGGAGGCGGCCTGTTGGCTCCGTACCGGACCAGTCGGCAGGGCCCACTGGGCGGTGGGCCTCAGCAGCCGGCGGAGAAGTCGGCGACCAGAGACACTGATAGCAGGGTCCTACACCCGGCCAAGTTACCATTGTACCCCTGGGGGGTAGGCCTATATAAACCCCCCAGGGCACCCATGCAAAGGGTTCCCAACCTGTTGGAACTAGACTCATACCTAGAGAAAGAAGAGAGCTAGCCCTGCCTCCTTCTAGCTCTAGCATACAGCTCAAGGAGCACCATTGTACTCACTAGTGCCTTAGTGATCATGCGGAGACCCCGCAGAGCAGGACTAGGGGTGTTATCCCCGAGGAGAGCCCCGAACCTGGGTAAAGTGCGTCGGCGTTCATGTCTACGCCTCATCCCGCTTCCAGGCACCGGTGACGTTCTACTCGTTCCCACCATGATAAGCCATCCTTTGGCATATGTCGCACCCAACCCCCGACATTTGGCGCCCACCATGGAGCGAGGTGCACCGTCATCCGGAGACCTGTTCTGGACGGGAACCTTGTTCCTTCCTGACGACCGCAGCCAGCCCAGCACGCCCGACGGCGTCAGCCTCGACGCACTGCACGGCGCGGAGATCGCCTGCGCAGCGTGCTGCCTCGCCGACCTTGTTGGCGAGATCCGCCTCTCCGACGAGCCTGCATCCGACGCGGGCACCGACTGCCCTGAGAGCCGCATCGTCAGCCTCCTCGACCAGGTCCACGTTGCCAGCGAGCCTGCTGTGGACTTGGAGTCTGTTGGCTCCACTGACCCGATGATCGTCGACTCTGACACGGCGTCGCTTGACGCGTTCTCTACCAACGTGGTGGTCTACAACGAGCCGCCTCCTGCTACGTCTTGACCTTGCGTTGGTTTTCCTTAAAGAGGAAAGGGTGATGCAGCAATAGTAGCGTAAGTATTTCCCTCAGTTTTTGAGAACCAAGGTATCAATCCAGTAGAAGGCTCCTCAAAAGTCCCACACACCTACACAAACAAACAAAGAACTCGCAACCAATGCAATAAAGGGTTTGTCAATCCCTTCACGGCCACTTGCGAAAGTGATATCTAATAGAGATAGTATGATAAGATAAATATATTTTTGGTATTTTATAATATAGATGCAAAAAGTAAAGATGCAAATAAAAGTAGATTGAAAGCAAATATGATAAGAGATAGACCCGGGGGCCATAGGTTTCACTAGAGGCCTCTCTCAAGATAGCGTAAGTATTACGGTGGGTGAACAAATTACTGTCGAGCAATTGATAGAAAAGCGAATAATTATGAGATTATCTAGGCATGATCATTTATATAGGCATCATGTCCGTGACAAGTAGACCGACTCCTGCCTGCATCTACTACTATTACTCCACACATCAACCGACCCCTGCCTGCATCTAGAGTATTAAGTTCATAAGAACGAGTAGCGCTTAAGCAAGATGACATGATGTAGAGGATAAACTCATGCAATATGATATAAACCCCATATTTTTATCCTCGATGGCAACAATACAATATGTACCTTGCAACCCTTTACATCCTTTGGTAAGGACACGCAAGATTGAACCCAAAGCTAAGCACTTCTCCCATGGAAAGAAAGATCAATCTAGTAGGCCAAACCAAACTGATAATTGAAGAGACTTGCAAAGATAACTCAATCATACATAAAAGAATTCAGAGGAGATTCAAATATTTCTCATAGATAAACTTGATCATAAACCCACAATTCATCGGATCTCGACAAACACACCGCAAAAAGAGTTTACATCGAATAGATCTCCACAAGAGAGGGGGAGAACACTGTATTGAGATCCAAAAAGAGAGAAGAAGCCATCTAGCTAATAACTATGGACCCGAAGGTCTGTGGTAAACTACTCACAACTCATCGGAGGGGCTATGGTGTTGATGTAGAAGCCCTCCATGGTCGATTCCCCCTCTGGCAGAGCGCCGGTGAAGGCTCCGAGATGGGATCTCGCGGATACAGAAGGTTACGACGGTGGAAATTGTGTTTCGTTGGCTCCCTGGATGTTTTCGGGGTACGTAGGCTTATATAGGAGGAAAGAGCACATCGGTGGCCGCCCGTGGGGCTCACGAGACAGGGGGCACGCCCTATAGGGGGGGGGGGTGCCCTACCCTCTCGTGGCCGCCTCGGCTGCTTCTTGACTTGCACTCCAAGTACTCTGGATCACGTTCGTTCCAAAAATCACGCTCCCAAAGGTTTCATTCCGTTTGGACTCCGTTTGATATTCCTTTTCTTTGAAATACTGAAATAGGCAAAAAAAACAGCAATACGGGATGGGCCTCCGGTTAGTAGGTTAGTCCCAAAAATGATATAAATGTGTAAAATAAAGCCCGTAAACATCCAAAAGGGGTAATATAATAGCATGGAACAATCAAAAATTATAGATACGTTGGAGACGTATCAACCATCCCCAAGCTTAATTACTGCTCGTCCTCGAGTAGGTAAATGATAAAAACAGAATTTTTGATGTGGGATGCTACCTAGCATAATTCTCAATGTAATTTTATTTATTGTGGCATGAATGTTCAGATCCAAATGATTCAAAATAAAAGTTCATATTGACATGAAAATGGTGATACTTCAAGCATACTAATCAAAGTAATCATGTCTTCTCAAAATAACATGGCCAAAGAAAGTTATCCCTACAAAATCATATAGTCTGGCCGTTGCTCTATCTTCATCACACAAAGTATTTAATCATGCACAACCCCGATGACAAGCCAAGCAATTGTTTCAAACTTTAATAATTTCAAACTTTTTCAACTTTCACACAATACATGAGCGTGAGCCATGGACATAGCACTATATGTGGAATAGAATGGTAGTTGTGGAGAAGACAAAAAAAGGAGAAGATAGTCTCACATCAACTAGGCGTATCAACAGGCTATGGAGATGCCCATTAATAGATATCAATGTGAGTGAGTAGGGATTGCCATGCAACGGATGCACTAGAGCTATAAATATATGAAAGATCAACAAAAGAAACTAAGCGGGTGTGCATCCAACTCGCTTGCTCACGAAGACCTAGGGCATTTTGAGGAAGCCCATCATTGGAATATACAAGCCAAGTTCTATAATGAAAAATTCCCACTAGTATATGAAAGTGACAACATATGAGACTCTCTATCATGAAGATCATGGTGCTACTTTGAAGCACAAGTGTGGAAAAAGAGATAGTAGCATTGTCCCTTCTCTCTTTTTCTCTCATTTTTTTCTTTTTTCCCTTTTTTTCTTTTCTTATTTTCTTTGACCTTTCTTTTTTTTCTTTTTGGCCTTTCTCTGTTTTTTTCTTTCCCCCTTTTTTTCTTTTTGTAAAGTCCGAAGTCTCATCCCGACTTGTGGGGGAATCATAGTCTTCATCATCCTTTCCTTACTAGGACAATGTTCTAATAATGAAGATCATCACACTTTTATGAATTTACAACTCAAGAATTACAACTCAAAGCTAGAACAAGATATGACTCTATATGAATGCCTCCAGCGGTGTACCGGGATATGCAATGAATCAAGAGCGACATGTATGAAAATTATGAAGGTGGCCTTGCCACAAATACAATGTCAACTACATGATCATGCAAAGAGCAATACGACAAAAGTAATGCGTGTCATATGAACGGAACGATGGAAAGTTGCATGGAAATATATCTCGGAATGGCTATGGAAATGCCATAATAGGTAGGTATGGTGGCTGTTTTGAGGAAGGTATATGGTGGGTGTATGGTGCCGGCGAAAGTTGTGCGACACAAGAGAGGCTAGCAATGGTGGAAGGGTGCAAGGGTGCGTATAATCCATGGACTCAACATTAGTCAAAAGAACTCATATACTTGTTGCAAAAATCTAGAAGTCATCAAAAACAAAAGTACTACGCGCATGATCCTAGGGGGATAGATTGGTAGGAAAAGACCATCGCTCGTCCCCGACCGCCACTCATAAGGAAGACAATCAATAAATAAAATTGTGCTCCAACTTCATCACAAAGCGGTTCACCATACGTGCATGCTACGAGAATCACAACCCTCAACACAAGTATTTTTCATAATCACCTCAACTAGCATGACTTTAATATCACTACCTCCATATCTCAAGACAATTATCAAGCATCAAATTGATCATAGCATCCAATTCACTTTCTATGATAGTTTTTATTATACCCAACATGGATGCTCATCATTCTAGGACCAAATTTGTAACCAGAGCAAATACCATGCTGTTCTAAAAGACTCTCAAAAAGATATAAGTGAAGCATGAGAGACTAGAAATTTCTTCAAAATTAATCCACCGTCGTGCTCTAAAAGATATAAGTGAAGCACTAGAGCAAAAACTATCAAGCTCAAAAGATATAAGTGAAGTCCATAGAGTATTCTAGCAAATTCTAATCAAGTGGGCTTCTCCCAAAAGGTGTGTACAGAAAGGATGATTGTGGTAAACTAAAAAGCAAAGACTAATATAATACACGACGCTCCAAGCAAAACACATGTGGCGAATAAAAATATAGCTCCAAGTAAAGTTACCAATGAACGAAGACGAAAGAGGGGATGCCTTCCCGGGGCATCCCCAAGCTTAGGCTTTTGGCTATCCTTGGATATCTTGAGGTGCCATGGGCATCCACAAGTTTGGCTCTTGCCACTCCTTATTCCATAGTCCATAAAAGCTTTACCCAAAACTTGAAAACTTCACAACACAAAACTCAACAGGAAATCTTATAAGCTCCGTTAGTGAAAGAAAACAAAACCACCACATAAGGTACTGTAATGAACTCATTCTTTATTTATTTTGGTGTTAAACCTACTGTATTCCAACTTTTCTATGGTTTATAAACTATTTTACTAGCCATAGATGCATCAAAATAAGCAAACAACACACGAGAAACAGAATCTGTCGAAAATAGAACAGTCTGTAGCAATCTGTAACTAACGAAAACTTCTTGAACTCTAAAAATCCTAGCAAAATAGAAAGTCCTGGACAATTTGTCTATTGACCAGCAGCAAAACGAATCAACGCAAAAGCACGTTTCTGTGATTGAACAAAACTAAATTCGTGCGTGCAAAGTTTCTGTTTTTCAGCAGAATCAAATCAACTATCATCATAGGTTATCCTATAGGTTATACTTGGCACAAACACTAATTAAAAGATAAAAACACATCTAAACAGAAGGTAGATGCAAGATTTATTACTAAACAGGAACAATAACAAAAAACACAAAGAAAATTGGGTTGCCTCCCAACTAGCGCTATCGTTTAACGCCCCTAGCTAGGCATAAAGGTGAAGATAGATCTAAGTAGTGCCATCTTTGGCACTAAATTCCTCAATAGAGCACTTATAATCTTTAGGGGTCTCTCCCTTTTTTAGTAATGATTAAACCTTTAGGAAACAATTCAACAAAACCGTTTGTAGCAAAAGGTTCCTTAACGATAGAGAGACAATTGGGATGAACACTTATGGATTTGAGATCCGCGTCTCCTTTACTAGAAGATTCCCCCTTATTTTTAGGAAAATAAATAAACTTGGCAGTTTTGGTAGGGGTTTTGGAGTGTTTTTCATGGAAGAAAACGTGGAACCTAAGTTGGTAATGATATCCTCAAGTTTACTGATTCTTTCAGAATCTAGATCTATTTTTTCATTAACTATAGGTCCTTTCTCTTTAAGATTTTTCAAAGTAACTCCAGCCCTAGATCCATATTGGGTAATGCGATTATGGATCTTTTTATCCAAATTTTCAATCAACTCAACAGTGGCCATTTTATTTTCAATAATATCAAGCCGTTGCATCACATGTTCTAAAGTTAAAACCGTTCCATTAACCAAAAGAGGTGGTGGGTAAAACAAATCAAACATAGCTTTATAAGCATCAAACGTATGGCTAATCAAGAAATCCCCTCCGGCAACAGTATCAAGAACACATTTATTCCAAGGAGTAATGCCTACATAAAAATTGCGAAGAAGAACGGAAGTAGAAAGCTTCCTAGTAGATTTATTTTGAGCATTGCAAATTCTATGCCAAACATCTTTTAAATTTTCTCCCTCCCTTTGCTTAAAATTAAGAATTTCATGTTCCGGAGTGATAACAAGGATAGGAGGACTAGCCATAATGACAAGGTAAAAGATCTAACACACAAGCAAACAGAAAAATGCAAGCGGAAAGAGAGGAGGAGATTGGGAAAGAGAGGGCGAATAAAACGGCAAGGGTGAAGTGGGGGAGAGGAAAACGAGAGGCAAATGGCAAATAATGTAAATGTGAGGGAGATGTTTGTGATGGGTACTTGGTATGTCTTGACTTGAGCAAAGACCTCCCCGGCAATGGCGCCGGAAATCCTTCTTGCTACGTCTTGAGCTTGCGTTGGTTTTCCTTGAAGAGGAAAGGGTGATGCAGCAATAGTAGCGTAAGTATTTCCCTCAGTTTTTGAGAACTAAGGTATCAATCCAGTAGGAGGATCCTCAAAAGTCCCACGCACCTACACAAACAAACAAAGAAGTCGCAACCAACGCAATAAAGGGGTTGTCAATCCTTTCACGGCCACTTGCGAAAGTGAGATCTAATAGAGATAGTACGATAAGATAAATATATTTTTGGTATTTTATAATATAGATGCAAAAAGTAAAGATGCAAATAAAAGTAGATTGAAAGCAAATATGATAAGAGATAGACCCGGGGGCCATAGGTTTCACTAGGGGCTTCTCTCAAGATAGCATAAGTATTACGGTGGGTGAACAAATTACTGTCGAGCAATTGATAGAAAAGCGAATAATTATGAGATTATTAGGCATGATCATGTATATAGGCATCACATCCGTGACAAGTAGACCGACTCCTGCCTACATATACTACTATTACTCCACACATCGACCGACTCCTGCCTGCATCTAGAGTATTAAGTTCATAAGAACAGAGTAACACCTTAAGCAAGATGACATGATGTAGAGGGATAAACTCATGCAATATGATATAAACCCCATCTTTTTATCCTCGATGGCAACAATACAATACGTGCCTTGCAATCCTTTCTGTCACCGGGTAAGGACACCGCAAGATTGAACCCAAAGCTAAGCACTTCTCCCATGGCAAGAAAGAGCAATCTAGTAGGCCAAACCAAACTGATAATTCGAAGAGACTTGCAAAGATAACTCAATCATACATAAAAGAATTCAGCGGAGATTCAAATATTTCTCATAGATAAACTTGATCATAAACCCACAATTCATCGGATCTCGACAAACACACCGCAAAAAGAGTTTACATCGAATAGATCTCCACAAGAGAGGGGGAGAACATTGTATTGATATCCAAAAAGAGAGAAGAAGCCATCTAGCTAATAAACTATGGACCTGAAGGTCTGTGGTAAACTACTCACAACTCATCGGAGGGGCTTTGGTGTTGATGTAGAAGCCCTCCGTGGTTGATTCCCCCTCCGGCAGAGCGCCGACAAAGGCTCCAAGATGGGATCTCGCGGATACAGAAGGTTATGGCAGTGGAAATTGTGTTTCATTGGCTCCCTGGATGTTTTCAGGGTACGTAGGCTTATATAGGAGGAAGAAGTGCGTCGGTGGCCGCCCATGGGGCCCACAAGACAGGGGGGCGCGCCCTATAGGGGGGGGGCGACCTACCCTCTCATGGCCGCCTCGGCTGCTTCTTGACTTGCACTCCAAGTCCTCTGTATCACGTTCGTTCCAAAAATGACGCTCCCGAAGGTTTCATTCCGTTTGGACTCCGTTTGATATTCCTTTTCTTCGAAATACTGAAATAGCCAAAAAAACAACAATAAGGGCTGGGCCTCCGGTTAGTAGGTTAGTCCCAAAAATGATATAAATGTGTAAAATAAAGCCTATAAACATCCAAAAGGGGTAATATAATAGCATGGAACAATCAAAAATTATAGATACGTTGGAGACGTATCACCTCCTCGCGAGCACAGCGGCGGGAGCACCGTCACAGAGGTGCTTGTCATCAACTGTGGCGAGAACTCGGACGGAGGCATTCGAGACCCACTCAATGTGGCGCTGCGAGACTTGTCAGCGCCCATCCCGGAAGACGCAGACGCTGAGACGCTGGAAGCACGCCGCGTCCACCTCACCGAAAGCGCCAACCGACTGGCCAGCATGCGACGCCTCTCGGAAGCCTACCGGCGCGAGATGGACCGAGCCGCCGGCGGCACGCCGGCTCCTGAGGGGCCTAGCCGCATCGGCTCGATCCGGCAGCATGGCGCGACCATTGCCATCATGTTCGGGACGGATCGCCCCGTTTACGCCACGCCTGCGGAGAACATACGAGCTGCCCAAGCGGTAGCAAATGAGCTAGACAAGTTCGAGGGCGACGAGCGTCTCCACATGACAGAGCACGTCCAACAGCTCCTTGATGCGGCTGCCGAGCAGCAAGAAGCCGGCTGCCGCACCAAAGTGCCCATCTGGCGAAATGACAATCCGCCCCCTCGCCAGGATCACGGCGCGACATCTCGGACGCCGACTCGTGGCGTCCGTGGTAGAAGAGGCAATGAGCCGGCTGCCAGCCGTAGTCGGACTCACCTCTCCATCGAGCGTGATGCAGAAGGCCGCCCCCGAGCTGTAGAGCGACAAGTCGACCCGCCTCCTCCTCCGCCTCGCGAAGAAAGGCATCCCACTCCGCCGCCTGTCACGCACCCGACACTCGGCGACCGCCTTGGCCGCCGGGAAGGAGTCGGGGAGAACGACACCCGCCATCGGATCGACCGCCTCAATTGGTCCCTGGCGCTAGAAGAAGAAGACGCGTTGGGTCCGCCCTGTTTCGGCCCTCGAATCCGAGATGAGACTTTCCCTCGAGGGTTCACGCTCCCAAGAGATACACCCAAGTAGACCGGCTCCATGAAGCCGGAGGACTGGCTGGTCGACTACTCCACACCCTTCAGCATAGCGAATAGCAACAAGCGCGTTTCTGTGAAGTACGTCCCGCTCATGCTCCAGGGCATAGCCCAGACATGGCTTAACAGCCTGAAGCCCCACAGCATCAATGATACGTCCATTTTGCATCATGCTTTTATGGGTTGTTATTACATATTATATCTCAATACTTATGGATATTCTCTCTTATTTTACAAGGTTTACCATGAAGAGGGGGGATGCCGACAGTTGGAATTCTGGCTGGAAAAGGAGCAAATATTGGAAACCTATTCTGCACAACTCCAAAAATCCCGAAACTCCATGGAAGTCAGTTTTTGGAATTAATAAGAATTATTGAGCGAAGAAAACACCAGAGGGGGCCCACACCCTGGCTAGGAGGGTGGGGGGCCGCGCCCACCCCTACTGGGCTCGCCCCATGTCTCCTGGGCCCCCTGGTGGCCCTCCGGTGCCCATCTTCTGCTATATGAAGGATTTTACCCTGGAAAAAAAAATCAGAGGCAAGCTTACGGGACAAAACTCCGCCGCCACGAGGCGGAACCTTGGCGGAACCAATCTAGGGCTCCGGCAGAGCTCTTCTGCCGGGGAAACTTCCCTCTGGTTGGGGGAAATCATCACCATCGTCATCACCAGCGATCCTCTCATCGGGAGGGGGTCAATCTCCATCAACATCTTCACCAGCACCATCTCCTCTCAAAACCCTAGTTCATCTCTTGTATCCAATCTTGTATCAAAACCACAAATTGGTACCTGTGGGTTGCTAGTAGTGTTGATTACTCCTTGTAGTTGATGCTAATTGGTTTACTTGGTGGAAGATCATATGTTTAGATCCTTAATGCATATTATTACTCCTATGATTATGAACATGAATATGCTTTGTGAGTAGTTACATTTGTTCCTGAGGACATGGGTGAAGTCTTGCTATTTGTAATCATGTGAATTTGGTATTCGTTCGATATTTTGATGAGATGTATGTTGTCTTTCCTCTAGTGGTGTTATGTGAAGGTCGACTACATGACACTTCACCATTATTTGGGCCTAGAGGAAGGCATTGGGAAGTAATAAGTAGATGATGGGTCGGTAGAGTGATAGAAGCTTAGACCCTAGTTTATGCGTTGCTTCGTAAGGGGCTGATTTGGATCCATATGTTTAATGCTGTGGTTAGGTTTACCTTAATACTTCTTTTGTAGTTGTGCATGCTTGCAATAGAGGTTAATCATAAGTGGGATGCTTGTCCAAGTAAGGGCAATATCCAAGCACCGGTCCACCCACATATCAAATTATCAAAGTACTGAACGCGAATCATATGAGCGTGATGAAAACTAGCTTGACGATAATTCCCATGTGTCCTCGGGAGCTCTTTTCTCATTATAAGAAATTGTACAGGCTTGTCCTTTGCTACAAAAAGGATTGGGCCACCTTGCTGCACTTTATTTACTTTCATTTCTTGTTACTCGTTACAATTTATCTTATCACAAAACTATCTGTTACCTACAATTAAAGTGCTTGCATAGAAAACCTTACTGAAAACTGCTTGTCATTTCCTTCTGCTCCTCGTTGTGTTCGACACTCTTACTTATTGAAAGGACTATGATAGATCCCCTATACTTGTGGGTCATCAAGACTCTTTTCTGGCGCCGTTGTCGGGGAGTGAAGCGCCTTTGGTGAGTGGAACTTGGTAAGGAAACATTTATATAGTGTGCTGAAATTTTCTGTCATTTGTTACTATGGAAACTAATCCTTGGAGGGGCTTGTTCGGGATATATTCACCCCGACCAGAAGAGAAAAGAGTTTCTCCTCAACCTACTGAACCTACTGAAAATATTTACTATGAGATTCCTTCGGGTATGATACAGAAATTGCTAGCTAATCCCTTTGCAGGAGATGGAACATTGCATCCCGATTTACACCTTATCTTTGTGGATGAAGTTTGTGGATTATTTAAGCTTGCAGGTATTCCCGATGATGTTGTCAAAAGGAAGGTCTTCCCTTTATCTTTGAAGGGAGATGCATTGACATGGTATAGGCTATGTGATGATACGAGATCTTGGAATTATAAACGATTGAAGTTGGAATTTCACCAGAAGTTCTATCCTATGCATCTTGTTCCTCGTGATCGTAATTACATATATAATTTCTGGCCTCGCAAAGGAGAAAGCATCGCTCAAGCTTGGGGGAGGCTTAAGTCAACGTTATATTCATGCCCCAATCATGAGCTCTCCAGAGAAATGATTATTCAAAAAATTTATGCTCGGCTTTCTCCCAATGATCGCAACATGCTCGATACTTCATGTGTTGGTTCTTATATGCTGAAGACTATTGAGTTCAAATGGGATTTATTGGAAAGAATTAAACGCAACTCTGAAGATTGGGGTTCCGACGATGGTAAGGAGTCAGGTATAACACCTAAATTTGATTGTGTTAAATATTTTATGGATACCGATGCTTTTCGTGGATTTAGCGCTAAGTATGGACTTGACTCTGAGATAGTAGCTGCTTTTTGTGAATCTTTTGCTACTCATGTTGATCTCCCTAAGGAGAAGTGGTTTAAATATAATCCTCCCATTGAAGTAAAAGTAGTTGCACCTATTACAGTTGAAGAAAAGGCTGTCACTTATAGTGATCCTATTGTTCCTACTACTTATGTTGTGAAACCTCCTTTTCCTGTTAGGATAAAGGATCATGCTAAAACTTTGACTGTTGTTCGTAAGAGTAATACTAGGACTTATAAACCTCCTGAGCAAATCAAAGTTGAACCTAGTATTGCTATGGTTAAAGATCTCTTGGATGATGATTTAGATGGGCATGTTATTTATTTCTATGGTGAAACTGCTAATATTGTTAGACCAGATGCTAAGATACATAGACCTATTGTAGGCATGCCTGTTATTTCGGTTAAAATAGGAGATCATTGTTATCATGGCTTATGTGATATGGGTGCTAGTGCTAGTGCAATACCCTATGACTTATATAAAGAAATTATGCATGATATTGCACCCACTGAATTGGAAGGTATTGATGTTACTATCAAGCTTGCCGATAGAGATACCATTTCACCAGTTGGGATTGTTAGAGATGTTGAAGTCTTGTGTGGGAAGGTTAAATATCCTGCTGATTTTCTTGTTCTTAGTTCCCCACAAGATGACTTTTGTCCCATTATTTTTGGTAGACCCTTCTTGCATACTGTTAATGCTAGGATTGATTGTGAAAAGGATATTGTTGCAATTGGCTTAGGGGATATGTCTCATGAGTTTAATTTTGCTAAGTTTCGTAGACAACCCCGTGATAAAGAATCACCTAGTAAGGATGAGATTATTGGTCTTGCTTCTATTGCCGTGCCTCCTACTGATTCGTTAGAACAATATTTGCTAGACCATGAAAATGATATGTTTATGAATGAAAGAAGGGAAATAGATAAAGTGTTCCTTCAACAGGAACCTATTCTGAAACACAACCTACCCATTGAAATTCTAGGGGATCCCCCTCCACCCAAGGGTGATCCCGTGTTTGAACTCAAACCATTACCTGATAATCTTAAGTATGCTTATCTTGATGAAAAGAAAATATACCCTGTTATTATTAGTGCTAACCTTTCAGAGCAAGAAGAAGAAAGATTATTGAAAACTCTGAAGAAGTACCGTGCTGCTATCGAATATACTCTAGATGATCTCAAGGGCATCAGTCCCACGCTATGCCAACACAAAATTAAATTGGAGGAAGATGCCAAACCAGTTAGGGATCTGCAACGACGATTGAATCCTATAAGATGAAAGAAGTGGCACGAAAGGAGATACTAAAGCTCCTTGAGGAAGGTATAATTTATCCCGTTGCTGATAGTGATTGGGTAAGCCCTGTCCATTGTGTTCCTATAAAGGGAGGTATTACCGTCGTTCCCAATGATAAAGATGAATTGATCCCACAAAGAATTATTACAGGTTATAGGATGGTAATTGATTTCCGTAAATTAAATAAAGCTACTAAGAAAGATCATTACCCTTTACCTTTTATTGATCAAATGCTAGAAAGACTATCCAAACACACACATTTCTGCTTTCTAGATGGTTATCCTGGTTTCTCTCAAATACCTGTGTCAGTGGGGGGTCAATCAAAAACTACTTTTACTTGCCCTTTCGGTACTTTTTCTTATAGGCGTACGCCTTTTGGTTTATGTAATGCACCTGCTACCTTTCAAAGATGCATGATGGCTATATTCTCTGACTTCTGTGAAAAGATCTGTGAGGTATTCATGGATTATTTCTCCGTTTATGGATCCTCTTTTGATGATTGCTTGAGCAACCTTGATCGAGTTTTGCAGAGATGTGAAGACACTAGTCTCATACTGAGTTGGGAAAAGTGCCACTTTATGGTTAATGAAGGCATTGTCTTGGGGCATAAGATTTCTGAGAGAGGTATTGAAGTTGATAAAGCTAAAGTTGATGCTATTGAAAAGATGCCATGTCCCAAAGACATAAAAGGTATAAGAAGTTTCCTTGGTCATGCCGATTTTTATAGTAGGTTCATTAAGGACTTTTCTAAAATCTCTAGGCCTCTGACTAATTTATTGCAAAAAGATATTCCTTTTGTCTTTGATGATGATTGTGTAGAACCATTTTAAATACTTAAGAAAGCTTTGATCACTGCACCTATTGTTCAGCCACCTGATTGGAATTTACCCTTTGAAATTATATGTGATGCTAGTGATTATGCTGTAGGTGCTGTTCTAGGGCAAAGAGTTGATAAGAAATTGAATGCTATCCAGTATGCTAGTAAAACTCTTGATACTGCCCAGAGAAATTATGCTACTACTGAGAAAGAGTTTTTAGCAGTCGTATTTGCATGTGATAAGTTTAGACCTTATATTGTTGATTCCAGAGTCACTATTTGCACTGATCATGCTACTATTAAATATATTATGGAAAAGAAAGATGCTAAGCCTAGACTCATTAGATGGGTTCTCTTGCTCCAAGAATTTGATTTGCATATTATTGATAGGAAGGGAGCTGAGAACCCTGTTGCAGACAACTTGTCTAGGTTAGAGAATGTTCTTGATGACCCACTACCTATTGATGATAGCTTTCCTGATGAACAATTAGCAGTCGTTAATGCTTCTCGTACTGCTCCTTGGTATGCCGATTATGCTAATTACATTGTTGCTAAATTTATACCACCTAGTTTCACATACCAGCAAAAGAAAAAGTTCTTTTATGATTTAAGACATTACTTTTGGGATGACCCACACCATTATAAAGAAGGCGCAGATGGTGTTATTAGACGTTGTGTACCTGAGCATGAACAGGAAAAGATCCTACGCAAGTGTCACTCTGAATCATATGGAGGACACCCCGCTGGATATAGAACTGCACATAAGGTATTGCAGTACGGTTTTTATTGGCCTACTCTCTTCAAATTTGCTCGTAAGTTTGTCTTATCTTGTGATGAATGTCAAAGAATTGGTAATATTAGTAGACGTCAAGAAATGCCTATGAATTATTCTCTTGTTATTGAACCATTTGATGTTTGGGGCTTTGATTATATGAGACCTTTTCCTGCCTCTAATGGTTACACACATATTTTAGTTGTTGTTGATTACGTTACTAAGTGGGTAGAAGCTATTCCAACTAGTAGTGCTGATCATAACACTTCTATTAAAATGCTTAAAGAAGTTATTTTTCCGAGGTTTGGAGTCCCTAGATATCTTATGACTGATGGTGGTTCACATTTTATTCATGGTGCATTTCGTAAGATGCTTGCTAAGTACGATGTTAATCATAGAATTGCATCTCCTTATCACCCGCAGTCTAGTGGTCAAGTAGAGTTGAGCAATAGAGAGCTCAAATTAATTTTGCAAAAGACTGTGAATAGATTTAGAAAGAATTGGTCCAAAAAACTTGATGATGTATTGTGGGCCTATAGAACTGCATACAAAAATCCTATGGGTATGTCTCCGTATAAGATGGTTTATGGAAAAGCTTGTCACTTACCTCTTGAACTTGAACATAAAGCATATTGGGCTATTAAAGAGCTCAACTATGACTTCAAACATGCTGGTGAGAAGAGGTTATTTGATATTAGCTCACTTGATGAATGGAGAACCCAAGCCTATGAGAATGCCAAGCTATTCAAAGAAAAAGTCAAACGCTGGCATGACAAAAGGATACAAAAGCGTGAGTTTAACGTAGGTGATTATGTGTTATTATTCAACTATCGCTTAAGATTTTTTGCAGGAAAACTTCTCTCTAAATGGGAAGGTCCTTACGTTATCGAGGAGGTCTATCGTTCCGGTGCCATAAAAATCAACAACTTCGAAGGCACAAGTCCGAGGGTGGTGAACGGTCAAAGAATTAAACATTATATCTCAGATAATCCTATCAATGTTGAAACTAATAATGTTGAGATCGTAACCCCGGAGGAATACATAAGGGACACTTTCCAGAACGTTTCAGACTCCGAAGAGGAATAGGTATGTGATACGGTAAGTAAACCGACTCCAAAATAGTTCTAATGGCAATTTTTATCCGTTTTGGATTATTTAAGAATTTTGGAAAGAAAGAAGTAGTCCGGGAAGGACACAAGGCCTCCACGAGGGTGGAGGGCGTGCCCACCCTTCTTGGGTGTGCCCCCTGTCTCGTGGCCACCTCGTGTGCCTCCCGGACTCTGTTTTCCTGCACGTTACATATTTTGGTCGGTAAAAATTCATTATATAATCTCCTGAAGGCTTTGACCACCGTATCGCGCAAATATCCTCTGTTTTCGTTTCAAGCTGTTTTTTCTGACAGATCTGGAGCATCATGACGTCTCCAAGCGCTCCCAAGGACAAGTTTTTTGAGAGGGTTATCAACCCCTATCTCGCGGAGGTGCTGCAATACCCTCAAATCATTGAGATGCGTGAGGGGGTGCTGCACATCCACGATGTGGAGGGAGCAAGGCGTACCGGAAGCGTGGAGACAAACCTCGAAGCCATGGAGCAACAAGTTTTCAAGTGCCAAGGGATGGTGGAGCGTGGACTCAATGCCAACCAGATGATGATCACGGAGTTCACCAACAACCACAAGTTAGATGCCAAGATTTAAGGATCTCGGAGACTCGATCATCCTTCTATGATGGTGAGCCTATGCCTTGGAAGATGGACGACAAGCCTACATCATCAAGAACTCCTACTTCACCACCTCCGAGTAAATAATCACATGGGTATGGGCACTCACCTTGGCAACTCCCAAGCTTGGGGGAGGTGCCCCGGTATCGTATCACCATCACACTCCTATCTTTACCATTTTATTTAGTTTGATCCTTTTAGTAGTATCTTGATTTAGTAGATTGACGTTTTAGTATCAATTAGTTTTGAGTTTTGCTTTGTGATCTCTTTATGTAATCGAGTCCGTGAGCTATCTATAATAAAGATTAGTGTTGAGTCAAGGGCTTTGCTATCTTGCATGATCTTGAGAAAGTAGAAAGAATAGAAGAGTTCATATTGATCTTATGGATAGTAATGACTTCACACATAAAAAGTATGAGGCATAAAAGTTGTTGAGAGTTGACAAACATAGTTTTGGTCATTGTTGCAATTAATAGGAAGTAATAAGGAAATAGAGGTTTTCACATACAAATATACTATCTTGGACATCTTTTATGATTGTGAGCACTCATTAAGTATGACATGCTAAAAGAGTTGATGTTGGACAAGGAAGACAACGTAGTGGTTTATGTTTTCTCACATCTCATTTAAAGTATATTGTCATTGATCTTCCCAACATGTTGAGCTTGCCTTTCTCCCTCATGCTAGCCAAATTCCTTGCACCAAGTAGAGATACTACTTGTGTTTCCAAACATCCTTAAACCAGTTTTGCCATGAGAGTCCACCATACCTACCTATGGATTGAGTAAGATCCTTGAAGTAAGTTGTCATGTTGCAAGCAATAAAAATTGCTCTCTAAATATGTATGAGTTATTAGTGCATAGAAAATAAGCTTTGTACGATCTTGTTATGGAAGCAATAAAAGCGCGGACTGCATAATAAAGGTCCATATACAAGTGGCAATATAAAGTGACATTCTTTTGCATTAAGATTTTATGCATCCAATCCTAAAAGCACATGAGAACCTCTGCTTCCCTCTGCGAAGGGCCTATCTTTTACTTTATTTTTTTATTTTATGCTTGAGTCAAGGTGATCTTCACCTTTCCCTTTTTCATTTTATCCTTTGGCAAGCTCCTCGTGTTTGAAAGATCTTGATATATATATATATATATATATATATATATATATATATATATATATATATATATATATATATATATATATATATATATATATATATACATACATACATATATATATATATATATCCAATTGAATGTAAGTTAGCATGAATTATTACTGTTGACATCACCCAAAGGTGAATACGTTGGGAGGCAACACAATAAGCCCCTATCTTTCTCAGTGTCCAGTTGAAACTCCATAACCACAAGTTACTGCATGAGTGTTAGCAATTGTAAAAGACTATTTGATAGTTGAGTATGTGGACTTGCTGAAAAGCTCTATTCTTGACTCTTTCTAATGTTATGATAAATTGCAATTGCTTCATGACTGAGATTATAGTTTGTTAGTTCTCAATGATGTTTCTGAACCATACTTGACATTGTGAATTGGTTGTTACTTGAGCATAAGAAATCATATGAAAAAATCTATGTATGTTGTTGTTATAAGAATGATCATGATGCCCTCATGTCCGTATTTTATTTTTATCGACACCTCTATCTCTAAACATGTGGACATATTTTTCGATTTCGGCTTCCGCTTGAGGACAAGCGAGGTCTAAGCTTGGGGGAGTTGATACGTCCATTTTGCATCATGCTTTTATATTAATATTTATTGCATTATGGGTTGTTATTACACATTATATCTCAATACTTATGGCTATTCTCTCTTATTTTACAAGGTTTACCATGAAGAGGGGGAATGCCGGCAGCTGGAATTCTGGCTAGAAAAGGAGCAAATATTGGAAACCTATTCTGCACAACTCCAAAAATCCGGAAACTCCACGGAAGTCAGTTTTGGAATTAATAAGAATTGTTGAGCGAAGAAAACACCAGAGGGGGCCCACACCCTGGCCAGGAGGGTTGGGGGCACGCCCACCCCTACTGGGCGCGCCCCTGTCTCCTGGGCCCCCTGGTGGCCCTCCGATGCCCATCTTCTGCTATATGAAGGCTTTTACCCTGGAAAAAATCAGAGGCAAGCTTACGGGACGAAACTCCGCCGCCACGAGGCGGAACCTTGGCGGAACCAATCTAGGGCTCCGGCAGAGCTGTTCTGCAGGGGAAACTTTCTTCCAGGAGGGGGAAATCATCACCATCGTCATCACCAACGATCCTCTCATTGGGAGGGGGACAATCTCCATCAACATCTTCACCAGCACCATCTCCTCTCAAAACCCTAGTTCATCTCTTGTATCCAATCTTGTATCAAAACCACAAATTGGTACCTGTGGGTTGCTAGTAGTGTTAATTACTCCTTGTAGTTGATGCTAATTGGTTTACTTGGTGGAAGATCATATGTTCAGATCCTTAATGCATATTATTACCCCTCTGATTATGAACATGAATATGCTTTGTGAGTAGTTACGTTTGTTCCTGAGGACATGGAAGAAGTCTTGCTATTAGTAGTCATGTGAATTTGGTATTCGTTCGATATTTTGATGAAATGTATGTTGTCTTTCCTCTAGTGGTGTTATGTGAACATCGACTACATGACACTTCACCATTATTTGGGCCTAGAGGAAGGAATTGGGAAGTAATAAGTAGATGATGGGTCGCTAGAGTGACAGAAGCTTAGACCTAGTTTATACGTTGCTTCGTAAGGGGCTAATTTGGATCCATATGTTTAATGATGTGGTTAGGTTTACCTTAATACTTCTTTCGTAGTTGCGGATGCTTGCAATAGGGGTTAATCATAAGTGGGATGCTTGTCCAAGTAAGGGAAGTACCCAAGAACCGGTCCAACCACATATCAAATTATCAAAGTACTGAATGCGAGTCATATGAGCGTGATGAAAACTAGCTTGAAGATAATTCCCATGTGTCCTTGGGAGCTCTTTTCTCATTATATGAAATTGTCCAGGCTTGTCCTTTGCTACAAAAAGGATTGGGCCACCTTGCTGCACTTTATTTACTTTCATTGCTTGTTACTCGTTACAATTTATCTTATCACAAAACTATCTGTTACCTACAATTCCAGTGCTTGCAGGGAAAACCTTACTGAAAACCGCTTGTCATTTCCTTCTGCTCCTCGTTGGGTTCGACACTCTTACTTATCTAAAGGACTACCATAGATCCCCTATACTTGTGGGTCATCAATCAACAGCTGGGTTGATTTCACCGAAGCCTTCATCCGCAACTTCACCAGCACGTTCAAGCGGCCTCCCAAGCCCCGCCAGCTCTCCTTGTGCGTCCAAGGGCCCAGCGAATCAACTCGCGACTATATCACGCGCTGGGCCGAGCTGCGCAACTCCTGCAAAGGCGTGCATGAGGTGCAGGCCATCGATACTTCACCGCCGGGTGCCGAGAGGGAACCCTCCTCAAGCACCGACTTCTCTGCGATGAGCCGGCGACTCTCGACGAACTGCTGATCATCACTGACAAATACGCCACGGCCGACTCCTCCATAAAGGCGGAGATCCAAGTCGATGCATCCAGCAAAGTAGCTACTCGGGCTCCTCAGACTCCGGCTGGTGACACCAGTCGGCGACAACAACCGAGCGACAACAAGCGCATGGCCACGCAGCCGGCTTCCACCAGCCGGCAGGTGGCGACAGTTGAGGACCAGCAGCCGGAACGACAGCCTCCGCCCAAGTGTCAGAAAGGCAGCAAGCCCAATTGGTTGCCCGCCTTCTCGTACGAGCAGACTCTTGACGCCCCCTAAAGGTTCCATAGTGGTGCGAAGCCGTCCAAACACACCACTCGGAAGTGCCATTGGCTCACCCGAATCACCAAGGGAGATGGACTCCTGCCTCCACCGCCTGCCGGCCCGCCGCCTCCTCCACCCCAGCAGCCGGCGGTTCGGCCAGTCGGCACCATACAAGATGAGTATCCTAAGGAGCATGGAGCCTATGTCGTGTCACCAGCGTTGCCGATGACAGGCGCAGCAGACAGCAACAGCAGCAAGAAGTACATGCAGTGGCGTCAGAGACCCCAGAGTTCATGCACTGGTCTGAGAATCCTATCAGTTGGAGTAGGGCTGACCACCCGGAGGTGATGCCCTCTCCTGGTTCTTATGCCATGGTCTTAGATGCCACCTTTGCAACAGAGAGGCGGGCAGCTCGTTTCTCCCGAGTCTTGATAGATGGCGGGAGCGGTATCAACATCCTGTACCGTGACACGATGGAGAAGTTGGGAATCAAGCAGAAGCAGCTTTGCCCCAGTCGGACTGTATTCCATGGCATAGTCCCTGGCCTTTCCTGCTCACCAATCGGCAAGACCCAGATTGACGTTCTCTTCGGAGACAAAGATCACTTCCGCCGAGAGCTAGTCTGGTTTGAGGTGGTGGACCTTGAGAGCCCCAACCATGCGTTACTTGGCCGGCCTGCTCTGGCCAAGTTCATGGCGGTCCCCCACTATGCTTACCTCAAGATGAAAATGCCGACTACCAAGGGAATCCTGACCATAGTCGGAGACTACAACAAGTCGTCCGCCTGCGCTGCAGACAGCAGCCGGCTGGCCGAGTCCCTTGTGATCGCAGCTGAAAAGCGGCTCCTTGACCGGGTTGTGGTGATGGTAGGCAAGCAGCCAGAAATGTCACCCACCCACAAGGAGTCGGAAGTTGAGGGCCCGTTCAAGCCGGGGAAGGACACAAAGAAGATACCCTTGGACCGGGAGCACCCGGAGAGGCACGCGGTCATAGGTGCAAACCTTGACATCAAATAGGAAAGCGAGCTCGTCGATTTCATCCATGAGAATCGGGACATCTTTGCATGGTCTCCCAAAGAAATACCGGGTGTTCCGACAGATTTCGCCGCGCACAAGCTACATGTCCGACCTGACGCCAAGCCGGTCAGGCAGCCCTTGCGCCGCCTGTCAGAAGAAAAGAGAAGGGTTGTTGGAGAAAAGATAGACCGTCTTCTTGCAGCCGGCTTTATCATGGAAGTGTTCTTCCCGGAATGGCTAGCCAACCCAGTTCTTGTGCTGAAGAAGAATAAGCAGTGGCGCATGTGTATTGATTATACCAGCCTCAACAAAGCTTGCCCCAAAGATCCCTTTGCTTTGCCAAGAATTGACCAAGTGATAGACTCCACAGCCGGATGCGAGCTGTTGAGTTTTCTGGATGCGTACTCAGGGTACCATGAGATCAAGCTGAACCCGGCCGATAGGCTGAAGACCGCCTTCATTACGCCATTCGGAGCCTTCTGCTACCTGACCATGATGTTTGGCTTGAGAAATGCCGGCGCCACGTTTCAGCGTTGCATGCAGAAGTGTCTCCTCAAGAAACTCGGCAGAAACACCCACGTTTACGTGGATGATGTGGTGGTGAAGACAGAGAAGCATGGCACGCTTCTAGAAGACCTCAAGGAAACATTTGAAAACTTGCACCGATTTCAGATCAAGCTCAACCCGGAGAAATGCGTCTTTGGAGTACCAGCCGGCCAACTTCTTGGTTTCCTGGTCTGAGAGCGCGGCATAGAGTGCAAACCTGTGAAGATCAAGGCCATTGAGAAGATGGAGGTGCCCACCCGACTGGTGGACGTGCTGAAGTTTACCGGCTGCCTGGCATCCATCAGTCGTTTCATCAGTCGGCTGGGCGAGAAGGCTCTCCCCCTGTACCAGCTCGTGAAGAAAACCACTTTTTTCGAGTGGAACGACAAGGCGGACGAAGCTTTCCTCCAGCTCAAGAAGATGTTGACCACTCCGCCTATCCTGGTGGCCCTGACTGATAAAGAGCCCATGCTCCTCTACATCGCTACTACCAGTCGGGTGGTCAGCACAGTCATAGTGGTGGAGCGCAAGGAGGAGGGTAGAGCACTGCCAGTCCAGAGGCCGGTGTATTCCCTGAGTGAAGTGTTGTCCGCCTCCAAGCAGAACTACCCCCACTATGAGAAGATGTGCTATGGTGTGCACTTTGCCGCCAAGAAGCTGAAGCCTTACTTTCAAGAGCACCCAATTACTGTTGTCTGCACTACCCCGCTTGCTGAGATCATTGGAAGTCGAGATGCTTCGGGCCGAGTGGCCAAATGGGCTATAGATCTGGACCCCTACACCATCTACTACCAGCCTCGCACCGCCATCAAGTCACAAGCGCTGGCCGACTTCCTCGTCGACTGGGCCGAGACCCAGTACCTGCCGCCAGCTCCAGACTCCACCCTTTGGCGGATGCACTTTGATGGTTCGAAGATGCGCACCGGTTTGGGAGTCGGCATCGTCCTCACCTCTCCCAAAGGAGACAAGCTCAGATATGTGTTGCAGGTTCACTTTGCCGCCTCCAACGACGTAGTTGAATACGAAGCACTCATACACGGGCTCCGGCTTGCCAAGGAACTCGGCATTCGACAGATCCTGTGCTATGGTGACTCCGACTTGGTGGTCCAGCAGTCGTCTGGTGACTGGGACTCCAAGGATGCAAATATGGCAAGCTACCGCTTCCTCGTGCAGCAACTCAGTGGATACTTCGAAGGGTGCGAGTTTCTTCACGTACCAAGAAATGATAATGAGCAAGCAGATGACTTGGCACGGATCGGATCCACCCGGCAAGTAATACCAGCCGGCGTCGCCCTGCAATGCCTCCTCAAGCCGTCTGTCAAGCCGTCGCCAGAATCAGACTCCATCTTCGTGCCGGCCCCTCCTGAAGCAGTCGGATCTGACTTGAGGGCCTCAGCAGCTGGCGCGGGGACTTCGGCAGGTGGCTCGGGGACTGCATCAGTCGTACCCGGCCCGGAGACTGCAACAGTCGGCCCGGGGACTTCTCCGGCTCAGCAAGCGGCAGCCAACTCCAACCCGCCGCCTCCCGGCCAAACCGCCCTTGTGCAAGTTGCAGTCGTGGCGGTCGAAGAAATAGCAGCACCTTCATTGGCTCAACCCATCCTCAACTTTCTGGTGAACAAAGAACTGCCGACTGATGAGATCCTAGCCCGACAAGTGCAACGACGGGCAGCAGCATACACCATCGTCAACAGAGAACTGGTGCGGCGCAGTGTCACTGGTGTGTACCAGCGCTGCGTGGAGCCGGACCAGGGCCAAGCAATCCTCAAGGATATCCACCAAGGCGAATGTGGTCACCACGCGGCTTCAAGATCACTTGTTGCCAAAGCTTTCCACCATGGTTTCTTCTGGCCGACTGCTTTAGAAGACGCCAAAGACTTGGTCCAGAAGTGTAAAGGGTGCCAGAAGTTCCGCTCCAAGCCACATCTGCTGGCTTCTGCACTCAAGACCATTCCCATCGCCTGGCCCTTTGCCGTTTGGGGGCTGGACATGGTGGGGCCATTCAAGACGGCTCGCGGCAGCATGACTCATTTTCTTATCGCTGTGGACAAGTTCATCAAGTGGACAGCATCAAAGCCAATGAAGAAATTGAATGGGTTGACTTCTCTAACTTTCATCGCCGACATCACCACTCAGTACGGCATACCACACAACATCATCACCGACAATGGCACAAAGTTTGCCAAAGGAGCCTTGGATCGTTTCTGCCCGACACAGGGCATCCGACGGGACTTAGCGTCCATTGCCCATCCGCAGTCAAACGGCCAAGTGGAGCGAGCAAACGGCCTCATTTTGTCCGACATCAAGCCCTGACTGGTCGAGCCTTTAGAGCGTTCGGCCAGCTGCTGGCTCGATGAGCTGTCGGCCGTCCTCTGGAGCCTGCGCACAACTCCAAACAAGTCAACTGGCTTCACGCCCTTCTTCCTCGTCTACGGTGCCGAAGCCGTCATCCCAACGGACATAGAATTTGACTCCCCCCGAGTCACCATGTACACCGAGGAGGAGGCCAAAGAAGCACGAGAAGACGGTGTCGATCTGCTGGAAAAAGGCCGCTGTTGGAACTCAGCCGGTCTGACATCTACCAGCAGAGTCTACGCCGATACTACAATCAGAAGGTCAAGCCAGGATCCTTCCAAGAGGGAGACCTTGTGCTTTGGCTGATACAGCGAACAGCTGGCCAGCACAAGCTCTCGGCACCTTGGGAAGGCCCTTTCATCGTCAGCAATGTGCTAGGCAACGGTTACTACTACCTGATCGACGCTCAGAAGCCCAGAGCATGCAAAAGAGACGACTCAGGCAAGGAGACAGAGAGGCCATGGAACGCAAACCTCCTCCGAAGATTTTACAGTTAAAGCAGTATGTACCATGCTACCTTTTGTATTAAGTACGAAGACTCCGGGTCCCCCGAGTAGAGATCGGGGACTACCCTCTTTTATCTATATGATAAGTATTATGCCTATGAATGTGTTGTTTCACTATTCCGTCTGGCACCGGGTTCGACTAGTCGGCCCGGGGGCTCGCCGCCTTCTACTAAGTGTCGCTTCCTGCAGTTGGACAAGTAGTGTGTTGGCACCAAAAACTTCTCTGTCGAAGTCGAGCTCGCAGAGCGATCAGACGGTGGACAAGGGTTGCAAAAACGATGCCCATACAAAAAATGGCTAAGGAAAAATGCGCACATAGCTTAGGCCGGCATCCCGCCTCTTCGACCGGCTGCTGAGCAGCCAGCCAGCCAGCTTCTACTTACCTTACCGACGCTCCAATCGGCTAAGTACTTGCCCTCCCGAAAATAGCTAAGCACTTGGCCCAGCCGCAATCCGCAAAGCGGCTGTTCTGCTGGCAAGAGGGTAGCGAAGGGAGGGCGGAAAAGGAAAAAAGCAAGGAGCAGAAAGCAAGGAAAGTCAGAAATTGGCAAATAAAGCACAATTTGTGACGAAGAATATTTACATAGCAAAAGGCCCATTGGCCAGCATTCAATAGAGTTTGAAATACACCCCGCGGGTGGAATTGTGCAAATTTAACAAAAGTTTGTCGAGACTGATAAGCAGGGAAAATAAAGGCGACAACCTAAGGAGCAACAGAGGGTTCCGGCTGGACGGCCATGTCGGTAGCGCCGGTTGGTGCAGAAGACGGCTGGACGACAGAGTCGGCAGCGCCGGTTGGTGGAGTAGACTGCTGGACAGCAGAGTCGGCAACGCCGGTTGGTGGAGCGGATAGCTGGTCGGTCTCCGCCTGGTCACCTCCAGCAGTAGTCGGCGCGCTTGAGCATCGATCATTGCTCGAGGCGCGGTCAGGCTGAGGCTCGTTGTCCGCTCCGACCTCCAGCGCATCTTCCTCGCTTTCCTCGTCCTCCGCATCCTCCCCTTCGTAGCTGGAATGGATCACCTCGGCCGAGGCCTCGCTGTCCTCCGGATTCAGCCCGAACCACTCCAGTGGCACCTCGGCGCCATCATCAACCAGCTCCGGGATGAAGACAGTGGTGTTGGTGTAGTCGGCGATCGCCGCCGCCCGCGTGACAAGGTCGTCCTCCACCACCATCAGCTCCTCCTGCGCCTCCAGCCGAAACATGGTCAGCTGGGCTAGAACTAGCCCAGGGTACCACGCCTTGACGAATTCCAGAGCCCGGCGCGCTCTAGCCCGGGCCGAGGAGCCCTTCCAGGCCTCCAGGCGACCGATCGCCACCTCCAGCCAGTCGGCAGTCCGACTGGGAGTGCGCGGAGCAGGCATGCCTGTCCAGAGGGCGGAGATCGCCTGGGCTCCGACGCATTGAAGACGGCGCAGCATCCGGTGAGCCGGCCGAAGGCGGGCCTGGATGCTGAGAAGGTGCTCGCTAAGGGTCCGGGGAGTGTCGGCGGCAATCGGCACGCCTTCTGCCCTCCGCTCCTCACGATAAGCCTCAATGGCCTGGTTCGCGGCAACGGAGTGGCCTGGGAAGAAGTATGCTTGGGTGGAAAGCAAGGAAGACAGAAGTTAGAAGCAAACAGTAGGCCTGAGCAGAGGCCGGCAGCTCAAAGAAAGAAAAAAGAGGAAGCTTACCGTCGACCATGTCCTCAATGTTACCGAAGCCGGCAGTCAGCTGTACCTCCTTGTCGGCCCAGGCGGAGCGCTCGGTCTCAAACTCAGCAAGGAGGTCGGTCTCTTTCGCCTCCGCCTCCTTCTGAGCCGTCTGGAGACGCTCCGCCTGCTCCACCAGTTGTGTGACCAGTCGGTCATGCTCCTCGGCCAGCTTGCTGCACTCTGCCTCCTTAGCGCGCAGCGCGGTGTTGGCTTCGCCCAGCTGCTGCTGCAAGGCGGCGTTGGCTTCTGCAAAGAGAGAAGAAGAAAAAGGCGTCAATATTCGACAAGGAAGGGATGCAGTTGCGGGGAGATCCGGCCCGAATGCTCAGCAGTCGGCCCGAATCTCGGGGACTACAGCCCGCGGGTGCGCTATTGCGCCCCCGCAGAGAAAGAAGTCATCAATGATCAACAAAAGAAACACAGTTGCTGGGGAGATCCGGCCCGACTGCTCGGCAGTCGGCCTGAATCTCAGGGACTACAGCCCGCGGGTGCGCCAGTGCGCCCCTGCAGAGAAAGAAATCAAAGACTTACTCCGGCTCTCTGACAAGTTGGCGGTCTGCCTCTCCAGCTCCCGGACACCGGAGTTGAAGGTGGCCGTGCGAAGGTTATGATAATCCTGCAATAAGAATATCAGACGAAGTTAGCACTCGGAGCTTGCAGATTAAAGTTCCAGGCCGCCTGCTCAGCAGCCGGCCAGAAACTTGGGGACTACACCCAGTGGGTGCGCCAGTGCGCCCCACCAAGAAATAAAAGGATCAAAAATAAAGAAGTGAGAAACAAACCCGGATGGCCGCTCGCGAGTCTAGGAACGCCTCGTTGCACCGTTTGAGGGCATCGGCTTCAGCCCGGAGCTTGGCCTGGACGTCAAGGGCCGCCTGGTTCAAGGCTCCCGTCCCGCCTCCGCACACCTAGCCGGAGGGCGCGGCGCTGGCCACCTTGGTGTCCGGGACTGACGAGCTCGCCGCGCCGGCCTCCAGCGGTCGCGGTGCTGAGACCGCCTTCACGAGACGACGACGCATGGGTGTGCGGGCCTCAGGAGTTGGGCCCGTCACCACCTCGTTCTCGGCTAGTGGCGCCGGCGGGGCGGCCGGCTGCTTGTCTTGCGCCCCGCCAGTTGGCGGTGGCAGAGGCATGACCACGTCCGGCATGGCGACATCGCTGTGCGCCCTCCCTCTCCATGGTCGGGTGCTCATCACCGGCTCCCCTAGTTGATGCCAAGAACTCTGGCAAAGGCGGCACGGAGTTCAGGGGAGAAACGAGCAGCGGCTCTTGGCGGCGCGCGGCATCTGCAAGCCGCTCCTTCGCTGCAGCATCGGCCTCAGTCGCCGCCAACTTCTTTAGCGAAGCAGCCTCCGTCTTGTCAGCCTCCGCCTTCTCCAGGCGGGTGGCTTCCTGCTCCTCGCGCACCTCCCGCGCATTTCACTCCTGCGCCTCACGGAGGTCGGTGGCAGGATCGATTCGCCGGGTGGTGGTGGAGGTCTCCGCCGACTTGATGACAGAGGCGGCAGTTGACTTGTGGAGGGAGAGTGGGGCCCTGAGACAAGAAAGTAAAGCAAAGAAATTTCAGGTCGGATCAGCAAGGAAAAGCGCAAGGGAAAGCACAAGGGAGGTACTTACGCCGACACCATGGGTGGTGCCTTCGGGAGCTTCTAGAACTTGGCGAACTTCGCCGCGGCCTCCTTCCGCCTCGTTGCGGCGGCCGGGTTATTGGGTTTCTTCGGCGCACTGTTGAACAGGGCGGCGCCCTGTTTTCGCTTGCACTTGCCGCCTCGAGGAGACGACCTGACGGAGGGGCCCGCTCCTATATTGACGGCGCTCTGCGCAGGACGTGGCTCATCTTCCTCGTCGTCGTCGTCAAGCCAAGTCTCCACGCCGCCCCCCTCTTCGGAGCCGCCTGCTCCGTCGCCGCTGTCGGATTTCGGGTTCCGGCAGACCCTTGAGGTTCGAACACTGGGGTGCGCGCGGAGATCCAACCCTCCACCGTCTCGCACCTTGCCGAATTGCTGAGACCTAAGCTACTCAATGGAACAGCACAAGAGACACGAGATTTATACTGGTTCATGCCACCATTGTGGTGTAATACCCTACTCCAGTGTGTGGTGTGGTAGATTGCCTCTTGGGCTGGTGAGGAACAATACAAGGAAGAACAGCCTCGCGAGGGTCCGTTCTTGGCGGGTGCGATGAACTGCTAGGTGGGGTTCAGTCGCTCTAGCTACTGGTTTCTTGATGAGGATTCGGATCCCTCCGCCTTGGGGGTGGCTACTCCTATTTATAGGCGAAGGCCTTGGGCCTCTTCCCAAATATTGAGCGGGAAGGGCACCAACAATTGGCCAATTTGAAGGGGAACAGCGGGTACACTTATCCTGACAAAAGTTGGTCCTCGCTTTGCCAAAGGCTCTGGTCTTGGCCGCTTGGGCTCCATTAATGACTCCCTTCCAGCCGTTGGGCTGGTCTTGGTCTTGTTGCATCAAGCGGATGCCTTTGCTTGATGCTCTCGCCACGCTTGCTCCCTTTGCACCAAAGAGGAAAGGAGGACACTGGGCTGGCTGGCGCCCGCCGGGCGCCCTTGGTGCGTCATGGCTTGCGTCATGGGCACCTCGCGAGGTACCCTGCCTTGAACTCTCCGCCTCCTCATGAGCCAGCCTGACGAGGCCATGCCTGAGGAAGCTCCTTGTCATCCGCCCTGCGAGGCTTGGCCCCTCGCGAGGGTCTTGAGCTTGCGTTGATGAAGATGGGCCATGCTGGGCCTCCTTCGAGCCACGCCGCAGGCCACAGGCAGGCAAGTCTGGGGACCCCCGTTCCCAGAACGCTGACAGGCGCCGCTTACGGCGTCGTCCTCCAAGGCGGCCGCCCCCAAGTCGTGGTCGTCCACGTCGCTCACCTCTCGGTCCGTCTGGTATTTTCCACCTGACCCCATGATGGTGGCCATCGCCAGAGACATGTAGATCTGCACCCCCAAAGAATGACCACTCAATACCAAGACCCAGGCCAAGGCAAGAACTAAGAAGGAAAAGCTAAGAAACTTACAGCAGGCGGCGGGTTGTCGCTGGAGTATGGCCGCTTGCCTAACCGCCAGGACTTCTCCGACACCTTGAGGTCGGCGATCTCGTTCACCATTCGGGCCACCTCGGCAGTCGGCATGTTCCTCGTGCACATCCGGTGAAGCGCGAGAGGGAGTCTGCCTGAGCTCCGGAGACGGCTCGAGCCTTCCAAGAGGGCCGGCACGGGGCGTGCTTCACCTGCTTTTGTCCTTTTCCTTTATTTTCTCCTGCGCAAAACGGCAACAATGTGTGGCCCCGTGGGGGCGCGTTTAGGTTAACGCCGTTAATTATTGTACTGCTTTGTTATCCTGAGACTGTTCCTTTCTTTTGTACGCCCATTCGCAAGTGACCTCCAGTCGTGGCCGCGGGGGCGACCGATCCAGGTCCCGTGTTCGCGTTGTGCTGCCCGTGAGGCATGGTCAGGAGGGGTGCTCCAGCTGTGGACCAGGGCCGTGAAAACTTGAGCGATAGGGGAAGGAACGCTCGCGGGGGCTCCCGAGGCTTCTGCCTCACGAGTCCCCACGCAAGAGAAATCGAGGCAGGAGAGCGAAAAAGATCGAAGAACCACGGACCAAAAGACGGCGATAGTTTCGATAAAAACTCCAAATGGGAATAACTAGTCAACTGCAGAAAGCAAATGAAAAAGCCGCGTCCGGCACCTAGTCTAGTCTTCGACGTCTTCTCACCAGCGCGGAGCTAAGTGCTGCCACTGGGCGTGGGAGGGAGCCCCAGGGCCTGAGGCCGGCACTCCTGAGACTCCGGGGAGTATACAGCCCCAACTCATTATTACATGAGAGTGTCACGGGCGGCGAGCTTCACAGGCGTTGGCCCTCTTCACAGGCTCCGGGCCTTTCTTCTGGGAAGCGAGCTTCACGGGCGTTGGCCCTCTTCACGGGCTCCGGGCCCTTTCCAGAACGCGACAGCTTCACAGGCTTTCGCCTTCTTCACAGGCTCTGGGCCTTTCTCGAAAAGAATGAGCTTCACAGGCATTCGCCTTCTTCACAGGCTCTGGGCCTTTCTCGAAAAAGATGAGCTTCACAGGCATTCGCCTTCTTCACAGACTCTGGGCCTTTCTCGAAAAAGATGAGCTTCACAGGCATTCGCCTTCTTCACAGGCTCTGGGCCTTTCTCGAAAAAGATGAGCTTCACAGGCATTCGCCTTCTTCACAGGCACTGGGCCTTTTCCAAAAAGAATGATCTTCACAGGCATTCGCCTTCTTCATGAACCTTGGGCCTTTTTTAGGGTAAAACCTCGGAGGTGCTGGATGTTCCACGCGTTCGTGCAGTACTCCCTCTTGAGTCTCCAAGCGCACGGAGCCAGGCCTGGAAACATGAACAACATTGAACGGGCCCTCCCACATGGGAGAGAGCTTATGCAGTCCCTCCCTGGAGAGGACCCGTCGGAGCACGAGGTCCCCTACCTCGAGAGTTCTGGGGCGGATGTTGCGGCAGTGGTATCACCGGAGTGCCTACTGGTACCTTGCCGCTCGCAGCGCGGCTTCTCGACGGCGCTCCTCCCCCAGCACGAGGGCCGTCCCCCGCATGGTGTCCTGCAGCGTTTCATCGAACGCCAGGACCCGCGCGGATTGACGCTTGACCTCGTTAGGGAGGACTGCTTCGGCTCCGTAGACCAGGAAGAAGGGGGTCTCTCTAGTTGGCTTGGTTGCGGTTGTGCGGATGGACCACAACACGGACGGAAGCTCGTCATACCAGCCTCTGCCGCAGGCCTCCAGTTTCTTCTTGAACGTCCTGGTCTTGAGGCCTCTCAGGACCTCTGTGTCGGCCCGCTCGGCCTGTCCATTGTTGCGGGGGTGCGGCACCGAAGCGTAGCATAACTGCGTCCCAAGGTTAGCGCAGTACATTTTAAAAAGGTTACTGGTGAACTGCGAACCGTTGTCGGTGATGATGCGGTTCGGCACTCCGAACCGGCTCACGATGCCCTTGATGAACTTGACCGCAGAACCAGCGGGGATGGTGCGGACGGCCTCGACTTCGGCCCACTTGGTGAATTTGTCCACGGCGATGTAGAGGTAGAGATAGCCCCCTGGCGCCCGAGGAAAAGGGCCAAGGATGTCCAGCCCCCAGACCGCGAATGGCCAAGTGAGGGGGATGGTTTGCAGACCTCCTGCTGGCTGGTGGATCTGCTTTGCATGGAATTGGCAAGCCTCGCAAGCCTTCACGAGTTCAACAGCGTCATTGAGCGCAATGGGCCAATAGAAACCGCTGCGAAATGCCTTGCCGACGAGGGCCCATGACGAAGAATGGTGCCCACAATCTCCACCATGTATGTCTGCCAGCAGTTCCTTCCCCTGTTCCCTTGTGATGCAACGCAGGGATACGTCGTTCGGTCGTTTCCGGTAGAGCTCTCCATCCATGATGCTGTATACCGTGGCTTGCGCGGCACACGCTCTGCCTCCTCCTCCTTCTCCGGCAAAGTTCCACGCGTTAAGTAACTCTTGAGCTCTGTGATCCAGCATCCCTCTTGAGGATCAATCATTAGGAGCAGGCGTGCTCCTGAGGCCGGGCCACAGGCTGGGGCTCCCGAGGCAGGTGGCTGGGGAGCTCCTCCCGAGGTTGGGCTGTGCTTGATAACGGCGGCAGGTCTGAGGGCTTGAAGAGCCGTTCCTCAAAGACGCCCGGCTCCTGGGGTAACCTCCTGGAGGCTCGTTTGGCGATGTCGTCAGCCTCTTGATTGGTGTCGCGGGGCACGTGGTGCAGCTCCAACCCCCAGAACTGCTTCTCCATCCTGCGGACCTCCGCAAGGTAGGCCTCCATGTGTTCATCTCTTGGCTCGTACACCTTGTTGGAGAAATTGACAAGGAGCTGCGAATCGCCCTTGATGGTAAGGCGCTTCACCCCCAGGGCAGCGGCAGCCTTCAGACCCGCTATCAGCCCCTCGTATTCTGCTATATTGTTGGAGACCTTCTCGCCCTGCTGGAAACAGAGCTGCATGGCATAGTAGAGCTTGTCCTGAGCGGGAGACATGAGCAATGCCCTATCTGGAGAACGCTCCGTCCAAGTACATGACCCAACCTTCTGGCGCTTCACTTCCTGGGGAGAGGGATCGATCCTCGCCGGCCCTGAGGCCCGGTGCTTCTGTCCATTCGGCCACGAAATCTGCCAGCGCGGCCCCCTTGATGACTCTGGTTATGCTAAACTCGCTGGAATGCTTGCAGCTCAATTTTCCACTCGGCGACCCTTCCGGCCGAGTTGGGGCTCCTGAGCACCCTTTCCAGGGGGTATGCCGAGACAACCTTGATTGGATGACCCTGGAAGTAGTGCCGCAGCTTGCGCGAAGCCACCAACATTGCGAGGGGGAGCTTCTGCGGCATGGGGTACCGTGCCCTCGCATCCCGTAACACTATGCTGACGAAGTACACCGGGTGCTCGACAAGGCTAGGGGCGTCGGTGCTGGTGGTGTCTTCCGGAAGCTGTGGTGCCTCTCGAGGTGACGGCGCCTCCGGAAGCTGGGTGCTTGGATGGAGGGCCTCTCCCGCCTTTGGCATGCTCTGCTGCGACGGCTGATCTTCTTCCGTTGCGGTAATGGCTTCTGCGAGTTCCTTCTGATTCGGCCTTGCCTTAGCTCGGGTGGCCGCCGTGGTCTTGGCCTGACGCTCCTCCCTAACTGCCACCAGGGCTGCGCTAGCGGAGTAGGGAGTGGCGGCGAGGTAGAGTACCAAGGGCTCCTGAGGGCACGGGGCCACCATCACTGGAGGGCTGGTCAGGTACCTCTTGAGGTCTTGGAACGCTTTGTCGGCCTCTTCAGTCCATTCGAAGGGCCCCTTTTTCTTCATCAGCTGGAAGAAAGGCAGCGCCCGCTCCCCCAATCGGGAGATGAAACGGCCCAGCGCCGTTACGCGCCCCGTGAGCTTCTGCATTTCCCTGAGGGTCTTTGGTGGGCTCATGTCCTCAACTGCCTTGACCTTTTCTGGGTTGGCCTCGATGCCTCGGTGGGACATGAGGAAACCCAGGAGCTTGCCCGAGGGAACTCCAAACACACACTTCTCCGGGTTGAGTCGCAGGCTTACTGCATTGAGGCTCGCGAAGGTTTCTTCCAGGTCTTGTATCAAGGTCTTGGCCTCGCGAGACTTCACCACGATGTCGTCGACGTAAGCCTCCACATTCTTCCCGAGCTGTGGGCCCAAGGTGATGTGCATGAGCCGCTGGAAGGTTGCCCCCGCGTTGCGCAGCCCGAATGGCATGCATGTATAGCAGTACACTCCACACGGGGTTAAGAAGGCCGTCTTTTCCACGTCTTCCACCGCCATCTTGATTTGGTGATACCCGGAAAAGGCGTCCAAGAAGCATAACAGGTCACACCCGGCGGTGCAATCGACAATCTGGTCGATGCGAGGGAGCGGGAACGGATCCTGCGGGCATGCTTTGTTGAGGTTGGTGAAGTCGACACACATGCGCTCCATTCCTCCCTTCTTTGGCACCACCACGGGGTTGGCCAGCCAATCTGGGTATCGGACCTCGCGAATAACCCCCGCGGCTTCTATCTTGCGGGTCTCTTGGACGATGAAGGCCTGCTTTTTAGTGGAATGCCTTCTCGCCTTCTGCTTCACAGGACGCACGTTGGGGCACACGTTGAGGTGGTGCTCGATTACGCCCCGTGGGATCCCCGCCAGCTGATCGGGCTCCCAGGCGAACACCTTCTTGTTCGCACGCAGGAACTTAACCAGGGCTTCCTCATGTTCGGGCTCGAGGTTGGCGCCTATCGTGAAGGTGGCGTTTGTGGACCCGTCCTCGTCGACAGGTATCTGCTTGGTATCCTCCTTGTCTTGAGTGAACAACTGCTTCTTCTTGGTCGGCGCAGCCCCCTTGGGCTTGAAGGCTTCCGCATCGGCGGGCTGCGCTGCGGCCGCCGTCTTGAGGGCGAGCCTGAGCGCCCGCAGCGCACCTTCGGTATCCCCGGGCATGGTGAGGACGCCACTGCTCCCGGGCATCTTCATGAGGTTGTATCCCGGGTGGGTTGCGGCCATGAATTTGGCCAATGCTGGATAGCCAAGGATGGCATTGTAGGGAAGGCTGATGGGGGCGATGTCGAAGTCGACCAGTTCCGTGCGGAAGTTGTTGTAGGTGCCGAAGGTCACCGGGAGCCGGATTTGCCCCAAGGAGCTGGATGACCCTCCTCCTACGTCCGAAAAAGGCTGGCTGGGCTGCAGCCGCTCCCTGGGTATGCAGAGGAGGTTGAAGGCCTCGACTGAGAGTACGTTGAGGCCGGCGCCGCCGTCGATAAGGGTCCTGGTGACGGCAACCTGGCAGATGGTGGGTGTGCAGAGCATGGGGAGCGCACCCGAGCAGGCCGAGTTGGCGGGGTGGTCCCGAGAGTCGAAGGTCAGCCCGGCCGACGGCTCCGTCCGGCCTGAGGGAGCACCCTGCCGCGTGGAGGCAGCGCCGACCCGACGGACAAATGTCTTGACATGGCGGCTGGAAGGTGGCGCCTGCGAGCCGCCCAGGAGGGCCGCGACGACCGGAGGAACCGGCGCGACGGGACGGGTGACGAGGAAGCTGCGCGGCTCCTCCCGAGAGGTCGCTGAGGAGCGCAGGGACGATGCTTGCTGCCCGTTCCCCGCCGAGCCGGTGGCGGTGTTGGCAGCGGGCGGTGAGGAACGACGAGGGCGCCCACCGTCGAAAGCCGTCCGGGCGACACGGGACGCGAGGGTGGCTCTGCGCTCGGCGCGAACCCGAGGAGCGTCAGACATGGTTGCGGTGGTCGGCGAAGAACGAAGCGACGGAAGGCAGATTCCGACGCACCCCTACCTGGCGTGCCAAATGTCAGATTTCGGGTTCCGGCAGACCCTTGAGGTTCGAATACTGGGGTGCGCGCGGAGATCCAACCCTCCACCGTCTCGCACCTCGCCGAATCGCTGAGACCTAAGCTACTCAACGGAACAGCACAAGAGACACGAGATTTATACTGGTTCAGGCCACCATTGTGGTGTAATACCCTACTCCAGTGTGTGGTGTGGTAGATTGCCTCTTGGGCTGGTGAGGAACAATACAAGGAATAATAGCCTCGCGAGGGTCTGTTCTTGGTGGGTGCGATGAACTGCTAGGTGGGGTTTAGTCGCTCTAGCTACTGGTTTCTTGATGAGGATTCGGATCCCTCCGCCCTGGGGGTGGCTACTCCTATTTATAGGCGAAGGCCCTGGGCCCCTTCCCAAATATTGAGCGGGAAGGGCGCCAACAATTGGCCATTTTGAAGGGGAACAGCTGGTACACTTATCCTGACAAAAGTTGGTCCTCGCCTGCCAAAGGCTCTGGTGATGACGCCTGCTTGGGCTCCACAATGACTCCCTTCCAGCCGTTGGGTTGGTCTTGGTCTTGTTGCACCGAAACGGATGCCTTTGCTTGATGCTCTTGCCTGCGCTTGCTCCCTTTGCACCAAAGAGGAAAGGAGGACACTGCGCGGGCTGGCGCCCGACTGGCGCCCTTGGTCGTCATGGCTTGCGTCATGGGCACCTCGCGAGGTACCCTGCCTTGAACTCTCCGCCTCCTCATGAGCCAGCCTGACGAGGCCATGCCTGAGGAAGCTCCTTGTCATCCGCCCCACGAGGCTTGGCCCCTCGCGAGGGTCTTGAGCTTGCGTTGATGAAGATGGGCCATGCTGGGCCTCCTTCGAGCCACGCCGCAGGCCGCAGGCAGGCAAGTCTGGGGACCCCCGTTCCCAGAACGCCGACAGCCGCTGCTTACGGCGTCGTCCTCCAAGGCGGCCGCCCCCAAGTCGTGGTCGTCCACGTCGCTCACCTCTCGGTCCGGCTGGTATTTTCCACCTGACCCCACGATGGCGGTCGTCGCCGGAGACATGTAGATCTACACCCCCAAAGAATGACCACTCAATACCAAGACCAAGGCCAAGGCAAGAACTAAGAAGGAAAAACTAAGAAACTTACAGCAGGCGGCGGGTTGTCGCGGGAGTATGGCCGCTTGCCGAACCGCTAGGACTTCTCCGACACCTTGAGGTCGGCGATATCATTCACCATTCGGGCCACCTCGGCAGTCGGCATGTTCCTCGTGCACATCCGGCTCGGGCCGCGGTGCCCGCTCATCCGACAGATCAGATGAGGATGGCCTTGGAGAGGGAGAATCCGGCGATCAGCAAGTCGGATGCCACGAGACCCTCCGAATCTGTCAGCACTCGGAGCCGGTTGATGGCGGTGGCCATGTCGGCCGACACGGGTTTCGGCTTATAGCTCCAGTTGGCCAGAGGCTCAGCGGGGGGCTCGAAGGCGGCAAGTTGATGAAGTCGACTTCCGAGTCAACGTTCTCCACATAGAAGTATGATTGCCGCCACAGTTTAACCGACTGTGACAGTTCGATGACGGGGAAGGCATTCTTCACCGACGGTCGTTGCACGGCAACAAAAGCAACGCACTGGGCCACCTTCTCCTTGGCGGATGTGCCCAGTTTGGTGTAGAAGAAAGCTCCCCACAGCTCGATGGTGAGGAGGATGCCAAGGTATCCCTCGCACACCGTAACAAAGGCGGACAACAGCGTCACGGTGTTGGTCGTTAGATGGTGCGGCTGGAGGTCGTAAAACTCCATGAAGGAGCGGAAGAACCCGCTCACCGGCAGGGCGAAGCGGCGGAGGAAATGCGAGCGGAAGATGACCCGCTCATCCACCTGCGGCGCCGGCGAGATCTCCTCCTGTGGCGGCACCCGCACCTTGACGAAGGCTGCGTTGGGCATCCGGCGCGTGGCCCGGAGAAAGGTGAGGTGATCCTCGATCACCACCGAGCCGTCCCAGTCCCCTCCCTTCTCGCGCGCCATGGCGTCCGAGCGGGGCTGTGCGGGAAGAAGAAGCTTGACGGTGGCGAGCTGAGGTGGCACTACGGCAGGTGCGGAGCAGCAACAACAGAGAGAGGAGGGAGAAAGGGTGGGGAGGAGGGCGCGCGTACTCCGCCGCTCCCCTTCGCCCCTACTTATAGCCCTCGGGCTGCGAAGCCGAGGGGGTGGGACGTGGGATCATGGGATTAACTGCGCTCACGACCACACAACCCCCCGATTACTATGCAGAGTTACTTCACAGTAACTCCCATGGGAATCGCAACCGCCTGCCTCGGCCGCAGTGGATCCGCCCGCGTGCCGAGGCCAAGTAGTGGCGGGCCCAACCTGCTGTCATGTCCCATCAAGAGCGTGGGATGGCAGCCTGGACGGGCTGACATACGCTGCATGGCGTGCTCGTGGCGTGCGGCAGGCCTGGGAAGCTTAGCAGGCACGCCATCTGCTTCCCGCCTTGGCGTTCAAAATCGATGAGCGAACCCGCCTTGTCAAATCGGCTCCTGGAAGCCGGCGCGTCAGGATGCAGACTGAGCGTTCGGCCAGAGCTCGGCAAGGAAGGAAACTGCTGAGGCTTCACGGCCTGTCAGCCGTGACGCCTCACCAGCTTCGGGGACTACTGTCAGAGTAATGGGCACGGGTAGCCTAACCCGAGTCCCTGAGCCTTTCAAGACTTTGGGCCGGCTGCGCCCCACGAGACTCCAGAATGAAGCGCCGCCTTCTGGCAGCCGGCTGTCTCAACGGCCGGCTGCCAGAAGATGGCCAAGCACCAGCAGACGGCACCAAGACGGGCCGACTCCTGGCAGGCGGCCTCCATAGAGGTCGGCTCCTAGCAGGCGGCCCCCGGCGCCCTCAGAGTCTATGCCCCTCATCAAGAGGACGAGACAGGGTGAGGCTACAGTTTAGCCCATCTCCCTCGAATCCCGGGCTTGGCGTGGCCACAGTGCCCCGTACAAGCGGAGATCTCCACACGACGCGGCACTGTTTCCACTCCACCCTTGACGTCACCCCTGTCAGGCGGGGCCTGCTCCCACGATGGCCTGTCGGTACAGCTTGCCGGCGACGGTCCCTACCAGGCAGCGAGGGCCCGAAGGGTGGCCTTGCCTGGCCAGTCGGATCCAAGGGGATCCGGCTCCTGGCGGGCAGCCGAATTCTTCCTCGAGGCCCGTGCGCCATTAACCAGATTAGACACGGTGAGGTGATACGTCTCCAACGTATCTATAATTCTTGATTGCTCCATGCTATATTATCTATTGTTTTGGACTATATTGGGCTTTATTTTCCACTTTTATATTACTTTTGGGACTAACCTATTAACCGGAGGCCCAGCCGAAATTGCTTGTTTTTGCCTATTTCAGTGTTTCGAAGAAACGGAATATCAAACGGAGTCCAAACGGAATGAAATCTTCAGGAACGTGATTTTCTCATCGGATAAGACCCAGGAGACTTGGACCCTCCGTCAAGAAAGCTCCGAGGCGGTCACGAGGGTGGAGGGCGCCCCCCCCCTCGTAGGGCGCGTCCCCTACCTCGCGAGCCCCTCGAGGCTCCACCGATGTACTTCTACCTCCTATATATACCTACCTACCCCCGTCAGATCAGATACGGAGCCAAAAACCTAATTCCACCACCGCAACTTTCTGTATCCACGAGATCCCATATTGGGGCCTGTTCTGGAGCTCCGCCGGAGGGGATTCCACCATGGAGGGCTTCTACATCAACATCATAGCCTCTCCGATGAAGTGTGAGTAGTTTACTTCAGACCTTCGGGTTCATAGTTAGTAGCTAGATGGCTTCTTCTCTCTTTTTGGATCTCAATACAATGTTCTCCCTGTCTCTTGTGGAGATCTATTCGATGTAATCTTCTTTTTGCGGTGTGTTTGTTGAGACCGATGAATTGTGGGTTTATGATCAAGATTATCTATGAGCAATATTCGTTTGGTTTGGCCAACTAGATTGGTACTTGCAATGGGAGAAGTGCTTAGCTTTGGGTTCAATCTTGCGGTGTCCTTTCCCAGTGACAGTAGGGGCAGCAAGGCACGTATTGTATTGTTGCCATCAAGGATAACAAGATGGGGTATCTATCATATTGCATGAATTTATTCCTCTACATCATGTCATCTTGCTTAAGGCGTTACTCTATTTTCATTAACTTAATACTCTAGATGCATGCTGGATAGCGGTCGATGAATGGAGTAATAGTAGTAGATGCAGGCAGGAGTCGGTCTACTTTACTCGGACGTGATGCCTATATACATGATCATACCTAGATACTCTCATAACTATGCTCAATTATGTCAATTTCTCAACAGTAATTCGTTCACCCGCCGTAAAATACCTATGCTCTTGAGAGAAGCCACTAGTGAAATCTATGGCCCCTGGGTCTATTTTCATCATATTAATCTTCCTACGCTTTATTATTGCTTTGCTCTTTACTTTGCCTTTTTATTTTACTTTGCATCTTTATACCAAAAAAATACCAAAAATATTATCTGACATCTCTATCAGATCTCACTCTCGTAAGTGACCGTGAAGGGATTGACAACCCCTATTCGCGTTGGTTGCGAGGAGCTATTTGTTTTGTGTAGGTACGAGGGACTTGCGCCTGGCCTCCTACTGGATTGATACCTTGGTTCTCAAAAACTGAGGGAAATACTTACGCTACTCTGCTGCATCATCCTCTCCTCTTCGGGGAAAACCAACGTAATCTCAAGACGTAGCAAGAAGGATTTCTGGCGCCATTGCCGGGGAGTCTACGCAAAAGTCAGCATACCAAGTACCCATCACAATTCCTTATCTCTCGCATTACATTATTTGCCATTTTCCTCTCGTTTTCCTCTCCCCCACTTCACCCTTGCCGTTTTATTCGCCCTCTCCTTCCCAATCTCCTCCTCTCTTTCCATTTGCCTTTCTCTCGTTCGCTTGTTTGCTCATGTGTTGGATTGCTTGCCTGTCATTATGGATAGTCTTATATCTTCTCCGTTGTCTCCCGAGAATGAAATTCTAAATTTTAAACAAAGGGAGGGAGAAAATCTAAAAGACGCTTGGTATAGAATTTGCAATGCTCAAAATAGATATACCAGGAAGCAATCTACCTCAGTTCTTCTCTGCAATTTTTATGTAGGTGCTAATCCTTTGTATAGATATATCCTCGATACCATTACCGGAGGGAATTTCTTGGGTAGCCATACTTTTGATTCTTATAATGCTATGATAGATTTATTTGGCTCACCACCTCTTTTGGTTAATGGAACTATGTTAACTTTGGAGCATGTAATGCAAAGACTTGAAATTATTGAAAATAAAGTTGATACCATTGAGCTAATTGAAAAACTAGATAAAAAGATCCACAATCAAATTACCTAATATGGATATAAGGTAGGAGAAACTTTGAAAAATATTAAGGAGAAGGAACCCATAGTTAATGATAAAATAAATCAAGATTCCTCTAGAATTGATAAACTTGAGGGTATCATTACCAACTTGGGAACCGCTTTTTCTTCCATAAAAAATACTCCAAGTCCACCTACTAAAGTTTCTAAGCTTATGTATGTTCCTAAGAATAAGGGTGAATCCTCTAGTAAGGAAACTGCGGATCTTAAATCTATAATTATTCACCCCGATCTTTTTGCTATCATTAAGGAACCTTTTGCTACAAATGAATTTTTCAATATTGTGCCTAAGATTTTGATAATTACTAAAAATAAAGAAAATTCTAAGAAAGGTAGATGCCTCATTGAAGAATTACACACCAAAGATGGAAATACCTAGATCTATCCTTGCTTTTATGCCTAGCTAGGGGCATTAAACGAAAGCGCTTGTTGGGAGGCAACCCAATTTTATTTTTAGTTTTTTCTTTTTGTTTCTGTTTAGGAATAAATAATCCATCTATCTTATGTTTGGATGTGGTCTTATGTTTTAATTAGTGTTTGTGCCAAGTTAAACATATAGGATCTTCTTGGATAATAGTTATTTGATCTTGCTGTAATTTCCAGAAAATTTCGGTTCACGAAAACAATTGTTAAAAATCACCAGAACGTGATAAAATAGTGATTCCAATTGCTGATGATCAATAAACAAATTGTCTAGATATTTATATTTTGGCTGAATTTTTGGAGTTCCAAAAGTTTGCGTTACTTACAGATTACTACAGACTGTTCTGTTTTTGACAGATTCTGTTTTTCGTGTGTTGTTTGCTTATTTGATGAATCTATGGCTTGTAAAATAATTTATGATCCATAGAGAAGTTGGAATAAAGTAGGTTTAACACCAATATAAATAAATAATGAGTTCATTACAGTACCTTGAAGTGGTCTTTTGTTTTCTTTCGCTAACGGAGCTCACGAGATTTCTGTTGAGTTTTATGTTGATTTTTTTTTATGGATTATGGAACAAGGAGTGGCAAGAGCCTAAGCTTGGTGATGCCCATGGCACCCCCAAGATAATCTAAGGACACCAAAAAGTCGAATCTTGGGGATGCCCCGGAAGGGGCATCCCCTCTTTCGTCCACTTCCATCGGTAACTTTACTTGGAGCTATATTATTATTCACCACATGATATGTGTTTTGCTTGGAGCGTCTTGTATTATTTGCGTCTTTGCTTGTTAGTTTACCACAATAATCCTTGCTGTACACACCTTTTGAGAGAGCCATACATGAATTGGAATTTGTTAGAATACTCTATGTGCTTCACTTATATCTTTTGAGCTTGATAGTTTTGCTCTAGTACTTCACTTATATCTTTTAGAGCACGGTGGTGGATTTGTTTTAAAGAAACTATTGATCTCTCATGCTTCACTTAGATTATTTTGAGAGTCTTAAATAGCATGGTAATTTGCTTAATAATAATATGCTTGGTATTCAAGATTTGTAAAACTTTCTTTTGAGTGCGTTGAATACTAAGAAAAGTTTGATGCTTGATAATTGTTTTGAGATATGGAGGTTACAATATCAAAGTCGTGCTAGTTGAGTAGTTCTGAATTTGAGAAATTCTTGTGTTGAAGTTTGCAAGTCCCGTAGCATGCACGTATTTTAAACGTTATGTAACAAATTTGAAACATGAGGTGTTATTTGATTGTCCTCCTTATGAGTGGCGGTCAGGGACGAGCGATGGTCTTTTCCTCCCAATCTATTCCCCTAGGAGCATGCGCGTAGTGCTTTGGTTTTTGATGGCTTGTAGATTTTTTCAATAAGTATGTTAGTTCTTTATGACTAATGTTGAGTCCATGGATTATACGCACTCTTACCCTTCCATCATTGCTAGCCTCTTCGGTACCGTGCATTGCCCTTTCTCACATTGAGAGTTGGTGCAAACTTCGTCGGTGCATCCAAACCCTGTGATATGATACACTCTTTCACACATAACCCTCCTTATATCTTCCTCAAAACAGCCACCATACCTACCTATTATGGCATTTCCATAGCCATTCCGAGATATATTGCCATGCAACTTTCCACCATACCGTTCTTCATGACACATTCATCATTGTTATATTGCTTAGCATGATCATGTAGTTGACATAGTATTTGTGGCAAAGCCACCATTGATAATTATTTCGTAAATGTCACTCTTGGTTCATTGCATATCCCGATACACCGCCGGAGGCATTCATATAGAGTCATACTTTGTTCTAGTATCGAGTTGTAATCATCGAGTTGTAAACAAATAGAAGTGTAGATATCATCATTAATTAGAACATTGTCCCATGTGGGTTAAATAAAAAAAGAGGCCAAAGAGCCCACCAAATAAAAAAGAGGCCAAAGAGCCCACCAAAAAAAGAAAAAAATGAGAGAAAAAGAGAGAAGGGACAATGTTACTATCCTTTTCCACACTTGTGCTTCAATGTAGCACCTTGTTCTTCATATAGCGAGTCTCATATATTGTGCTTCAAAGTAGCACCATGTTTTTCATATAGAGAGTTTCATATTTTGTCACTTTCATATACTAGTGGGAATTTTTCATTATAGAACTTGGCTTGTATATTCCAACGATGGGCTTCCTCAAATGCCCTAGGTCTTCGCGAGCAAGCAAGTTGGATGCACACCCACTTAGTTTCTTTTGTTGAGCTTTCATACATTTATAGCTCTAGTGCATCCGTTGCATGGCAATCCCTACTCCTTGCATTAACATCAATTGATTGGCATCTCCATAGCCCGTTGATTAACCTCGTTGATGTGAGACCTTATCCTTTTTTGTCTTCTCCACTTAACCCCCATCATTATATTCTATTCCACCCATAGTGCTATGTCCATGGCTCGCGCTCATATATTGCGTGAAAGTTTATAGGTTTGAGATTACTAAAGTATGAAACAATTGCCTGGCTTTTCATCGGGGTTGTGCATGATGAGAGCATTCTTGTGTGACGAAAATGGAGCATGACTAAACTATATGATTTTGTAGGGATGAACTTTCTTTGGCCATGTTATTTTGAGAGGACATAATTGCTTAGTTAGTATGCTTGAAGTATTATTATTTTTATGTCAATATGAACTTTTGTCTTGAATCTGTCAGATCTGAATATTCATACCACAATTAAGAAGAGTTACATTGAAATTATGCCAAGTAGCACTCCGCATCAAAAATTCTCTTTTTATCATTTACCTACTCGAGGACGAGCAGGAATTAAGCTTGGGGATGCCTGGTACTTCTCCAATGTATCTATAATTTTTGATTGCTCCATGCTATATTATCTATTGTTTTGGACTATATTGGGCTTTATTTTCCACTTTTATATTACTTTCGGGACTAACCTATTAGCCGGAGGCCCAGCCCAGAATTGCTGTTTTTTTGCCTATTTCAGTGTTTCGAAGAAACGGAATATCAAACGGAGTCCAAACGGAATGAAATCTTCGGGAACGTGATTTTCTCATCGGATAAGACCAAGGAGACTTGGACCCTCCGTCAAGAAAGCTCCGAGGCGGTAACGAGGGTGGAGGGCGCCCCCCCTAGGGCGCGCCCCCCTACCTTGTGGGCCCCTCGAGGCTCCACCGACGTACTTCTTCGTCCTATATATACCTACGTACCCCCGTCAGATCATATACGGAGCCAAAGACCTAATTCCACCGCCGCAACTTTCTGTATCCACGAGATCACATCTTGTGGCATGTTCCGGAGCTCCACCGGAAGGGATTCCACCACGGAGGGCTTCTACATCAACTTCATAGCCTCTCCGATGAAGTGTGAGTAGTTTACTTCAGACCTTCGGGTCCATAGTTAGTAGCTAGATGGCTTCTTCTCTCTTTTTGGATCTCAATACAATGTTCTCCCCCTCTCTCGTGGAGATCTATTCGATGTAATCTTCTTTTTGCGGTGTGTTTGTTGAGACCGATGAATTGTGGGTTTACGATAAAGATTATCAATGAGCAATATTTGAATCTTTTCTGAATTCCTTTATGTATGATTGAGTTATCTTTGCAAGTCTCTTCGAATTATCTGTTTGGTTTGGCCAACTAGATTGGTAGTTCTTGCAATGGGAGAAGTGCTTAGCTTTGGGTTCAATCTTGCGGTTTCCTTTCCCAGTGATAGTACGGGCAGCAAGGCACATATTTTATTGTTGCCATCGAGGATAACAAGATGGGGTATTTATCATATTGCATGAATTTATTCCTCTACATCATGTCATCTTGCTTAAGGCGTCACTCTGTTTTCATTAACTTAATACTCTAGATGCATGCTGGATAGCGGTCGATGAGTGGAGTAATAGTAGTAGATGCAGGCAGGAGTCGGTCTACTTGTCTCGGACGTGATGCCTATATACATGATCATACCTAGATACTCTCATAACTATGCTCAATTCTGTCAATTTCTCAACAGTAATTCATTCACCCGCCGTAAAATACCTATGCTCTTGAGAGAAGCCACTAGTGAAATCTATGGCCCCCAGGTCTATTTTCATCATATTAATCTTCCTACGCTTTATTATTACTTTGCTCTTTACTTTGCCTTTTTATTTTACTTTGCATCTTTATACCAAAAAAATACCAAAAATATTATCTATCATCTCTATCAGATCTCACTCTCGTATGTAACCGTGAAGGGATTGACAACCCCTATTCGCATTGGTTGCGAGGAGCTATTTGTTTTGTGTAGGTACGAGGGACTTGCACGTGGCCTCCTACTGGATTGATACCTTGGTTCTCAAAAACTGAGGGAAATACTTACGCTACTCTGCTGCATCATCCTATCCTCTTCGCGGAAAACCAACGCAAGCTCAAGACGTAGCATGAGGCTACAGTGATCTCCCACCAGGCGGCGAAACTTTAGCCATGCCCTCCCCGACCAAGCATGTGTCGTTAACGTTACGGCTATAGTGATCAGCCACCAACCAGACCCGCCAGCAGCGGAGGCGGCCTTTCGGCTCCGTACCGGACCAGTCAGCGGGCCCACCAGGCGGTGGGTGATACGTCTCCAACGTATCTATAATTTTTGATTGTTCCATGCTATTATATTACCCCTTTTGGATGTTTATGGTCTTTATTTTACATATTTATATCATTTTTGGGACTAACCTACTAACCGGAGGCCCAACCCATTGTCGGGGGTTGGGTGCGACATATGCCAAAGGATGGCTTATCATGGAGGGGGCGAGTAGAACGTCGCGGTGCACAGAAGCAGGATGAGGCGAACATGCATGCATGCCGTGAATCTTACCCAGCTTCAGGGCTCTCCGAGGAGATAACACCCCTACTGCTGCTCTGCGGGGTCTCCGCATGATCACTATGGCAAGGTGAGTACAAGATGCTCCTTGAGCTGTTCGGGGTGAGGAAGGAGAAGGGCACGACTAGCTCTTCTCTCCCTCTATGCGTGTGTCTAAAACTACTAGATTCCAACCCTTTGCATGGGTGCCCCGGGGGGTTTATATAGGCCTACCCCCCGGGGGTACAACAGTAATCCGGCTGGGTGCGGGTCCAAGCCGTCATCTCTAAGTCCCGTCTTCTCCGCCCGATTGCGGGGCCCGCCGACTAGTGGGCCCGTCGACGGCTCCAACATGGGGCCGACAGCCCTTGTCCGCTTGTGGAGGGTCTTGCCGGCTGCAGATTCATTGTAGCCGTGCTTCTAATGACGCGAGCTTGGTCATGGGGTCATGGCAGCAGCCGCCGCTGGGCGGCGATCCTTATTGCCATTCCCCGTCTTGTCTAGTTAATGGCGCGTGGAGCCCGCGGGAGGGGCCGGCCGACTCCCGGAGGCCGACTCCATCGGGTCCGTCTTTGGGGTGCTCTCGTCGTCTTCGGTTCTCCCGCCGATAGGCGGGTCCCGCCGTCTTCGCGTCGTACAGACAGGCCATCGTGGGTACAGGAATCTGCCCACGGGGCTGATGTCGAGGGCAGCGTGCAGTGTGCAGCGCCGGACGGAGATCTCCGTCGATGCTGGCGCTCAGGTATACCTGCCCTTTATGGGCGGGGCAGGGATGGGCCGCGAGGCGGCTTTATCCCATCCCGCTCGTAGTCGCTCAGGCAGGAGGTGGTTGGGGTCGCGGGCCGACTCCCTGTAGCCGGCCTCGCTGGAGGTCGCCGGCTTGGAGTCGGCTCGTCCTGAGGCCGTCTCTGGGACTCGGCCTAGAGGGGCAGTCGGCGACTCTATTGCCGACTCTCTGAAGGCGGCTCTTTGTCTTGGGGTCTTGAGGGGCGCAGTCTGCCCTGATGTTTTGAAAGGTTCAGGGGCTCGGGTCTGCCTACCCGTGGCCCATTACTCCGACAGTAGTCCCCGAAGCTGGTGAGGCGCCGAGGGCAGCTTGTCGAGGAGCCTCGACAGCTTCATCCCTTTGGTAGAAGAATCTGGACTCGGCCCGCCGTCTCCATCTTGAGCCGACTAGCTGGAGTCGGCCTTGCAGGGGGCCGTCTTGCTCTTCAAAGGTTTCGAAGGTCGCAGCGGGATCCGGGCGGCGTGCCTGATAAGCTTCCCGGCAGCCGCCCGCTGCGGGCCCGCCATGCGACGCCACGCGGCAGGGCCAGTCTGCCAGCCCACGCGCGTGACAAGACAGGCCCGTCAGGCGGGGCCCGCCACTACCGTGCCCCGGCGCGCAGCGGATCCGCTGCGGTCGTGTGGGCGGTTGGGCTCCCCACGCCGTTACTACGCGCAGTAACGTCGTGGGTTAAATCGTGGGGCGTGGGGACGTGGGCGTAGTTAATCCCACGCCCGCCCCCTCGGCTTCGCAGCCTAGGCGCCTATAAGTAGGCGGGGGGAGGGAGGGGGCGGTGACGCACGCGCACTCTCTCATCCCTGCTCCCTGCCTCGTCTTCTTCCTCGCTCCACCGCGCCGAGCCTCGCCGCGCCGCGGAGATGAGCTCTTCATCCGCCGCCGCGCCTCCCACCGCGCGCTCCGGCGTGTGGGACGACTCCATCATCGACGGCGACATCATCGAATTCCTTCGTCAAACGCGCCGCATCCCCGGCAGCCACCTAGTGCGGACCCGCGCCGCGCCGGATGGCGAAATCACGCCGGCGCTGGAGGAGGGCGAGCGGGTGATTTTCCGCTCGCACCTCATGCGCGGGCTAGGGCTGCCGGCGAGCGGCTTCTTCCGCGCGTTCTTGGAGTTCTTCGGGCTCCAGCCGCACCACCTCACCCCCAACACGGTGGTGCTGTTGGCCGCCTTCGTATCCTTATGCGAAGGTTTTCTCGGAGTTCTCCCCACCATCGAGCTGTTGGGGGAATTCTTCCAAGCGAAGCTCGGGACCCACGTCGCTCGCGTGCTGGCTCTGTGCGGCACGTTCATCGCTAAGAGGAGGCCGGTGCCCGAGAACCCTTTTCCTGCCATCTCCCTCATCAAGTCGGTGAAGATGTGGCAGCGTTCATATTTCTACGTCAAGAACGTCTCCCCCGAAGGCGACCGGGTCAACTGGCCGCCCTACATGGGCGGCGAGCTGGCGGGCCGACCCACCAGCTGGTCCTATAGAGCCCGGACGCTGACTCCCGCAGGCAACGCCGCCGTCGCGCGGCTCCGCGTGATGATACAGTCGGAGGGCCTGACTGGGGCAGACTTGCTGGCCGCCTTCGTGGCGCGCCGAGTTCTCCCTCTTGAAGGCCGACCTCATCGATGCAGCCGGATGGCGGCCGCGGACCCCAGCCGGATGTGCTCCAAGGACATGCCCCACGCGGAGGTGGTGGACAAGGTGAACTTCTTGGCGAACTGCGACCACACGGAGGAATGGCAGTTCGGCAAGGAGCCATACTCGCGCGCCAATCCCCCGCCGTTGGTAAGTCGTCTCTTGCTTCTCCGTTTCCTTCTTCAGCCGGATCCGGCTATAAATTTCCTTGGTTTTTTCTGACTCAGAATCCTCTCATGCCGCCTTCGGCCGGCGCCGCGGGGCCGGCTCGTGAATTCGTCCCCGACCGGGCGGAGAGCGACGCCGATGACCCCGACTTGGGTGTGGCGGCGATGGAGGCCGACGCCGAGGGAGGGGGAGGGGGCGACGACTTCAGGCCCTCGGCCACCTTTGTCGACTGGCCCGATGATGACGTCGAGAAGGAAGTCGCCCCCCGCCGCCAGCAGAAAGCCGGCTATCCAGGCGCGAGCTCCTCCGCCGCCTTGGGGGGTCGAGGCGGCGCGAAGAGGCGCCGGGCCGGGCCGAGTCAGCCAAGCGGCCAGGCCAAGAAATTCAGGGGAGCGGCCGCCGCGACTCAGCGCGAAGAAGCGGTCGCGAAGGCTAACCGCTTCCGCAAGGAGGTGAAGAAGCCACCACTGGTCTCCGCGTAAGTATTTTTTTTATTCTGTCTTGTTTTCTTCTGGTCCGTCTTGCCCGAGTCTTCTCATGTCCTTTTTTTTCTCATCAGGGCTCCTCTCACCTTGGAGAGGGTCACCGGCGCCTCCGTCATGGGGTCGGCGGAGACGTCCGCCAATAGTCGGCGGGTTGACCCTGCGGCCGCCCTCCGGGAGGAAATAGAGCGGAATGCGCAGGAGAAGCCTTGAGGAGGAGGCCGCCCGTCGGGAGAAAGGCGGAGGCCGAGAAGGCGGTCGGCTTGCTGCTGCAGCAAAAGCGAGCCGAGGAGGCCGCGCGCCTTGATCGGCGCTGCTCGTCACTCCAGAGCTCAGCGCCACCACCGCCGGAGTTCACGGGGCAGTCGGAGGGACTCGGTGGTGAGGTCCCCGTCGCAGGGAGGGAAGGCGGCAAGGTCTCTTCGCCGGGCGCGGCCGCGCCACCTCCGCCGCCTCCGCCGCTGTCCGAGATCGCGCGAGGCAAACAGCCGGCGGACCCGCCTGTGCCGCCGACCGACGACGAGGCCGTGACGCAGCTGCTTCTTCAAGTCTCCTCGCCAGCGCGGCGTCGTCTTGAGAAGGCGACCTCGGCGCGCGCCTTTGAGACCGGCGCCGCCAACTCGGCCATCCACGCCGAGGCGACAAGCGCCGCGCCCGTTGGGTGGGTGCGAGGAGGCGGCACGGGCCCGCTGAACACGGCGCTCCTGGACGTCCAAGCGAAGCTGCGGGCCGAAGGCGACGCCCTCCAGAACCTTTCCAAGGCGCACCTGGCATCGCGATCCGCCGTGCGGGTATGTTTCATTTCCGAATTTTCTCTTGATCTTCTCTGTGGGGGCGCGCCAGCGCACCCACTGGGTGTAGTCCCCGAGTTTCGGGCCGGCTGCTGAGCAGGCGGCCCGGAACTTTATTTGCTTACTTCCAAGTTTTTTACCTATGTCTGGAATTCTTGTTACAGGAGTATCACAACCTCCGCGCTACCGCCTTCAACCGCAACGTTGAAGAACTGAACAAGCGGGCTGCTGACCTGGCGAGGAGCCGAGGTGAGTTTCCTTCTTCGCGGCGGCTGGGCGCACAGCGGGCTGTAATCCCGAGATTCAGGCCGATTGTTGCGCGATCGGGCGGATCTTCTGGCGACCTTCTTAGCAGCGACTTAGCGTCCTTCTTCTTTTATTCTTTAGAGTCCAACGCCGCTCTGCGAGGGGCAGTTGTGTCTGGCCGAGACCGCTTCTTGGCGCTAAAGAGGAGGAGTGCGGCAAGCTCGCCCATGAGCGCGACCTCATCAGCTACGCAGCTGGCCGAGCAAAGGAGCTGCTCAAAGGCGGCGCAGGCTGAGGCGGAGAAGAAAGGCCGCTCTCTGGCGGGTGAGAGCGGCGCCCGCCTGGACCCGACAGAAGCGCAGCTGACCTCCGGCTTCCATGAAATTGAAGATATCGTCGATGGTAAGTTTGCTTTACTTTTCTTTTGGGTTGCCGACTATGGGTTGAGCGGCTCCTGTTTTTCGACTTGCTTTTTCTTCTTCTTGGCAGACTTCTTCCCTGGTCACACGCAGCGCCAATCAGGCCATCGAGGCCGAGCCTTGGCGGAGGGCGAGTGGCGCTGAGATCGCAGCCGCGCCCGGACCCTGAGCGAGCAGCTCCTGAGCACCGAGGCTCGTCTGCGGCGGCACATCGGATCTGCGCCGTCTTCAGCGTGTCGGTGCCCAGGCGATTGCTGCCCTGTGGCCGGACATGCCGGTTCTGCGCACTCCCAGCCGGACCGCCGACTGGCTGGAGGTCATGGCTGGCCGTCTTGAGGCTTGGAAGGGCTCCGCGGCTCGGGTGGGCTTCGCCGAGCCACAGAGTTAAATCAAGGCGTGGTATCCAGGGCTCGACCTGGACCGGCTGGCCGCGTTCCGGTCAGAAGCCCAGGCGGAGCTGCTGGCCGCGGAGGGCGCCCTCGTCGAGCGTGCGGTGGCGATCGCCGACTACGGACACCAGTGTCTTCGTCCTGAGCGGGCTGAAGACGGTGGGGAAGCACCGCCGGAGTGGTTCGGGATGAACCCGGACTACGGCTAGGACTCGGCGGAGGTGATCGACTCAGCGCCGAGATGAGGATGAGGCGGAGGGCGGAGGCGGCATGGGCGCCCGGAAGATGGGCGGGCGACCAGCCTCAGCTCATTGCGCCTCCGAGAACGAGCAGCGCCCATCTGGGCCAGCTGCTGCCAGAGACGATCAAGCCGAGACCGTTCAGCCAGCCGCCCCGGCGCCTGTCGCCGCCGCCGCCTCCGGCCTTCCAACCCCATCTGCTGCTTCTTAGGCCGCTGCCTTGCCTTTATTTTATCTGTTTGCTAGTCTTTTGAAAGAACTTTGTTAATTTGCACAATTCCACCCGCGGGGTGTATTCTGAACCTCTGTTCGAAGATCCGGCCAAGGGCCTAAGTTTGTGTAAATATTATTCTAATTGTATGTTTCCTTGCTTATTGCTCTTGTGGATTTTTCCTTTGCCGCCTTCCCTTAGATGCCGCCTTGCCCGTCGGGCAACCGCTCTGCGGATCGCCGTCTAGGTCAAGTGCTTGGCTACTTTGAGAAGGCAAGTACTTGGCCATTTTTTTTAGAGTCGTTTAAGCAAGTTGGGTAGAGAACGGCAAGCCGGCTTCTTAGGAGTCGGTTTCACGAAACGGGCTGGAAGCCGATTTAAACTATGTTTATGCTTTGGGTCCTTAGCCATTTTTTCGTGTGGGCGCCTGCTCTACCTTACTCCTGCCCACCAAACAGTCGCTCTGTGAGCTGCGGCTTCTGACAGGAGACGGCTTAGGCACCGCACGCTACTTGTCTGACTTCAGGAAGCACTTCATAGCTCAAAGGCGGCGAGTCCCCGGGCCGACTAGTCGAGCCCGGTGCCAAACAGCATAATCAAGGGGTAACATACTCAAAGGCATAATTCTTATCATACAAATAACAAAAGAGGGCAGTCCCCGAGCTCGTCTCGGGGGGCCCGGAGTCTTGGTATTTCAAACACAAAAGGGTAGCGTGGTACATACTACATCAACTATAAAATCTTCGGAGGAGATTCACATTCCATGGCCGCTCCGTCTCCTTGCCGGAATCGTCCCTCTTGCGTGCTCGGGGCTTCTGAGCGTCGATCAGGTAGTAGGAGTCGTTGCCCAGCACTTTATTGATGATGAGCGGTCCATCCCAAAGCGCCGACAGCTTGTGCTGGCGGCTGTTCGCTGGATCAGCGGAGCACAAGGTCGCCCTCTAGGAATGATCTTGGCTTGACCTTCTTGTTGTAGTAGCGGCGCAGGCTCTGCTGGTAGATCTTGGACGGCTGAGTGCCAACAGCCGGCCCTCTTCAGCAGATCGGCCGCCGTCTTGGCGCTTCTTACGCTTCCTCTTTGGTGTACATGGTGACTCATGAAGTCGAACTCTATATCCGTTGGGATGACGGCTTCGGCACCGTAGACGAGGAAGAAGGGTGTGGAGCTAGTTGACTTGTTTGGAGTCGTACGCAGACTCCAGAGGATGGCTGGCAACTCCTCAAGCCAGCAGCCGACCGAACACTCCAGTGGTTCGACCAGTCGAGGCTTGATGCCAGACAGGATGAGGCCGTTCGCTCGCTCCACCTGGCCGTTTGACTGCGGATGGGCAATGAACGCTAAGTCCAGTCGGATGCCCTGCGTCGCGCAGAAACGGGCGAGGGCGCCTTTGGCGAAATTTGTGCCGTTGTCGGTGATGATGCTGTGTGGTACGCCGTACCGAGTCGTCATCACTACTAGGAAAAGGCCTACTAATGGCGCACCTAATTTGGCCATTAATGGCGCATTAGTGGTGCGCCATTAGTGCCACGCCATTAGTATATTTTAGAAACAGCGCACCGCTAGTGCGCCATTAGTATCTGGTATACTAATGGCGCACCTCAGATGCGCCATTAGTATATACAACAGTGCGCCATTAGTATGCCTCGAGGGCCATGTATACCAGTGCTTTGGCATACTAATGGCACACAACAACAAGATCGCCATTAGTAACCCGGCATACTAATGGCGCCTTTGTTTAATGATGCGCCATTAGTATCCTTTGGCATACTAATGGCGCCTGATGTAATGATCGCCATTAGTATGAATATTAGGTTTTATTTATTTTTATTTTCCGTTTTTTGCACAGGTTACAAAATGTATAATTGGACAAAATATAGACAGCACACATCAACAACAGATTCATCAAATACAATAGAAGATTAGTCTCTGAATACAATTCATCATATTAGTCTCCGAATACAATTCATCATATTAGTCTCCGAATTGAAAAGACCGAACAACGATAGAACATTATATTACAAGTCTCGAGACCGCGAGTAGCGAGTTTGTCTTCACATTACAAGTCTATATCGATCATCTAAACTACCATCACATAGAAGAGAGCTGCGGTCATCACGATGAGCATCATCACGATGAAACTTCGTCTTCATCCGGTTCCTCAACGCTCCCTCCCTCTCCCGCTAGATAGCGGGCGTATCTAGATTCGGCCTCGGCCCTAGTGGTGTACCCTTTGTAACTATTACTGCTGAATCGGTGAACCTGTCTCCGACACTCCTCCCAGTCGTCGTAGACTCCGAGAACCTTACCCTTGTACCACGACATACGACGGCATCGCTATGCACTAGCCAAGCAAGCGTTAGTACCAATTCACAGACAATACATAAGCAATATATAAGTATGCAAGCGAGCGATCGGAAGAGAAAAGCAAGACATTAATAGCATCGATTACATCTCGTTGAGCGACTCTCGAAACCAAAGAGACATACTACAAGTTCATTAAAGTTTAATTACAACATGAGCCAATCGATGTTTCAGAACTAGACACAGCATCACTGCTTTCGACTCGACTCAAGGGACCGGAGCGTGGATGAAGCCGCCGTCTATCGTGGGAGTCATGAAATAACGGGCGTTGTCAGCCTGCATTTGTAGCATTGTGTCGATGTCACTGTTGGACGGTTGATTTCTGAGGTAGAACTACCCCAAGGTACGAAGGACATCTTGATGGATGATTTCCGCAAACTCCGACTGGATGCGAAAGAATTCTTGTCTGATGTCCGCGTCCTGGATTGCCAACATGCTCGCGGCCCAATCTTTTGAGTTTACTCGATAGCAGAAGTTGATGATGGTCCCGTACGATCGCCCGCATGTGATGGATGGCGTAGTAGGCACCCTTCTGACCGCCAGGCGGCTGCTTGACGCAGCAGAACGTCGTATTGTGGGAGAACATGTGCTTGCCGTACTTACGAATAGGCCTGGTGAAGGTGCCTCCAGATTTGGCGTAGCCGGGGAGAACATCATCAAGAACCTTCTTGACATTTGTGTAGGCTACGTTCGACTGACGGTCCGGGTCGAAATACGTGGCCATGGAATATTTGGGGCTTAGGAGGATGAGCGTGCAATATGTGTCACTGCAGAAAACACGGAATGTTAAAAGAAAAACGATCGAAATCTAAGAATCCATATGTTACGGGCCGGTTGAGGAGGACTTACTCGGAAAGTAAGGCACGAGGAAGTTATCCTTATCTTGGTTTGCGAATGATGCCTTGAGGTAAGAACTTCGCGACTTGCGGTCCCAGCGCTGCCCAAGATCTTGGCACACATGTAGAAGGGGTCGACTATCACGATGTCCGGGGTATTGTCATGAATGATCCGCATCTCCATACTCAGCGAAAATAGCCGAAGGAAGGTGTAGTGCAGCGGATGAAGGTTCAACATAGCGTGGATGTCATCAAACCGCAGGACGATCGTACGCCCGATGGAGTTATCCACAAAGCCCTTGCCCTCTGGCACCTTGGCCACGAAAACCGGGTATGCCACATCCTTCTCTCTGAGACGCCGCTTCTCCAAAGAAAGAACACTGTCATGCAGACTCCGCATCGCACCGGTTGCAGCATTGAGCATATTTGTCAGTAGCATCGCCCTACCCGCCACATGCACCCTCCTCGAGATATCCTCAGGTGAAGGTGGCCCGTCCTGAGCACGGATCGTACTCGGTGCCGGCTGGCCCGCAATTGTTAGTCTTTCTTTTGCATGCCTTCTTCTTCTCCTGTAATGGGACCGAGTTCTTCTCACAGACCGCCTTCTTGAGTGTGTTGGGGCTGATAATATTTCGCACCTCGCCTATCTGAGGCTCGGTGAAGTCGGCAGTGGAGGCGTCTCACGAGAGCTGAGCGCGAGCGATGCTGTTGCAACTTGGCTTCTCCAGCGGTACCAGCTAGATCGCGCAAGTCTTTTGTTGGGTTGGGTTCTTGAGAAGGAGGCCCCATGAAGTCGCCACCGTACCCATGATCGGCAAAGTACTGATCGACGTTGGCAAATGTATCGTTGTCGTCGTCGTTACGATCTTATGCCATATGCATGTTTGGATCGATGGCATAGGGATGTCGGCACCGTTGCGGTGGTCTTGCCATGGGGCCGACTTGGCGCCGCACGACCGGTGGCGGTGTTGTCTTTGGGTGTTGTCCCCGCCCCAAGCGAATCGGCTCTTCGCCAAAGCAGGGGCCAGCTCAGCAAGCGCCGAGGGTCATCACGTCATCATCGTCGGCCCGACGGGTCGAATCGGAGGTAACAACTCGTCGCAGCCTGGCAGCACCGAACCAGTTGAACCCTAAACAAGTTGGGTGGCATCGGGTACCGTGGAACAAGGGTTGCCGGTTGAGCGATTTTGCCCTTGGCGACATCGACCAACTCGTTGTTCACGAAGTGCAGGAGAGTGCATGGAGCGTCGGCGGCGCCCTGCGAAAACATGTAGGCGTCGAGGATGCCCGATCAAAGGCAAGGAGATGAAGTCCTCGGCGAGAGGCTTTATTAGTTACCGTGATGATGGCATCGAGCTCGGCTAATGTCGAGCACCGCCAGCGGCGGGCGTGCAGATTGACGGAGGGGCGCTTGCTGCAGAGGTGGCGTCCGGCGTACACCGGGTGCATTAAGCTCCGTGCGGCGTCGGAGACACCAATGCCGCCTCCGCCGGAGACACCAATGGCCCGCCATCGCGTTCAGCGAGTTGCTGGCCGTGAAGCTAGGAATCGAGGCGGCCCTGTTGGCGCCCGCAATCCGCACTCAACCCCTCGATCAAGGTAGGCACAATGGCGGTGATCGTCGCTCCGAGTTGTTGTTGCACTTGCTCTTGGACAATCTCCGGAATACGCGCCACCTATGCCTTGAGTTCTTGAACCTCGCGCGCCTGGCTTTCTGAGCTGGTCTTTTTCTCCTTTCGCCCACCAGTGTTATAGTATGACGACCATTTTGTCGACAAGCCTTTGTCGGCCACACGACCAGCTGACGTCGGCTTACTGAGCTTATCCTTGTTCTTCATTACATTCAACGCCCTATTTAGAGTGGTGTCCCAAGGGTTGCTCTTAGTCGACCCCTCGCTACTGCTTTCAGTCGCCTGCGGAAGGAATGTGAACCATTTAGAAATTTGGCTTCACTAATTAGAATGCAACCATATGGAGCTAATTACGCGGGGGTGTATTCCTTACCAGAACAAGCTCAAGTGCCCTGGTCTTGGATCCGTGGTAAGCTCCTTTGTTTTGGGTCCTTCTTGTACGGGCCCTGACAAAGTTCCTGGTCTGCTTGTCACCGTATTTATCGAAGAGGGGCGGTAGGCCTTGCTCGGCACGGTCCGCCTCCTCCTTGTACCATATAGGCTCTGCCACTCTGTAACCGCCGGGATCGAGTGTGTGTTCCCCTAAGTTCAGCTCCCGCATTTCTTTCCCCCACTGACTTGCTTCAGAGTTTGCGGTGCTCGAGTAATTGATCTTGAAGTCGTTGTAGTCATCTTCGGTGATCGAAGGATTTTTCTCCTTGATCTTCTCATAACTCTCACCTTTCTCGATCATTCTCTTCACATTGCTTTTCCAAGTAGATAGGGCCTTGCTCATCTTCGTGAGGGCAGCATTGTTCACTTTATTACCTTTGAGGCTTGTGTTTTCAAATTCAGTGGGGAACTTGTATCGTTCGTGCAGCTTCGTGAAGAGGAGGTTGCGCAAATTCCCTCGGTCAGGATGCCTCGGGTTCTCGGTGTTGATCGAGGCGGTGCTCGGAGAATGCACCCGAGCTGAAGCGAGTACCCTTGACTATTCGTCGGCGCCGTTGGATTCCGTCGAGTCCACTTGATAACTTCCTCCTTGAGGTGCGAAGCACAGTCGGGCGCCAGTCCTTCCGTTGCCTCTTGGTTGGCTGCCATCGTGCGTGCGCCACCATCATCGATGGTGGCATCCTCGGCGGCACCATCGGTGGTGGCATCGGTGGGGTCATCCTCGGCGGTACCATCGGTGGTCTCGGGATCGGTGGGGAAGGCGGCGTCCTCATACAAGTGAGGTTGTTCCTCCATCTCTGGGACAGCTCGAGAATGCCTTGCCGCCCGAACCCCGGCCTCATCGTTGTTGGCCATGTTTCTCTCTAAATAGGAACAAAGTTTGGTCAAAAGTTGGTTATTGTCAAGGAACAAGATCATGGTCTCATCATTTAGGGTTTATCGACACGAGGCATCCTAAAAGCTAAGCTTTTATCATTGAGGGTTTTTGGCCTTGAGGCACCCTAAAAGCCTAAGCTTTCATCATTAGTCACAAGTACCCCGGCACATCCATTAGTCACAAGTACCCCATATGTCCTATTTTTAGCAAAGTCATGCTAAAATTCACGGAAAATTTCAGCATGACCTTTGCTGAAAATAGGACATATGGAAATACCAATTTGCTGGAGCGGAAGTTAATCGACATTCCAGCAAACTCAAGGGCCTCTCGGGTGGACAAGGCAAAAAGGCCTTCATCACAACATGGAAAATACATTGGCATGTGAAGAGGTGAAACAATATATGCATCTCCAAGCAGTATCATTCAACATTTTGGACAAACCACTACAAGCAATCTTTGGATCAGAATAACTTTGATGTGTATTAGAGTTATGCTTGCTTTTATTGTTTCCACCCTTTCTTTGTCGTGGTTTATAGTGTCCTGCAGAAAAGCTCTGCTTTTGAGTATGTGAAGAGAAACTTTCCTAGTATTTACTCCCTCTGTTCCAAAACACTTGTCGTTGTTTTAGTTCAAATCTGAATTAAAACCAAGACAAGTATTTTAGAATGGAGTGTAATAACAACAAGTACTACCTCTGTTTTTAAATGTAAGGCGTTTTGACAGTTTAGTTGAACTGTGAAAACATCTCATATTTAGGAAAGAGAGGGTGTATAATTAAAGGAAGGTCATTCGTGTTCGAGCAGACACAAGACAATGCATAATTGCGCTAGTAGTAAAACACAGAATCTTGCAAAACCAAAATACTTTCTTATTAAGCGCAAGTGGGGAACACCAGGAGCAGAATTAATTGGCGGCTGCTCATGTCTAACAGCCTCACGGCAGCTGAGCTGAAAGACAGACAAGTCTCACCAGATGAAATAAGCGGGTTTCTAATAAGTGTGTAAAGAGTGATGATTCTTCTAGAGACATAGTAGCAGTTTCTAACATATTACACCGACAACTGAACTGTCACAAGTAAGAGACCTCATTAGGCTAAAAGCCAAAGCCCACAAGTACTTGTGAACTGAATCTTGCAAGTCCAAACCCATTGCTTGAATCCAGAGAAATAAAATTAGAATGCTCACAGGAAGAATAAACTCACACTAACACATAATTATTACCGATAGGCTAACACCACACATCTTCAAATAATTCCAATATAATGAGTTTGAGTAGAAAATGTCATTTCTATTACAACCAAATCCATTTACAGTACAAGTCTAAGAAAAGCTACAACACATCTTCTAACCAAGAGAAGTAACCAACAAGCGGGGAGACAAGTACACTAAAAGAAGACATGTCAGAAAACAGCTCAAAATCCCCACAACCCAAGCATAATCAATACCAACTGACCTCAAAGTCTGCTGACAGAAATAACGATAGATTGAAATAGTTGAGTACTGTTGAAAAATGACAGGTTAAACTGACCTCAAAGTCTCTTGACAAAATCCTGCTAATGCTATGGCGAGCACGGTACTTGAGAGATACACTGCTGCCAAAACCTATATGGGGATACACTGCCGTCAGCCAAAACCTACTAAACGAAAGGAACAAAAGTAAATAAATATCCATCATTGCTTTGTTTGAAGCTAAAAGTTCAGTTGTGCACTTAAACTACAATATATAATGAGAAAGGAATCCTCGAACAGAAGGATGCATCTATAGATTTCACTAGCGTGAAAGGTAGATATGTGCATCTATCTTGCAGGGCGTCCAGGTAACCCCCCTAGTAACTAAATTGGTTGATCTTTAACTTAATGGGAGCAGTTGCGAATGGACTCAAATATCAGTTAACCTGGTATTTTCACCCACAACTCATTGTAAGGTGATATGCCTAGCAAATAAGAACTACAACAGTAAAAAATCCACCAATGATGGACTGCAGGCGATGCAGCAATTGATCCCGGCAACAAAGCTAGCACCACTTGTCCTGATACATATAGGATTACAGATACCAAGACCAAACTTGCGCGCATAGGGCGTGAATCCATCAGATTGAATGATCTTACGAAATATGGATGCTCTGGCAGCTTTGGGTCGAGGCCTCTGTATTGACTAGTTTCGTTTATAGATACTAATTAGTTCTCTTGCTGATTAGTTGGTCCCTCTATCTGTGAATGTCATTTCTCTTGCTGATTAGTTGGTCTCTGTCCTGATTAAATAAGTAGATACCGGTTGCTGTATATATCTATTTCCTCTTGCTTGGAACTTGGCGGTCTTCAAGATATACTTGGTTTTGCAGTGCTTCTCTTGGTAGTCTTTGTTTCAGAATTTGTTCTTAGGTTGCCCTAGTCAGCTTCGGTGTGAACTTGTTCTAGTCAATACTCATCTCAATATTGTGACTGATCCTAATATGCCCTTGTAGCCGGATTTTGCCTTTAGTCTTTCTTTGTAGTCCACAGTCATGCTTCTAGTCATTTGAACACCGTTAGCACCACAATCAACTCCAGCAGAACTCCACATTCTGAAGATTTCTATAACCAAGCATTTGCTTATCTTGAATCACAGAGGAACGCCGTGTTTCGAAAATCAAAACTAAGACAATGGTCAATTTCCACTAAATAAACTTCCAAACAGTTTCCTAATAGGCAGAACATTTACGAAAACCAAAACTAAGCAGGCACATGCTTAAGAAGAACAAAACGGCTTACAAACATGACACGATACTTAAGTCTCCCAAGCACAAAGCACAGCATGATTCTTCATGTCGATGGCGCCTACCCATACTTTTATAAACCAACTTTATCATCATCGCACCACATACTTATCTACAAATACTAAGAAACTTGCAACACTTACCTAGAAGGGAGGTGGTGGGGAGGAGCTCGGGAGGGAGAGGTCGAGGCGGCGTCGCGGAGGTCGGAGAGGTCATTGGCTGGCTGGCGGCGTGGCGCAGTGAGCCCAACAGCGAGAGCGGCAGCGACGACGGGCCCCTTCTGGCGCCCTCGTCCGTCCGGCGGAGGCGGAGGAGGTGGAGGCGGAGCGGCCTTGGGCTTGGGCTGGGCGGAGAGGCGCCGGAGGAGGAGCGGGGCGGACGTCGAGGCGTCGAGGCGGCGTCGAGGCGGCGGGGCAGCAACGTCGGGAGAGGAGAGGGGAAGGGGATCGAGGGCGAGGGCGAGGGAGAGGAGAGGGGAAGGGGATCGAGGGCCGGGGAGGAAGTATGGATGGTGGGGGCGGCACAATACTAATGGCGCACCACACCACGGTGCGCCATAAGTACATCCATACTAATGGCGCACCTCGCCCTGGTGCGCCATTAGTATTTTTTTTTATTTCTGCTCGAGCCAACAGGTTATCTTCCACCTGACTTGATCCACATCAAGCTCCCTCTACTAGCTCGATTGGTCAGCAGTTCTCACACACCAGGAGGTCTGGGTTCGATTCCCGTGCTCCACAATTTTTTATGCATTTAAAATGCTGTTTGATACTTATTTGTGTTTAAATATGTTCAAACTTGCTTAAATCATAACAGTAATATTTTTATAAGACAGTAATAATTTTTTTAAAAATATCATCAAACAGTAATGCCGGTGGAGGCGGGGGGCGGTGGGGGGTCGGTGGCGGTTGAGTAGGGAGGGTGCGGGGGTCGGTGGCGGCGGTTGAGTAGGGAATCGAGGTGCGGGGGTCGGCGTGGCGGCGGTGGACTGGGGTGCTCGGCGAGGGGACGGATCTGGCGAGGTGGGATAGCGATCGAGATGGAGGGATCGAGATCGAGTGTCCATGAAATTTAAAAATATTCATGATAGTTCAAAAGTGCCCATGAAATACAATCGAGAAATGAAGGCTACGATTTAAATACAATCGATCTTAGCTAGCTATCTGTTCACAATCTTCTTGCCCTTCTTTTTCGCAGATGGAGTTCTTACGTGGAGCAGACGTCCTTTAGGTAGGGTGGTCCTGCTTCTTCTTGTGGTGTATGCTGCTACTTCATCATCGTCGTCATGTTCGATCCTCGGGTCGCCGACTTGTCGAAGTCTTGCTCATTGGCTACTCCATCCATTCCGATGATCTTCCTTTTGCCTCTCCTCCGACAACACGGTTGGGCTTTGACGGTCGGTAATGAAAAAGCATTGGTCAACTTGGGAAGCCAGTACCCATGGCTCATTTTTTGCGGTGACGTTTGCGCCCATGGTCTTGGATTTGGCCGGGTATAACCATGGTGGTGAAATACGGTCTTCTTTTAGGGCGCTCTTCGCCCATCGACACGGAACATCGGGACCTTCTCTCGGCGTAGCTCAGCTCCCAGATCTCCTCGATCCTTCCGTAGTATCTGTCCTTGTCATTACGGTGTAGGATTCCATCGTTACCCGGAGTTCGATAACCATCGCTCTTCATGTCCTTGGCCTTGGTGTAGAATGTGTAGCCGTTGATATAAATGCGCCTCATAGGTCATCGAGGTTGTGCTCGGCGCCTGTGACAAAGGCGAATATGAGTTGTTCTTCCGCGGAAGAATCCTCATGTAAAGGGTGCGACGAAGCTTCGCTTGAACCAACGCGTGAAACATGAGTTGTGCTCTTTGATTATATCTCCGTCCGTCCTCTGTTGGCCTCGGTCATTGTACATCTTCTTAATAAAGGTTTTGTGCTCTACCACCCAAGGATCAACCACGTCTATGTGTTGTAGCACGACTAGGTTTGCTCTTTCAAAGTCGGTGAGTCGACCCTCTAAGTCGATATGCATTTGCGGCGACCCTCACGGTGACCCCATCCAGCGAGCCTGCCGAGGTGCTGTTGACAGGCAGACCAGCGGGGTTCTCAATGCCTAGATAATTAGATGCGATAGGAGATGCACTCTTGATCGAAAAGCCCTGGCTATACTTCCCTCGGGCGTGACATGTTGCGAGCGTATCCTTTGATGACACCATTCATCCTTTCGAGCGGCATCATCTTTGTGCAGAACGCCGCCCAAGTTGGATGATATCCTCCACTATATGGACCAGCAGATGCACCATAATGTCGAAGAATGCGGCGAGAAGTACATCTCAAGCTCGCATAGTATCACCACGATCTCTTCTGTAGCCTTACGAGTTGCCTCACGCCAATCGACTTCCGAGAGATGGCGTCGAAAAAGTTGCATACGCCAAATAGCGTTTCACGGACGTGCGCGTCCATGATCCCACGGATTACTGGCTGGAAGTATCTGCGTCATCAAGACGTGGCGGTCGTGAGACTTCATCCCATTGAACTTCGCTTCGCTGGGTCTAGGTATCTGCTTATCTTCCCAGCGTAACCGTAAGGAAGTTTTACTCCTAGGAGGCAGGTGAAAAACTGCTCGATCTCCTCCTGACTTAGAATGAAGCACGCGGGAGGGTAGTCATTTCCGGTCTTCTTGGCCTTTTTGACTTTGCGACGACTTACTGTGTCCTGCTTCGCCTCATCATCATCATCGTCATCATCATCATCATCATCATCATCATTAGCGTGAAGCTCCTGCCTGATGCCCATTGATTTCAAGTCCGCCCTTGCTTTCGGCCCATCTTTGGTCCTCTCTGGCATGTTGAGCAGGGTACCAAGCAGACTCTCGCACACGTTCTTCGTGATATGCATGACATCAAGGCTGTGAGGCACACGGTGGATCTTCCAGTACGGCAAGTCCCAGAAAACAGACCTCGTTTTCCATACCTTCAGCAGCGGCTCTGGCGCCTTTCGCTTCTTTACCGTCTCTGGCGCCTTTTGCTTCTTTCCCGGCAGTGGGCAGTCTTTCCAATTTTTCAACAGCTTGTCTATTTCCTCGCCGCTCCTCGTACACGGGCATTTTCGGGGTTCGATTTCACCATCAAACAGATCCTTGCGTTTCCTCCACGGGTCATCGTCGCGAAGCCACCTTCGATGTCCCATGAACACGGTTTTCGAAGACCCGGGATCTCTATCTAGCGTGCGATACATTGTGTCATCCATGCACCTTACGCATCCAGAAAATCCGTGGACTACCTGCCCCGCGAGATATCCGTAACCGAGATAGTCGTGCACCGTCGTGAGAAGTGCGGCTCTCATAGGGAAATATTCTTTCTCTGCGGCGTCCCATGTATTGGCTGGCGTTTTCCACAGCGTGTCAAGCTCCTCTTTCAGCAGCCCCAGATACAGATTGATGTTGTTCCCTGGTTGTTTCAGCCCTTCAATTAGCATACTCATGTGAATGTACTTCCTCTTCATGCACAACCAGGGGAAGGTTGTACATCCACACAAACACAGGCCAGGTGCTATGTGTGCTTCTCACGGCTGCCAAGCGGATTGACTCCATCGGTGCTCGCGCCAAAGCCACGATGTTCCTTGGATCCTTCCCAAATTCTGGGTCTTGAAGTTCAACGCTTGCCAGCGGCTCTCATCCTTAGGGTGACTCAGCATCTTGTCTTTTTATCTATCTCCGGATCATTTGCGTCATCTTCTCGCTTCTTCTCCTCCCTATCTGCGTGCCAGCAGGAGCTTTCTACCTTAGGGTCCGCGAAATACCGCTGCAGGCGTGGAGTGATCGGAAAGTACCACACCACTTTTCAAGAGCTTTCTTCCTCTTCTTGTATCGAGTGGCGCCGCAAACCGGACATATGGTAGACTCCGCGTGCTCGTCCCGATAAATGATGCAATTGTTCATGCACACATGGTATTTCACGTGCGGTAAATCCAGAGGACACACGATTTTCTTAGCCTCCTCCAAACTGGTGGGCACTTGTTCCCCTTGGGAAGGCGTTCGTGCGAATGACATGTTCTCGTCGAAGCATCGTCGGTCATTTTGTGTTTTACCTTCATCTCGAGCCATGGCGTTACTTTCGGCGGGTATCCTCGGGCCTGCATCCTTCATACAATGGAGTAACGCGTCTAACTCAAGTTGATCCATCTTGGCTTTCTCTCGGGCGACAGCTCTTGCGTTATCCGTGCGCGAGAAGCAACTCTTGAATATGAGGTCCTGCACCCAGCCCATCGATGGTCAGCGTCGTCGCTCCGCCCGGCATCATCATATTCATGATCATGCCCGTCGTCTGCTCCGGCATCTTCCTCATCATCATGTCCTGCATCTTCTACATGATGATCTGTGTACAACATCACGGTCGTGATCATCTCACGGGATTCTTCGTCTTCTCGCCCGCCCGAGCGCGGTGGTTGTCTTGCTGCCCTTCCTCATTTCTTGCCCGGCCCCCATGGGCGACTTCGTAGTCATCTTCATCACCTTGCCACCGATAGCCATCCATGAAACCACGCAAGAGCAGGTGGTCCCGCACCTGCCGGAATCCGGTCGGCAATAAGGCTCTTCACTTGCATCTTTGACACGGACATCTTATCTCCGTCTCGTTCTTTTGAAGCATCTCGGCCTTCGCGGACCTCAAAACCTATTCACGATGCCTTCGGTCATCGTGCGGACCATGGTCGCTGCGAGGTAGAGCAAAAGCGATATTTTAGAACCAAGAAAAATTTGGCATGACTTTCCTAAAATAGGACCAAAAAGAATGCTTAATGCCAAAATTCTCGCCGAAACGGAAATGAATCAACATTCCGGCAAAATATTGGCAACTATCGCATTTCAAATACCGGTACACCTCCAAACACAAACACATATGCAACACCACAAACATATGTGACACCACGAACATACATAGATCTAGCTAGGCCATAAAAAGTGCATGTGCACATTGTTGTAGGGAGAACAACATAAATATTGCTTCCCCCCTTACTTACCTATCAAAACAAGGTAATTTAACCACTTAATTTGAATGAATCTATGGTGGCAATGAGGTGAAAAAGAGGAGGCACCCGAGACAAGGAGGAGGTGGAGAGAATGAAGTGGGGAGAAAGTGAGTGTGGGTAGGGGAGAGGCTGTCCAAAATATCTTGTTGCTGCCCACTTACTAATGGCGCACCAACCCTATATGCGCCATTAGTAATCCAGGTTACTAATGGCGCACCTTCTGGTGGTGCGCCATTAGTAGTTTACAAAAAAAACATACTAAAAGATTGTTCCACGATGCGCCATTACTAATTTAAACTAGTAATGGCGCGCGGTGGAGCAGTCGCCATTAGTAGTTTTGAAAAAAAGGAATAAAAATATAATAAGAAAAATAACATTAGTGGCGCACTTTCCGATAGTGCGCCATTACTAATTACAACTAGTAATGGCGATTGAGTCGAATCGCCATTAGTATGTTTGGACAGGCGCACTAGTTCAAAGAAAAAAAATTGATACTAATGGCGCACCTCGGCCCAGGTGCGCCATTAGTAGTTTCAACTCTAATGGCGTATCAGAAGGTGGTGCGCCATTAGTATATACTAATGGCGCACCGCTTGTCTGGTGCGCCATTAGTGTCAATCCCATCTATAGCCCTTTTTCTAGTAGTGGATGTCGGCGATGAAAGTCACTGCCGTAGGACCATTCAACTTCTTGATGGGTTTTGCTTCTATCCACTTGGTGAACTTGTCCACCGCGACAAGTAAGTGAGTTAGGCCACCTCGTGCCGTCTTGAATGGTCCCACCATGTCCAGGCCCCAAACAACAAAGGGCCAGGCGATGGGGATAGTCTTGAGCGCTGAAGTCGGCTGAAGCGGCTTGGAGCGGAACACCTGGCACCCCTTGCACTTTTGAACTAATTCCTTGGCCTCTTCTAGGGCAGTTGCCTAGAAGAAACCGTGTCGGAAGGCTTTGGCGACGAGTGCTCTTAAGGATGCATGATGGCCGCACTCGCCCTGATGGATGTCTTCAAGGATTGCTTGGCCTTGCTCTGGTTTGACGCAGCGCTGGTAGACACCGGTGACGTTGCGCCTGACCAGCTCTCTATTGACTATAGTGTAGGCTGCCGCTCGGCGTTGCACTTGCCGAGCCAAGGTTTCATCAGTGGGTAGCTCTCCGCTTACTAAGAACTTCAGGATGGGCTGGGCCCATGAGGGTGCTGCTATTTCTTCGACTGCCAGTACTACTACTTGGATGAGGGCGGCTGGGCTTGGAGGCGGCGGGTTGGAGTCTACAGCAGCTTGCTAGGTTGAAGAAGTCCCGGGACGGTGGCGCAGTCCCGAGCCAATCTTGGAGTCTTCGCAATGGTCGCCCGAGTCCCGGGCAGGTTACGAAGTCCCGGGCGGGTTACGAAGTCCGGGCGGCCGACCGCCGCGTTCTTGGGGCGTCTGCAAGGATTCTTGTGCCGTCTGCTGAGGCTCGAGTCAGATCCGACTTCTTTGGGGAGCCGGCACAAAATGGAGTCGACTCACGGTGACGGTTTGACGGATGGCTTGAGAAGGCGCTGCAGCGGCGACGCCGGATGGTATTGCCTGTCGGGTGGAACCGATTCTTGCCAGGGCATCTGCTTGGTCGTTGTCGTTTCTTGGCACGTGGAGAAATTCGCATCCCTCAAAATATCCACTTAGCTGCTGTACCAGAAAGCGGTAGCTCGCCATATTTGCATCTTTGGCGTCCCAGTCGCCGGATGACTGTTGGTCCACCAAGTCGGAGTCGCCATAGCACAGGATCCGGCGAATGCCAAGCTCTTTGGCGAGCCGGAGCCTGTGGATGAGCGCCTCGTATTAGGCGACGTTGCTGGAGGCGGCGAAATGGATCTGCAGCGCGTACTTGAGCTTGTCGCCCTTAGGGGAAGTGAGGACCACGCCGGCTCCCATGCCGGTGCGCATCTTGGAGCCATCAAAGTGCATCTGCCAATGGGTGGAGTCGGGCGCTGGCGGCAGGTACTGGGTCTCGGCCCAATCGACGAGGAAGTCGGCCAGTGCTTGTGACTTGATGGCGGTGCGGGGCTGGTAAAAGATGGTGTAGGGGGCCAACTCTATGGCCCATTTGGCCACTCGGCCTGAAGCATCTCGGCTTCCTATGATCTCTGCTAGTGGGGCCGTGCAAACCACGGTGATTGGATGCTCTTGAAAGTAAGGCTTCAACTTCTTTGCGGCAAAGTGCACGCCATAACACATCTTCTGGTAGTGGGGGTAGTTCTGCTTGGAGGTCGACAGTACCTCGCTTAGGTAATACACTGGTCTCTGGACAGGTAGCGCCTTGCCTTCCTCCTTGCGTTCAACCACAATGGTGTCTTGACTACCCTGCTGGTGGCAGCAATATCTGAGAGCATGGGCTCCTTTGGAGTCGGAGCCGCCCAAAGATCGGGGAGTAGTCAGCATTCTCTTCAAGCGGAGAAAAGCTTAATGCGCCTTGGAGTTCCATTCAAAGAAGGTGGTCTTCTTCATAAGCTGGTACGGAGGAAGAGCTTTCTCCTGACCGGTGATGAATCGGTGATAGGCGTAAGCAGCGGTGAACTTCTGCACATCTAGCAGTCGGCGGGGTACTTCCATCCTCTCGATCGCCTTGATCTTCACGGGGTTGCACTCTATGCCGCGTTCGGATACCAGGAAGCCAAGGAGCTGGCCGGCTGGTACTCCGAAGACGCATTTCTCTAGGTTGAGCTTGATCTGGAATCGGCGCAGGTTTTCAAAGGTCTCTTTGAGGTCTTCCAACAGCGTTCCCCGCTTCTCCGTCTTCACCACCACGTCGTCCACGTAAACATGGGCGTTTCTGCCAAGCTGCTTGAGGAGGCACTTCTACATGCAGCGCTGAAAGGTGGCGCCGGCGTTCCTCAAGCCGAACGTCATGGTCAGGTAGCAGAAGGCTCCAAATGGCGTGATGAAGGCGGTCTTCAATCTGTCGGCCGGGTTCAGCTTGATCTGGTGATATCCTGAATATGCATCTAAGAAGCTCAACAGCTCGCATTCGGCTGTGGAGTCTATCACCTGATCAATTCTTGGCAAAGCGAAGGGGTCCTTGGGGCAGGCTTTGTTGAGGCTTGTGTAGTCAATACACATCCGCCACTGCTTGTTCTTCTTTAGTACCAGGACGGGTTAGCCAACCATTACGAAAGAAAACTTCCATGATGAAAGCGGCTGCGAGGGCGGGCTATCTCTTCTCTAACAACTCTTCTTTTCTCTTCTGACAGGCGGCGCAAGGGCTGCCTGACGGGCTTCACATCAGATCGGACATGTAACTTGTGCTCGGCGAAATCCGTCGGTACTCCTGGCATGTCTTTGGGGGACCATGCGAAGATGTCCCGATTCTCACGGAGGAAATCGACGAGCTCGCCTTCCTATTTGCTGTCGAGGTTTGCACCTATGACAGCGTATCTCTCCGGGTGCTCCGGGTCCAAGGGTATCTTCTTGGTCTCTTTGGCCGGCTTGAACAAGCCCTCAGCTTCTGACGCCTTGAGGTCGAGCGATATCTCTGGCTGCTTGCCGGCCACTGCCACAATTCGATCCAGGAGCCGCTTCTCAGCCGCGATCACCAGGGACACGGCCAGCCGGCTGCTTTCAGCTGCACAGGCGGACGACTTTCTGTAGTCGCCGGCTACGGTCAGAATCCCCTTGGAGCTCGGCATCTTCATCTTGAGGTAGGCGTAGTGGGGGACCGCCATGAACTTGGCCAAGGCAGGTCGGCCAAGCAGGGCATGGTAGGGGCTTTCGAGGACCACCACTTCGAACCAGACTGGCTCTCGGCGAAAGTGATCCTTGTCCCCATAGAGGACGTCTATCAAAATCTTGCCAATAGGTGAGCAGGAAAGGCCGGGTACAATTCCGTGGAACACAGTCCGACTATGCTGAAGCTGTCTTTGCTTGATTCCTAGCTTCTCCATCGTATCCTTGTACAGGATGTTGATGCTGCTGCCTCCGTCTATCAGCACTCGCGAGAAGCGAGCGGCCCGCCTATCCGTGGCAAGGGTGGCTCCCAAGACCAGGGCATAGGGCCGGATTCGCATCACCTCGGGTGATCGGCAGCTCCAGCTAATGGGTTTCTCGGACGATGCATGAATTCAGGGTATCGATGCTCTGCATTCACTTCTTCTTCTGCTGCCGCTTTGCTGCGGCGATCATCAGCCACGCTGGTAAACACGACATAGGCGCCGTGCTCTTGCGGGTAATCGTCTTGTACTGCGCCGACTGGCCTGACAGCTGGCTGATGGGGCGGTGGTGGAGGCGGCGGCCCAGCGGAGGAGGGCAAGGCCGTCTCCTTGGCGATCTGGTGAGCGGTGGCACTTCCGGGTGGTGTGATTTGACGGCTTCGCGCCGCTGTGGAACTTGCAGGGTCCGTCCAGAGTCTGCTCGTAAGAGAAGGCCGGCAACCAGTTGGACTTGCCGCCTTTCTGCCGCTTGGCAGGAGGCTGCCCCTCTGGCCGCTGGTCTTCGACTGTCGCCACCTGCCGGCTGTTGGAAGCCGGCTGCGGGGCCTTGCGCTTATGATCATTCTGCTGCTGTCGCCGACTGGCGTCGCCAGCCGGAGTTCTGGGAGCATGAGGAGCTACTTTGCCAGTCGCACTGACTTCGATCTCCGACTTCATGGAGGAGTCGGCAGTGGCGTACTTGTCTGCTATGACCAGCAGCTCGTCGAGGGTCTCCGGCTCGTCGCAAAGGAGCTTGTGCTTGAGGAGGGTGCCTTCTCTGCACCCGGCAGTGAAGTACTCGATTGCCTGCACCTCATGCACTCCTTCGGAGGAGTTCCGGAGCTCGGCCCAGCGCGTGAGGTAGTCGCGAGTAGACTCTTTGGGGCCTTGCACGCACAAGGACAGCTGACGCGGCTTGGGAGGTCGCTTGTATGTGCTCGTGAAGTTGCGGATGAAGGCCTCGGTGAAGTCGACCCAGCTGTTGATGCTGCGGGGCTTCAAGCTGTTCAACCATGTCCGGGCCGTGCCCTGAAGCATGAGGGGAACATACTTAACGGCAACGCGCTTGTTGCCGTTCGCTATGCTGACGGCCGTGGAGTAGTCCACCAGCCAGTCCTCCGGCTTCACGGGCGGTGTATTTGGGTGTGTCTCGGGAGTGTGAATCCTCGGGGAAGGGCTGCGTCTCGGATGCGAGGTGCAAACAGGCGGGCCAAACTCGTCTTCTTCTTCTAGTGCGAGGATCGGTGGAGTCGCTCGATCCGTGGCGGGCGTCATTTTCTCCGACTCCCTCTCGGCGGCCAAGGCGGTCGCCGAGAGTCAGATGCTCGACGGGTGGCGGGGAGACTCGCCTTTCTCTGCGGGGAGGAGGAGGCTGATAGTCATCCTGCCGCTCGACTGCTCTTGGGCGGCCGTCTTCGTCGCGCTCGATGGAGATGTGAGTCCGGCTATGGCTGACAGCCGGATCCTTGTTCTTTCTTCCACGGACGCCGCCAGTCGGCGTCCGAGACGTCGCGCCTTGATCTCGGCGAGGGGGCAAGTCGCCGTGTTGTCGCCGCGGCGCCTCCGTGCGGCAGCCGGCTTCGTCTTGCGTGGCGGCCGCGTCGAGGAGCTGCTGGACCCGCTCCGTCATCAGGCGGCGCTCCTCGCCCTCGAAGTTATCCAGCTCGTCCGCCGCCGCCTGGGCAGCGCGAATGTTCTCCGCGGGCGTGGCGTACACAGGGCGACTGGCCCCAAACAGACTGGCGATGGCCACGCCGCGCTGCTGGACCGCTGCAGAGGCGGCTCGGCCCGGTCGGGCGGCGAGCCGCCCACAGCGCGATCCATCTCGCGCTGATAGGCTTCCGACAAGCGTCTCATGCTTGCCAGCTTCTGTGCGCCCACGAGGAGCTGGAGGCGGCGTGCTTCCAGCGTTCCGGCGTCGGCGTCCTCCGGAATGGAGGCGGTCGGTCTTGCGAAACAGCGTCGAGAGGTCACGAGCTCCCTCGCGGAAGGCTCGCCGTGACCGATGGCGAGTACTTCGTGGACGGTGCTCCGCCGCTCTCCAGCGAGGGAGAGGCTCGTCGTGACCACCACGCCAGGGGGAGCAGCGTCGGCGGCGGTGTCGAGTCGACCAGCATCGGTCGGTGGAGCCTACGGACTCCAGGTCGGCGGCAGGCTCGCGGCGGCGTGGAGCTGCTCGAGGAGGCCCGCGAGAGGCTTTGGGGCCGTCCGTACTGCGTCGGATGCAGGCTCGTCGGAGAGGCGAACCTCGCCGACAAGTTCGGCGCGGCAGCTTGCGCAGCAGGCGACCTCGGCACCATACAACGCGTCGGCGCGCAGACTCCGTCTGGCGTGCGGTCCGCTGCGCTTCGCCAGGAGGAAGAGGGTTCCCGTCGAGCAGGTCTCCGGACGACGGTGCACCAGCCCGGCGGTGGGCGACAAATGTCGGGGTTGGGTGCGACATATGCCAAAGGATGGCTTATCATGGAGGCGAGTAGAACGTCGCGGTTCTGAAGCAGGATGAGGCGAAGACATGCACGCCCGCGAATCTTACCCAGCTTCGGGGCTCTCGAGGAGATAACACCCCTCTGCTGCTCTGCGGGGTCTCCGCATGATCACTATGGCAAGGTGAGTACAAGATGCTTCTTGAGCTGTTCGGGGTGAGGAAGGAGAAGGGCACGGCTAGCTCTTCTCTCCCTCTATGCGTGTGTCTAAAACTACTAGATTCCAACCCTTTGCATGGGTGCCCCGCGGGGTTTATATAGGCCTACCCCCCGGGGGTACAACAGTAATCCGGATGGGTGCATGTCCAAGCCGTCAGTCTCTAAGTCGCCGTATTCTCCGCCGACTTCGGGGGCCCGCCAACTAGTGGGCCCCATCGACGGCCCAGCATGGGGCCGACAGCCCTTGTCCGCCGCGGGCGGGTCTTGCCGGCTGCAGATTATTGTAGCCGTGCTTCTAATGACGCGAGCTTGGTCATGGGGTCATGGCAACAGATGCCGCTGCGGGCGGGCGATCATCATTGCCATTCCCGTCTTTGTCGGTTAATGGCGCGTGGAGCCCGCGGGAGGGGCCGGCCGACTCCCGGAGGCCGACTCCATCGGGTCCGTCTTTGGGGTGCTCTCGCCGTCTTCGGTTCTGCCGCCGACCGGCGGGTCCCGCCGTCTTCGGGTCGTACAGACAGGCCATCGTGGTATAGGAATCTGCCCACGGGGCTGATGTCAGGGCCGGCGTGGCAACAGTGCCGCGCCGGACGGAGATCTCCGTTGGTACGGCGCTCTGTGGCCATACCTGCCCTTTATTGGCGGGGCAGGGTGTAACACCCCGGAAGTAACTTTCCATATTTGTAACTCCAACTCTTGCCATTTTCGGCATTGTGATATGATATTCCCTCCGTGGTTGGGTTTTTCCTCCTTTTTGCATTTTGTCCATGTCATGCATTTTATATCATGTCATCAAGTGCATCGCTTTTGCATACGTGTTCGTCTCATGATTCCGAGCATTTTTCCCGTTGTCCGTTTTGCAATCCGGCACTCCTATCTCCCCCGGCGGCCCCTTTTACGTTTTTCCGTGTGCGGGTACTAAACCTTCTCGGAATGGGCGAGGTTTGTCAAGTGGCCTTGGTATATCACCCGTAGACCACCGGTCAAGTTTGGTCATTTGGAGCTCGTTTGGTACTCCAACGGTTAACCAGACTCGCAAAGGCCTCTTTTAAGTTGCAGCCCAACACCCTCCAAAACAGCCCAATAACCCATCTAAGTCACTTCCATGCTCTCCGTCGTTCGATCACGATCGTGTGGTGAAAACTACACCTCATTTGGACTCTCCTAGCTCCTCTATGCCTATTTAAGCAAACCCCCTCCAAACGGGTCTTCTTCCCCTAACCCTAGTTTTCTCCTCTGCTTGCGCGCGACGTGTCCGCCCGGCGCGGACACGTCGCCGCCGCCGCTCCAGCCAACGGAGCGCGCCACATGGCGGCTCCGCCCGCCCGCCGCCATGAGGCCCGCCGGCCCGTAGCCGGCCCTCCCGCTCCATCCGGGCGCGCGCCGGCCTCGTCGCGCCGCCCGCCTCCTCGGCGGCGCCGCCTCGGCCGGCCGCCGCCGCCCTCCGCCGCCCGCCGCCGACCGGCGGCCCTCCTCCGCCGCCTCGCCGCCGCATCGGCCGGCCCGCCTCGCCGCCGCCGGCCGGCCCGTCTCTGCCGCCACCGGCCGGCCCCTCCGCCGGGCGCCACCTCCCTCCAACGGCGCCCGCCCGGCTCCTCTCCCTCCGGCGAGCCGCGCCGCGCCGCCGCCCGTCGCCATCCCGATCCGGATCGGCCCGATCGACCTAGCCGCCCGTTGACCTTCTTCCCCCCTCATATTTCTTCTAAGTTTTTTTTATCTCATTGATAATTCGTGGCATTTTCAACGTAGCGTAACTTTGCATCTGTAGATCCATTTTGCGCGTATAATATATCAAAATGTTCGTCTCGAAGAGTAGATCATTTCATCTCATTGCATCATTTTCTTTTGAGCTCACCTTGATGCCCGAAATGCTGTTGGAAGAGGGCTATGTGATGTTAGTTTCTGTTTCTTAACAGAACTTGCACTTTTGTTATTTTTGCCATGATTGATGTGTGCACCCTATGAATTTGAGTCCTACATGTGTTTTATAATATGCCATGCCATATTTCCAGGGGTGTATGCCATGTATTTTTGTGATCTATGTGGTGACTAGCACAAGCATGCAAAGTAGGTGTCCTGATGTTGCTGTTTTCAGCCCTGTTTTGCTGATATTTTGATGCCATGTTAACTTGATGCTACCGAGAGATCTATGCATATTTTGAGATACTTCAGTAAGGATGTTTTGTTAAACATGTCTTGTTCTATCCATCCATGCCTTGTTTGCAATTATGGTGTGCCATAGCTTGAGTCAATCGAGCTCTACTTTTGCTATCAAATGTTTCCTGGCAGATTGTTTACATGTTATTCAATTTTGCCAAGGTTGTTGTGGTTGATCCATTGATACTATGTTATTGTTCTTTCCATGTATGTCTTCTATGCCATGTCTTCTTGATGTATGTATGCTTATTTTATCATATAAGGCTCTGTAGTGAGTGCATTGAGCTTGTAAACATGCCTACTTGTTATCAGTTTTTGACATGTCATGTTGCTGAATCTGTTGACGAAACTTTCGATATTGACATGGGTGTTATTATATTTTCTGATCCTTTTTGGCTTATGGTCAGTAAGGGACTTTTGTTCTATGCTTTGAGTAGATTCATGCCATGCCTTGTTTTTCTATTTTAAGTTCCTGTAGCATGTAGTTTTCTTGCTCTGAACATTGCAACCTGATGCTGTTTTTGCCATGTCCAGCCTGATATTTTGTGCACTTTTGCCATGCTTGTTTGAACCTGTTATGATGTGAACTAGCCGTAGCTCAGTGCTCATCTTTTGTCAAGCATCTTGTGTAGATCACTGCCATATACTTTGTTGGTACGTTTGGGTGCAGTAGCTTAATTTCTTGTTGCTTGCTAAGTGGCATCATGTTGTTAATGGCAGATTTGTGCCATTCTTGTTGTGCTTGTCATTTGCAAACCGTGCATCCGATTCCGTGATCTTTATATCGATTTCAACGAAATCATCTCATCTTTCAGTGGCATACTTGGTTTGCCAAGTTGATGCCTGGTTCATCATTTTCCTTCCGGGCGCGATACGCATTGCATATCACATCCCGCATATCATGTCATGTTTTGCATCATGTTGATTGTGCATTGCACCGTGATTTATTGTGGTTCCTTTGTTTGTGTTCTTGCTTTGGGTAGAGCCGGAGGCGAGTGCGTGAGCGAGGAACCTGTTGAGAACGCTTACGAGGATCAAGCTTTCGACAACTCTGAGAACATTGCAGGCAAGATGACCATACCCTCGAAATCACTTCTATCTTTGCTATGCTAGTTGCTCGCTCTTTTGCTATGCCTGTGCTGCGATGCCTACCACTTGCTATATCATGCCACCTATATTGCCATGTTAGCCCCTAACCATCCTTTCCTAGCAAACCGTTGATTGGCTATGTTACCGCTTTGCTCAGCCCTCTTATAGCGTTGCTAGTTGCAGGTGAAGATGAAGTTTGTTCCTTGTTGGAACATGGAGATGTTGTTCCTTTTTGGAACATGTTTACTTGTTGGGGATATCACAATATATATCTGCTATAATTAATGCATCTATATACTTGGTAAAGGGTGGAAGGCTCGGCCTTATGCCTGGTGTTTTGTTCCACTCTTGCCACCCTAGTTTCCGTCATACCGGTGTTATGTTCCTTGATTTCGCGTTCCTTACACGGTTGGGTGATTTATGGGACCCCCTTGACAGTTCACTTTGAATAAGACTCGTCCAGCAAGGCCCAACATTGGTTTTACCATTTGCCACCTAAGCCTTTTTCCCCGGGTTTTCGCGAGCCCGAGGGTCATCTTTATTTTAACCCCGGACCAGTGCTCCTTCGAGTGCTGGCCCGAACCGGCAGATCATGGGCCACCACGGGGCAACTCGAGGGCTGGTTTTACTCGTAGGCTGACCTATCCGGTGTGCCCTGAGAACGAGATATGTGCAGCTCCTATCGGGATTTGTCGGCACAGTCGGGTGGCTTTGCTGGTCTTGTTTTATTGCTGTCGAAATGTCTTGTAGTCCGGGGTTCCGAGATTGATCGGGTCTTCCCGGTAGAAGGAATATCCTTCGTTGACCGTGAGAGCTTATAATGGGCTAAGTTGGGACACCCCTGCAGGGTATTATCTTTCGAAAGTCGTGCCCGCGGTTATGAGGCAGATGGGAATTTGTTAATGTCCGGTTGTATAAAACCCAAAGTTGACCTCAAATAAAATACACATCAACCGCGTGAGTAACCGTGATGGTCTCTTCTCGGCGGAGTCCGGGAAGTGAACACGGTGTTGGAGTTATGTCGGCGTAAGTAGTTCAGATCACTTCTTGATCGCTATTAGCTTCACGACCGTGCTTTGCTCCTCTTCTCGCTCTCTTTTGCGAAATAGCCACCATATATGCTAGTCGCTTGCTGCAGCTCCACCTTACTACTCTGTCCTTCCCTTAAGCTTAAATAGTCTTGGTCTCGAGGGTGTGAGATTGCTGAGTCCCCGTGACTCATAGATTCTACCAAAACAGTTGCAGGTGCCGACGATGCCAGTGCTGGTGACGCATCCGAGCTCAAGTGGGAGTTCGACGAGGAACGTGGTCGTTACCATGTGTCTTTTCCTGATGATCAGTAGTGGAGCCCAGTTGGGACGATCGGGGATATGTGTAGCATTTGGGGTATCTTCTTTTATTTTGGTTCCGTAGTCGGACCTTGAGTGTACTCTGAATGATGGATGTTTATTTATGTCTTGTGTGAAGTGGCATTTGTAAGCCAACTATGTATCTCTTTCCTTATTTATTACATGGGTTGTGTGAAGATTACCTCACTTGCGACATTGCTTTCAATGCGGTTATGCCTCTAAGTCGTGCCTCGACACGTGGGAGATATAGCCGCATCGAGGGCGTTACACAGGGATGGGCCGCGAGGCGGCTTTATCCCATCCCGCTCGTAGTCGCTCAGGCAGGAGGTGGTCGGGGTCGCGGGCCGACTTCCTGTAGTCGGCCTCGCTGGAGGTCGCCGGCTTGGAGTCGGCTCGTCCTGAGGCCGTCTCTGGGACTCGGCCTAGAGGGGCAGTCGGCGACTCTGTTGCCGACTCTCTGAAGGCGGCTCTTTGTCTTGGGGTCTTTGGTAGCGATCTGCCCGATGTTTTGAAAGGTTCAGGGGCTCGGGTCTGCCTACCCGTGGCCCATTACTCCGACACCCATATTGCTGTTTTTTTGCCTATTTTTGTATTTCGAAGAAAAGGAATATCAAACGGAGTCCAAACGGAATGAAACCCGGGAGCGTGATTTTGGAACAAACGGGATCCAGAGGACTTGGAGTGCAAGTCAAGAAGCAGCCGAGGCCTCCACGAGATATGAGGGCGCACCCCCTATAGGCGCCCCTGTCTCGTGGGCCCCTCGGGCGGCCACCGACGCACTTCTTCCTCCTATATATACCTCGTGCCCGAAAACATCCAGGGCACCACGAAACACAATTTCCACCGCCGTAACCTTCTCAGATCCATGAGATCCCATCTTGGAGCCTTCGGCACTTCTCTGGGAGGGGGAATCAACCATGGAGGCCTCTACATCAACATCCTTGCCCCTCCGATGAGTTGTGAGTAGTTTACCACAGACCTACTGGTCCATAGTTATTAGCTAGATGGCTTCTTCTCTCTTTTTGGATCTCAATGCAATGTTCTCCCCCTCTCTTGTGGAGATCTATTCGATGTAAACTCTTTTTGCGGTGTGTTTGTCGAGATCCGATGAATTGTGGGTTTATGATCAAGTTTATCTATGAATAATATCTGAATCTTCTTTGAATTCTTTTATGTATGATTAAGTTATCTTTGCAAGTCTCTTCAAATTATCAGTTTGGTTTGGCCTACTAGATTGATCTTTCTTGCCATGGGAGAAGTGCTTAGCTTTGGGTTCAATCTTGCGGTGTCCTTACCCAGTGACAGAAAGGGTTGCAAGGCACGTATTGTATTGTTGCCATCGAGGATAGCAAAATGGGGTGTATATCATATTGCATGAGTTTATCCCTCTCTTTATGAACTTATGGGGCAAAGAGAAGTGCTTTCGCTACTAAGAAAGCGAATGGTCAGCGCGAGGGTTCGGAATATCATCACCCGTGGTTCACTTGAGCATGAATAGAGTTCGGTCTCCTTATGAATTCAAGTTGGTAAAGAAGTGGACAAAGTAGGATCAGGCTTTTTCTACTAGAAACAGAGGAGAGCGAAAACTACATCATGTCAACTTGCTTAAAGCGTTACTCTGTTCTTATGAACTTAATACTCTAGATGCATGCTGGATAGCGGTCGATGTGTGGAGTAATAGTAGTAGATGCAGGAAGGAGTCGGTCTACTTGTTATGTACATGATGCCTATATACATGATCATGCCTAGATAATCTCATAACTATGCGCTTTTCTATCAATTGCTCGACAGTAATTTGTTCACCCAACGTAATACTTATGCTATCTTGAGAGAAGCCACTATTGAAACCTATGGCCCCCGGATCTATCTCTTATCATATTTGCTTCCAATCTACTTTTATTTGCATCTTTACTTTTTGCATCTATACTATAAAATACCAAAAATATATTTATCTTATCATACTATCTTTATTAGATCTCACTTTCATGAAGTGGCCGTGAAGGATTGACAACCCTTTATTGCGTTGGTTGCGAGTTCTCAGTTTGTTTGTGTAGGTGTGTGGGACTTTTGAGGAGCCTCCTACTGGATTGATACCTTGGTTCTCAAAACTGAGGGAAATACTTACGCTACACTTGCTGCATCACCCTCTCCTCTTCGAGGAAAACCAACGCAAGCTCAAGACGTAGCAAGAAGGATTTCTGGCGCCGTTGCCGAGGTGGTCTTCGCTCAAGTCAAGACATACCAAGTACCCATCACAAACTAATCTCCCTCGCATTTACATTATTTGTCATTTGCCTCTCGTTTTCCTCTCCCCCACTTCACCCTTGCCATTTTATTCGCCCTCTCTTTCCCAGTCTCCTCCCCTCTTTCTGCTTGCCGTTCTTATGTTTGCTTGTGTGTTGGATTACTTGTTGCCATGGCGCAAGATAATACCAAATTGTGTGATTTCTCGAATACCAATAATAATGATTTCCTTAGTGCTCCGATTGTTCCTCTTAATAATGACGAGTCTTGTGAAATCAATACCGCTTTGCTGAATCTTGTTATGAAAGATTAATTCGCCGGCCTTCCTAGCGAAGATGCCGCTACTCATCTAGACAACTTTTGATTTGTGTGATATGCAAAAGAAGAAAGATACGGATAACAATATTGTCAAATTGAAGGTATTTCCGTTTTCACATAGAGATCGTGCTAAAGTTTGGTTTTCGTCTTTGCCTAAGAATAGTATTGATTCTTGGAACAAGTGCAAAGATGCTTTTATCTCTAAGTATTTTCCTCCCGCTAAGATTGTCACTCTTAGGAACGATATTATGAATTTTAAACAACTTGATCATGAGCATGGGGCCCAATCTTGGGAAAGAATGAAATTGATGCTTCGCAATTGCCCTACTCATGGTTTGAATTTATGGATGATCATACAAAAAATTTATGCCGGTTTGAACTTTGCTTCTAGAAATCTCTTAGATTGGGCCGCGGGAGGCACGTTTATGGAAATCACGTTAGGAGATGTTACAAAACTTCTTGATAATATTATGGCTAATTATTCTCAATGGCACACCGAAAGATCTTCTAGTAAAAAAGTGCATGCCATAGAAGAAATCAATGTTTTGAGTGGAAAGATGGATGAACTGATGAAGATGTTTGCTACTAAAAATACTCCTCTTGATCCCAATGATATGCCTTTGTCTTCCTTGATTGAGAACAATAATGAATCTATGGATTTGAATTTTGTTGGTAGGAATAGTTTTGGAAACAATGCTTATAGAGGAAATTTTAATGCTAGACAGTTCCCTAGTAATCCCTCTAATAATTATGGAAATTCCTACAATAATTCTTATGGTAATTTTAATACGATTCCCTCTGATTTTGAGAATAGTGTGAAAGAATTTATGATTTCTCAAAAGAATTTTAATGCTTTGCTTGAAGAAAAATTGCTCAAAGTTGATGATTTGGCTAGGAACGTTGATAGACTTTCGCTTGATGTTGATTCTCTTAAAATTAGATCTTCACCTCCTAAGCATGATATCAATGAGTCTCTCAAAGTAATGAGAATTTCCATTGACGAGTGCAAGGAAAGAACCGCTAGATTGCGTGCTAAAAAAGAAAGCTTTATAAAAGCGTGTTCTTCTAGTTTACATGAAAATAATGATGAGGATCTTAAAGTTATTGATGCTTCTCCGATTAGATCTATGTTTTGCAATATGAATTTTGATGATTATGGGACTAATGATGAATCAACTTTGCCTAGAAGGCGTCCCAAGAATTCAGAATCTTTAGATCTTAATGTTAAATTTGGTAAAAGTGAGATTGGAGAATCCTCAACTTCTAATAATGTTGCACCCACTATCTCGGATTTCAAGGAATTTAATTATGATAATTGCTCTATAAAAGGTTGTATTTCCTTGTTGCAATCCGTTGTTAATTCTCCTCATGCTTATAGTCAAAACAAAGCTTTTACCAAACATATTGTTGATGCCTTGATGCAATATTATGATGAAAAAATTAATTTGGAAGTTTCTATACCTATAAAACTTAATGATGAGTGGGAACCTACTATAAAGATTAGAATTAAATATTATGAGTGTTTTGATTTGTGTTATTTGGGTGCTAGTGTTTCCACAATTCCGAAAACCTTATGTGATATTCTAGGTTTCCATGATCTTGATGATTGTTCTTTAAATTTGCACCATGTGGATTCCACCATTAAAAAGCCTATGGGAAGGATCAATGATGTTCTCATTGTTGCAAATAGAAATTTGGTGCCCGTAGATTTTATCATTCTTGATATAGATTGCAATCTCTCTTGCCCTATTATTCTTGGTAGACCTTTCCTTAGAACGATTGGTGCGATTATTGATATGAAGGAAGGGAATATTAGATTCCAATTTCCATTAAAGAAAGGCATGGAGAACTTTCCAAGAAATAAAGTTAAATTACCTTATGAATCTATCATGCGTGCTACTTATGAGTTTAGTGCCGAAGATGGCACTCGTTAGATCTATCCTTGCTTTTATGCCTAGCTAGGGGTGTTAAACGATAGCGCTAGTTGGGAGGCAACCCAATTTCCTTTGTGTTTTTTGTTTTTGCTTCTGTTTAGGAATAAATAATCCATCTACCTTCTGTTTAGATGTAGTTTTATGTTTCAATTAGTGTTTGTGCCAAGTTAAACCTATAGGATCTTCTTGGATGATAGTTATTTGATCTTGCTGTAATTTCCAGAAACTTTCGGTTCACGAAAACAATTGTTAAAAATCACCAGAACCTGATAAAATAGTGATTCCAATTGCTGCTGATAAATAAACAAATTTCCTAGGTCGTCCTATTCTGGCTGAATTGTTTGAGTTCCAGAAGTTTGCGTTAGTTACATATTACTACAGATTGTTCTGTTTTTGACAGATTCTGTTTTTCGTGTGTTGTTTGCTTATTTTGATGAATCTATGCCATTAAAATAGTTTATAATCCATAGAGAAGTTGGAATACAGTAGGTTTAACACCAAAATAAATAAATAATGAGTTCATTGCAGTACCTTATGTGGTGGTTTTGTTTTCTTTCACTAACGGAGCTTATAAGATTTCCTGTTGAGTTTCGTGTTGTGAAGTTTTCTAGTTTTGGGTAAAGCTTTTATGGACTATGGAATAAAGGGTGGAAAGAGCCTAAGCTTGGGGATGCCCAAGGCACCCTAAGATATTCAAGAATAGCCAAAAGCCTAAGCTTGGGGATGCCCCGGGAAGGCATCCCCTCTTTCGTCTTCGTTCATTGGTAACTTTACTTGGAGCTATATTTTTATTCACCACATGATAAGTGTTTTGCTTGGAGCGTCGTGTATAATATTAGTCTTTGATTTTTAGTTTACCACAATCATCCTTGCTGTACACACCTTTTGGGAGAAGCCTATTTGATTAGAATTTTCTAGAATACTCTATGTGCTTCACTTATATCTTTTGAGCTTGATAGTTTTTGCTCTAGTGCTTCACTTATATCTTTTAGAGCACGGTGGTATCTTAATTTTGAAGAAATTGCTAGTCTCTCATGCTTCACTTATACTATTTTGAGAGTCTCTTAGAACAGCATGGTATTTGCTATGGTCATAAAATTGTTCTTAGAATGGTAGGCATCCAAGTTGGGTATAATAAAAACTATCATAGGAAGTGAATTGGATGCTATGATCAATTTGATACTTGATAATTGTTTTGAGATATGGAGGTAGTAATATTAAAGTCATGCTAGTTGGGTGATTATGAATTTAAAGAATGCTTGTGTTGAAGTTAGCAAGTCCCGTAGCATGCACGTATGGGTTGTGTAACAAATTTGAAACATGAAGTGTACCTGGCTTGTGCATCCTTATGAGTGGCGGTCGGGGATGAGCGATGGTCTTTTCCTACCAATCTATCCCCCTAGGAGCATGCGTGTAGTACTTGATTTTTTATGACTTCTAAATTTTTGCAATAAGTATATGAGTTCTTTTGACTAATGTTGAGTCCATGGATTATACGCACTTTTACCTTTCCGCCTTTGCTAGCCTCTTCGATACCGTGCATTGCCCTTTCTCACCTTGAGAGTTGGTGCAAACTTCGCCGGTGCATCCAAACCCCGTGATATGATACACTCTATCACACATAAACCTCCCTATATCTTCCTCAAAACAGCCACCATACCTACCTATTATGGCATTTCCATAGCCATTCCGAGATATATTGCCATGCAAATTTCCACCGTTCCGTTCATCATCAAGACATACTTTACTTTTGTCATATTGCCATTGCATGATCATGTAGTTGACATCATATTTGTGGCAAAGCCACCATGCATTATTTTTCATACATGTCACTCTTGATTCATTCCACCATCCCGGTACACCGCTGGAGGCATTCATATAGTGTCATATTTTGTTCTAAGCATCGATTTCTAATTGTTGAGTTGTAAGAAAATAAAAGTGTGATGATCATCATTTTTAGAGCATTGTTCCAAGTGAGGAAAGGATGATGGAGACCATGATTCCCCTACAAGTCGGGATGAGACTCCGGACGGAAAATAAAAAAAAGGAAAAAAAAGAGGCCATAAAAAAAAGAGAAAAGGCCCAAATAAAAAAATGAGAGAAAAAGAGAGAAGGGACAATGCTACTATCCTCTTACCACACTTGTGCTTCAAAGTAGCACCTTGTTCTTCATGTAGTGAGTCTCATATATTGTGCTTCAAAGTAGCACCATGTTTTTCATATAGTGAGTCTCATAAGTTGTCTTTTTCATACTAGTGGGATTTTTTCATTATAGAACTTGGCTTGTATATTCCTACGACGGGCTTCCTCAAATGACCTAGGTCTTCGTGAGCAAGCAAGTTGGATGCACACCCACTAGTTTTCTTTTGTTGAGCATTTATTTATAGCTCTAGTGCATCCGTTGCATGGCAATCCCTACTCCTCATGTTGGCATCAATTGATGGGAATCTCCATAGCCCGTTGATTTTCCTCGTCAATGTGAGACTTTCTCCTTTTTTGTCTTCTCCACACAATCCCCATCATCATATTCTATTCCACCCATAGTGCTATATCCATGGCTCACGCTCATGTAGTGCGTGAAGGTTGAAAAAGTTTGAGATTATTTAAGTATGAAACAATTGTTTGGCTTGACATCGGGGGTATAGAAGTAGGGAACATCTTTGTGTGACGAAAATGAAGCATAGCCTAACTACATGATTATGTAGGGATGAACTTTCTTTTTCCATGCTATTTTGAGAAGACATGATTACTTTGATTAGTATGCTTGAAGTATTACTATTTCTTTTATCAATATGAACTTTTATTTTGTATTCATTTGGATCTGAACATTCATGCCACAATAAAGAAAATTACATTATGAATTATGCTAGGTAGCATTCCACATCAAAAATTCTCTTTTATCATTTACCTACTCGAGGACGAGCAGGAATTAGGCTTGGGGATGCTTGATACGTCTCCAATGTATCTATAATTTTGATTGTTACATGCTATTATATTACCCCTTTTGGATGTTTATGGGCTTTATTTTATACATTTATATCATTTCTGGGACTAACCTACTAACCGGAGGCCCAGCCCATATTGCTGTATTTTTTTCCTATTTCAGTATTTCGAAGAAAAGGAATACCAAACGGAGTCCAAACGGAATGAAACCTTCGGGAGCGTGATTTTTGGAACAAACGTGATCCAGAGGACTTGGAGTGCAAGTCAAGAAGCAGCCGAGGCCACCACGAGATAGGAGGGCGCGCCCCCTGTCTCGTGGGCCCCTCGAGCGGCCACCGACGTACTTCTTCCTCCTATATATACCACGCACCCGAAAACATCCAGGGCACCACGAAACACAATTTCCACCGCCTTTAACCTTCTCAGATCCCATGAGATCCCATCTTGGAGCCTTCGCCGGCACTCTTCCGGAGGGGGAATCAACCATGGAGGGCCTCTACATCAACATCCTTGCCCCTCCAATGAGTTGTGAGTAGTTTACCACAGACCTACGGGTACATAGTTATTAGCTAGATGGCTTCTTCTCTCTTTTTGGATCTCAATACAATGTTGTCCCCCTCTCTTGTGGAGATCTATTCGATGTAAACTCTTTTTGCGGTGTGTTTGTCGAGATCCGATGAATTGTGGGTTTATGATAATGTTTATCTATGAATAATATTTGAATCTTCTCTGAATTCTTTTATGTATGATTAAGTTATCTTTGCAAGTCTCTTCGAATTATCAGTTTGGTTTGGCCTACTAGATTGATCTTTCTTGCCATGGGAGAAGTGCTTAGCTTTGGGTTGAATCTTGCGGTGTCCTTACCTAGTGACAGAAAGGGTTGCAAGGCACGTATTGTATTGTTGCCATCGAGGATAACAAGATGGGGTTTATATCATATTGCATGAGTTTATCCCTCTACATCATGTCATCTTGCTTAAAGCGTTACTCTGTTCTTATGAACTTAATACTCTAGATGCATGCTGGATAGCGGTCGATGTATGGAGTAATAGTAGTAGATGCAGGCAGGAGTCGGTCTACTTGTTGTGGATGTGATGCCTATATACATGATCATGCCTAGATAATCTCATAACTATGCGCTTTTCTATCAATTGCTCGACAGTAATTTGTTCACCCACCGTAATACTTATGCTATCTTGAGAGAAGCCACTAGTGAAACCTATGGCCCCCGGGTCTATCTCTTATCATATTTGCTTCCAATCTACTTTTATTTGCATCTTTACTTTTTGCATCTATACTATAAAATACCAAAAATATATTTATCTTATCATACTATCTTTATTAGATCTCACTTTACATGAAGTGGCCGTGAAGGGATTGACAACCCCTTTATTGCGTTGGTTGCGAGTTCTCGGTTTGTTTGTGTAGGTGCATGGGACTTTTGAGGAGCCTCCTACTGGATTGATACCTTGGTTCTCAAAACTGAGGGAAATATTTACGCTACACTTGCTGCATCACCCTCTCCTCTTCGAGGAAAACCAACGCAAGCTCAAGACGTAGCAGTGGGCCCCAAAGAGTCAAGCGGAGAAGACGGCGACCCGAGACACTGACAGCCAGGTCCTACACCCGGCCAAGTTACCATTGTACCCCTGGGGGGTTGGCCTATATAAATCCCCCAGGGCACCAATGCAAAGGGTTCCCAACCTGTTAGAACTAGAATCATACCTAGAGGAAGAAGAGAGCTAGCCCTGCCTCCTTCTACCTCTAACATACAACTCAAGGAGCACCATTGTACTCACTAGTGCCTTAGTGATCATGAGGAGACCCCGTAGAGGAGGACTAGGGGTGTTATCTCCTAGGAGAGCCCCGAACCTGGGTAAAGTGCGCCGGCGTTCGTGTTTACGCCTCATCCCGCTTCCAGGCACCGGTGACGTTCTACTCGCTCCCACCATGATAAGCCATCCTTTGGCATATGTCGCACCCAACCCCCGACAGGTGGGTCCTTTTATCCTTGGACCTTTTGAAAGGCTCAACCATTTCTAGACCCCAGACTGCAAATGGCCAAGTAATTGGAATCATCCTTAACTCTTGAGCCGGCACATGAGCTCGCCTTGAAAATTTCTGACAACCATCACACTTACTAACCAGATCCTCTGCATCAGCATGAGCCGTCAGCCAATAAAACCCATGATGGAAGGCCTTAGCAACGAGAGACTTAGAGCCAGCATGATGACCGCAATCTCCTTCATGAATCTCCCTTCAAATTTCACGGCCCTCCTCAGGAGAAACACATCGTTGAAACACCCCTGAAACACTGCATCTGTGAAGCTCACCATTGACAATAGTCATTGACTTAGACCTCCGGGTTATTTGCCTGGCCAAAGTCTCATCCTCAGGTAACTCGCCCCGGGTCATATAAGCCAAATACGAAACAGTCCAATCAGGGATAACATGAACAGTCAAATCAGGGATCGCAACAGTTTTTGATAAGTTAGAGTGTCGAACCCAACGAGGAGGTAAAGGTAGAACAAATATTCCCTAAAGTTATATCGACCACCGATACAACTCTACGCACGCTTGATGTTCGCTTTACCTAGAACAAGTATGCAACTAGAAGTACTTTGTAGGAGTGATAGGATAGGTTAGCAAGAAAATAAAGAGAGCGTAAACATAAACTAGGGGCTGTTTAGATAAAAACACAACTAAAGTAAATATGGCGAGTGTGGAAAAGTGGTGGTAGGAGTTGTGAAATTGTCCCTAAGCAATTGACTATATCACTAGACCGGTAATCACTATTGCAATTCTATTTGAGGGAGAGGCATAAGCTAACATATCATCCCTTACTTGGAATTAATTCTATGCACTTATGATTGGAACTCTAGCAAGCATCTGCAACTACTAAAGATTCATTAAGGTAAAACCCAACCATAGCATTAAAGCATCAAGTCCCCTTTTATCCCATATGCAAACAACCTACTTACTCGGGTTTGTGTTTCACCACCACGCAACCCACCATAAGCAAATCATAAACATATTGCAAACCCTACAGCGGGAATCCCTCACGCTTGCTCGACACGGAGGGTACAATAGGACAGCACCAATAATAAAATATGCAACTCAAACCAATCATAGCAATTCATCAATCACCGATAGGACAATGGAAATCTACACAGACATCATAGGATGGCGAACATCATTGGGTAATAATATGAAGCATAATGCACCATGTTCAAGTAGAGGGTACAGCGGGTTGCGGGAGAGTGGACCGCTGAATATAGAAGGGGGAAGGTGATGGAGATGTTGGTGAAGATGACGGTGGTGTTGGTGAAGATCGCGGTGATGATGATGGCCCCCGGCAGCGCTCCGGCGCCACCGGAAGCAAGGGGGAGAGAGGCCCCCTTCTTCTTATTCTTCCTTGACCTCCTCCCTAGATGGGAGAAGGGTTTCCCCTCTGGTCCTTGGCTCCCATGGCTTGGGAGGGGCGAGAGCCCCTCCGAGATTGGATCTATCTCTCTGTTTCTGCGTTCTGTCCTTGCTCTGTTTCACCGTTCTGTGTATATATGGAGATCCGTAACTCCGATTGGCCTGAAACCTTCGCCCAGATCGTTTTCCAAAAATTAGCTTTCTTGCAGCCAAAGAAGGGCATCAACCGCCTTACGCGTGGCCCACGAGATAGGGGGGCGCGCCCCCCTGGAGGGGTGGCGTGGCCCACTCTCGTGGCCACCTCGGGCACCGTTTCGCGTTGATTCTTCCTCCCAAAAATCACAAATATTCCAAAAAAAATCTCCGTCCGTTTTTATCCCGTTTGGACTCCATTTGATATTGGGTTTCTGCGAAACATAAAACATGCAACAAACAGGAACTGGCACTGGGCACTGGGAACTTGCTTGCTCATGAAGACCTCGGGCGTTTGAGGAAGCCCATCATCGGAATATACAAGCCAAGTTCTATAATGAAAATTCCCACTAGTATATGAAAGTGAAGGCATAGGATACTCTCTCTATGAAGAACATGATGCTACTCTGAAGCACAAGTGTGGTAAAAGGATAGTAACATTGCCCCTTCTCTCATTTTTTCCCTTTTTTTATTTTTTTTATTTTTTTTGTGGGCTTCTTTGGCCTCTTTTATTTTTTGTAAAGTCCGGAGTCTCATCCCGACTTGTGGGGGAATCATAGTATCCATCATCCTTTCCTCACTGGGGCAATGCTCTAATAATGATGATCATCACACTATTTATTTACTTACAACTCAATATTACAACTCGATATCTAGAACAAAGATATGACTCTATATGAATGCCTCCGACGGTGTACCGGGATGTGCAATGATCTAGCGTAGCAATGACATCAGAAAACATCATGCTAGCTATCTTACGATCATGCAAAGCAATATGACAATAAATGCTCAAGTCATGTATATGATGATGATGATGAAAGTTGCATGGCAATATATCTCGGAATGGCTATGGAAATGCCATGATAGGTAGGTATGGTGGCTGTTTTGAGGAAGATATAATGAGGCTTATGTGTGATAGAGCGATCGTATCATGGGGTTTGATGCACCGTGAAGTTTGCACCAACTCTCGAGGTGAGAAAGGGCAATGCACGTGCATCAAGAGGCTAGCAATGATGGAAGGGTGAGAGTGCGATAATCCATGGACTCAACATTAGTCATAAAGAACTCACATACTTATTGCAAAAATTTATTAGTCATCAAAACAAAGTACTACGCGCATGCTCCTAGGGGGATAGATTGGTAGGAAAAGACCATCGCTCGTCCCCGACCGCCACTCATAAGGAAGACAATCAATAAATAAATCATGCTCCGACTTCATCACATAACAGTTCACCATACGTGCATGTTACGGGAATCACAAACCTCAACACAAGTATTTCTACAATCCACAACCACCCACTAGCATGACTCTAATATCACCACCTTTATATCGCAAAACTATTGCATGGAATCAAACATATCATATTCAGCGATCTACAAATTTATGTAGGATTTTATGACTAACCATGTGAATGACCAATTCCTGTCATCTCTCTAAATAGATATAAGTGAAGCACGAGAGTTTAATTATTTCTACAAAAGATGTGCCCGCGCTCTAACAAATATAAGTGAAGCAAAAGAGCATTCTACAAATGGCGGTTGTCTATGTAAAGAGAAACAGGCAATCCAAACTTCAAATGATATAAGTGAAGTACATGAAGCATTCTATAAAGCCATACTCAAAAGATGTAAGTGAAGTTTAATGAGCATTCTATAAACCAACCAAGGACTATCTCATACCAGCATGGTGCATTAAAGAAAAATGAAAACTAAATGCAAAAGATGCTCCAAGACTTGCACATAATGCATGAACAAAACGAATTCGAAAACATACAGATACTTGTTGAAGAAAGAGGGGATGCCTTCCGGGGCATCCCCAAGCTTAGACGCTTGAGTCTCCTTGAATATTTACTTGGGGTGCCTCGGGCATCCCCAAGCTTGAGCTCTTGCCTCTCTTCCTTTTCCTCATATCGTGACATCCTCGATTAGACACTACATCCACACAAAACTTCAACAGAAAACTCGGTAAGATCCGTTAGTATAATAAAGCAAATCACCACTCTAAGTACTGTTGCAAACAAATTCATATTTTGTTTTTGCATTTTGTCTACTGTAACATAACTTTTTCATGGCTTAATCCACTGATATAAATTGATAGATTCATCAAAACAAGCAAACTATGCATCAAAAACAGAATCTGTCAAAAACAGAACAGTCTGTAGCAATCTGAACATTTACCATACTTCTGATACTTGAAAAATTCTTCCAAAACTAATAAAAATAAAAATTTGTACAGAAAGACAGTGCAAAAAGAATCAGAACCATTTGACGTTCTAGTAAAAAATTAAAATTTGCGCACTACAGCCAAAGTTTCTATCCGGCACCGTACAAACCAACAAGCATTGTAAACATCCTAAAGGCAAACCTTAGCACATTATTTTTATAATACAATGGAATTGTACAAGGAGATAATTATTTTTTTTGAAAAGTTTCTGTAATCAAGATTCACAAAGTTTCCGTGAGCATGAACAAAGTTCAAGGAGCTCTCCCACTTCAACAATGCTTGTCTTTCTCACTTTCGCTTTCCTTTTTGAAAATGTTTTGGGTTCTGCTCTTTATTTTTGTTGTTTTTAAACTATATGAAAGCACTCAATAGAAATAAATGACTCTCTAAAACTTCCGGGTTGTCTCCCTGGCAGCGCTTTCTTTAAAGCCATTAAGCTAGGCATATAGTGCTCAAGTAATGAATCCACCCGGATCCCAGGGTATATCAAAGCCAATTTTAATTAACAATGATTTGTAATTTAATAGTGAGCACAAAGTGATATATATCATATAACAATGAAGTCTAACTCTCTTCCTATGCATCGGCATGTCATAAAAGAACAATTCATGCACACGTAGTAAAGGCCAATGCATAGTATAAGCAGTTTCTTGCAATTTCATAGTATAGAAACATAGAGAGGTGGAGACATAGTTCCTCTCTCATAATAATTGCATGTAGGAGCAGCAAGCACTTGCATATTACATTCGTCAAAATCATCATGTGCAATGGTAAAAGGCAACCCATCAATGTAATCCTTCATAAGCACAAACTTCTCCGATAAAGTGTGGTAGGGAGAATTCAAAAAGATAATAGGACTATCATACGTGGGTGCAATAGCAACAATTTCATGTTTAACATAAGGAACTATAGCAAGTTAATCTCCATAAGCATAATTCATATTGGCATCTTGGCCACAAGCATAGCAAGCATCATCAAAAAGGGATATTTCAAAAGAATCAACGGGATCATAGCAATCATCATAGCAATCATCCTTCGGTAAGCACGAAGGGGAATTAAACAATGTATCAGTTGAAGAGTTACTCTCATTAGAAGGTGGGCACGGGTGATCAATCCGCTCTTCCTCCTTTTGTTCTTCGCTCTCCTCATCATCTTTTTCATCCAATGAGCTCACAGTTTCATCAATTTCTTCTTCCATAGCTTCCTGCAAAATATTAGTCTCTTCTTGGACAGCGGAGAATTTCTCAATATATGGTTTAACATAGGCATTATAAGCATAATTATCGTGACAACATTGAAATATGGCAAAACATTCAGATTTGTAAAGAGTAGCATCATATATTTCAATCGAAGAAACAATCTCATAAGCACCCTTAAAAGCAACAAATTCTTCAATTTGTTGAACATCATAGTAATTATACACACCCTTAGCATACGAAGATACGATTCCATTATCACTAAACAAACATTGATAGGGTAGGTGTTTCTTAGGGTTTTCAGAACAACAAGTAACATCATATATTTCACATAAATTCCAAGCATAGCATTGCAAACGTTGAATTTGATCCCATAATAATTTCCCTTTTTCAGATATACGGTGTCACACATAACAAGCATGCTCATCTAAAGATTTGCCCTCAACTAAGCTAGTTGGGGTTTCAACACGAGCACAAAGGGATCAAAGATGATCGAAGTAAAAAGCTTCAGTAGTGTGATAGAATTTGAGTGGTTCTTCAACCATTGGAGCAGTAGGTACAACTAATTTTTTTGGTATTTTGCGTTTCCTACCCATAACTAAAGATAGAGAACGACTAAGAACAGCAAATAAAAATTACTTAGTGATAAAGCAAACAAGCACACACGAGAATATTCACCCCACGCTATGACTCCCCGGCATCTGCGCCAGAAAAAGGTCTTGATAACCCACAAGTATAGGGGATCGCAACAGTTTTCGATAAGTAAGAGTGTCGAACCCAACGAGGAGGTAAAGGTAGAACAAATATTCCGTAAAGTTCTATCGACCACCGATACAACTCTACGCATGCTTGACGTTCGCTTTACCTAGAACAAGTATGCAACTAGAAGTACTTTGTAGGAGTGATAGGATAGGTTAGAAAGAAAATAAACAGAGCGTAAACATAAACTAGGGGCTGTTTAGATAAAAACACAACTAAAGTAAATATGGCGAGTGTGGAAAAGTGGTGGTAGGAGTTGTGAAATTGTCTCTAAGCAATTGACTATATGACTAGACCGGTAATCACTATTGCAATTCTATTTGAGGGAGAGGCATAAGCTAACATATCATCCCTTACTTGGAATTAATTCTATGCACTTATGATTGGAACTCTAGCAAGCATCTGCAACTACTAAAGATTCATTAAGGTAAAACCCAACCATAGCATTAAAGCATCAAGTCCCCTTTTATCCCATACGCAAACAACCTACTTACTCGGGTTTGTGTTTCAGTCACTCACGCAACCCACCATAAGAAAATCATAAACATATTGCAAACCCTACAGCGGGAATCCCTCACGCTTGCGCGACACGGAGGGTACAATAGGAAAGCACCAATACCAAAATATGCAACTCAACCAATCATAGCAATTCATCAATCATCGATAGGACAATGGAAATCTACACAGACATCATAGGATGGCGAACATCATTGGATAATAATATGAAGCATAAAGCACCATGTTCAAGTAGAGGGTACAGTGGGTTGCGGGAGAGAGGACCGCTGAATATAGAAGGGCGAAGGTGATGGAGATGTTGGTGAAGATGACGGTGGTGTTGGTGAAGATCGCGGTGATGATGATGGCCCCCGGCAGCGCTCCGGCGCCACCGAAAGCAAGGGGGAGAGAGGCCCCCTTCTTCTTCTTCTTCGTTGACCTCCTCCCTAGATGGGAGAAGGGTTTCCCCTCTAGTCCTTGGCTCCCATGGCTTGGGAGGGGCGAGAGCCCCTCCGAGATTGGATCTATCTCTCTGTTTCTGCGTTCTGTCCTTGCTCTGTTTCACCGTTTCGTGAATATATGGAGATCCGTAACTCCGATTGGCCTGAAACCTTCGCCCAGATTGTTTTCCAAAAATTAGCTTTCTTGCGGCAAAAGAAGGGCATCAACTGCCTTACGGGTGGCCCACGAGATAGGGGGGCGCGCCCCCCTGGAGGGGTGGCGTGGCCCACTCTCGTGGCCACCTCGGGCACCGTTTCGCGTTGATTCTTCCTCCCAAAAATCACAAATATTCCAAAAAATATCTTCGTCCGTTTTTATCCCGTTTGGACTCCGTTTGATATTGGGTTTCTGCGAAACATAAAACATGCAACAAACAGGAACTGGCACTGGGCACTGGATCAATATGTTAGTCCCAAAAAATAGTATAAAAAGTTGCCAAAAGTATATGAAAGTTGAATAATATTGGCATGGAACAATCAAAAATTATAGATACGACGGGATAGCCTTCTCTCCCAGGCGACTAATAAACCGGCTCAAAGCTGCGATATGACCCGCCAAATGCTGGAAGTCATTGATACACGCTGGCTTTGCCAAAGAGGTCATAGCCTTGATCTTCTCCGGGTTAGCTTCAATGCCTCTCTCAGACACCAAGAAACCCAATAACTTGCCTGCTGGCACGCCAAAAACACACTTGGCCGGGTTAAGCATCGTTTCGTAGACCCGGAGATTGTCAAAGGTCTCTTTTAGATCCTCAACCAATGTCTCCTTCTTCCTGGATTTCACAACAATATTATCCACATAAGCATGAACAATGCGCCCAATCTGGCCATGGAGGCAATTCAGAACACACCGTTGGTAAGTCGCCTGGGCACTCTTGAGCCCAAAAGGCATAGACACATACAGAAGGCTCCAAAGGGAGTGATGAAAGCTGTCATCTCCTGGTCCTTAACTATCATTTTGATCTAATGATAACCAGAGTAAGACTCCAAAAAACACAAATGCTCACAACCCGCCGTAGCATCAATAATCTGATCAATATGCGGGAGAGCAAAACGATCAGCGGACAGGCCTTGTTAAGGTCTGTTTAATCCACACACATATGCCAAGTACCATTTTTCTTAAGCACTAGCACTGGGTTAGACAACCACTCAGGATGAAAAACGTCAATGATGAACCCTGCCGCCAAGAGCCGGGCCACCTCTTCACAAATTGCCTTGCGCCTCTCCTCATTAAGCCAATGAAGAAAATGATTGACCGACTTAAACTTGGGATCCACATTAAGAGTGTGCTTAACGAGTTCCCTCGGTACACCTGGCATGTCAGAAGGCTTCCATGCAAAGATGTCCCGGTTCTCATGGATGAACTCTATGAGCGTGCTTTCCTATTTCGGATCCATATTAGCACTAATGCTAAACTGCTTTGATGAATCGCCAGGAACAAAATCAACCATCTTAGTATCATCCGCCGACTTAAAATTCAATAAGGGCTCGTTCTCTGTGGTTGGCTTCTTTAAAGGCGTCATAGCCGCCGGGTCAACATTATCTTTATAAAACTTCAATTCCTCCGTGGCATAAGCCGACTCAGCATAAGCAGCATCACCCACTTCACAATCCAGAGCGATTCTTCTATTGCCATGCACTGTGACGGTGCCCTTATGACCCGGCATCTTAAGATGCAAATAAACATAACACGGCCGTGCCATAAACTTGGCGTAAGTCAGACGCCCAAACAAAGCATGGTATGGGCTCTTGATTTTCACCACCTCAAAGATTAACTTCTCAGCTCTGGAATCATTGTCATGTCCAAAAGCCACCTCCAGTGTTATCCTTCCCACTGGATACGCCGACTTACCAGGCACCACCCCATGAAAAATAGTAGAAGACGGCCTAAGATCCTTGTCAGTCAAATTCATATGGCAAAAGGTCTCATAGTAAAGGATATTGATACTGCTGCCTCCATCCATGAGCACCTTCATGAGCTTATATCCTCCTACCTGTGGAGCAACCACCAATGCCAACTGACCCGGATTGTCAACACAGGGCCGGTGATCCTCTCGGCTCCATACAATAGGCTGCTCAGACCACCTTAAATAATGAGGCACCGCCGGCTCAACAGAGTTCACTGCCAGCTTATGGATTTTCTGATCTCGCTTGCACAGACATGTGGTGAACACATGATACTGACCACCACTCAGCTGCTTTGGATTACTTTGATAACCAGATTGCTGCTGCTGATTTCCTTGACCAGACTGTTGATTAAAACCACCTTGATTGCCTTGACCTTGGAAGCCAGAGTTTGAACCGCCACCCCCAAAGCCAGGCCCGTGAGAGCCGGATCCAGAACCGCCATTCTAGCCATGATTGAAAAAATTGGAGTTCTTATACTCCTTCATGATGAAGCAATCCTTCCACAGATGAGTAGCTGGCTTCTCGTGCGTACCGTGCCTTGGGCAAGGCTGATTCATCACCGCCTCAAGGTTAAATCTTGGTCCTCCAAACCGGGTCGGCTTTCCCTTGTGACGCTGATTATTATTCTGCGCATTGGTGTTTGCCACAAAGTCTAAATTACCATCATCCTTCCGCTTACCATTGCCGCCTTGACCTGCCGGGTTATGCTGCTACCATTTCACATTGCCCCCCTTCTTTCCCTTACCTGGTTCTCATCATCAGACTCGGGGTCCTTGGTACTATCAGAGTCGGCATATTTGAAGAGAACCGCCATTAGATCCCCCATGTCGTTGCAGTGGCGTTTAAGTCGCCCCAGCTTCTACTTAAGGGGGATGAAACGACAATTTTTCTCCAACATCATGACTGCAGAACCGGCATTGATACTATCCGACGAGTGTATGACTCCGGCGCACCCAATGGGTTGTTGACTCGCCTTCACCTTGAATGCAAGAATCCAAATCCAGAATCGACATAGGCTGCTTGCATGTATCTTTAAATTTTTGGATAAAACGCCTCTTCAACTCTGCCCATGATCCAATAGAGTTAGCGGGCAAGCTTTTCAACCAAATACGAGCCAGCCCATCCAACATCATGGTGAAATATTTAGCACACGCTGCATCACCGACATCCAGCATCTGCGTAGCCATCTCATAACTCTCAATGAAATCCTCTAGGGGCTGATCCGCCGTGTAATTAGGCCCCTTACAGGGGCCCTTGAATCCTTAGGCAAGTGCTCATTGCATAGAGCCGACACTAAACATGGCACACCCAAGGTTCTAGAGGACACTCCTGCCTCCACGGACGCTGAAGGATAAACCGGAGATTGCTGTTGAGCCACCAACTGAGCCGCTGCTACGTCTTGAGCTTGCGTTGGTTTTCCTTGAAGAGGAAAGGGTGATGCAGCAATAGTAGCGTAAGTATTTCCCTCGGTTTTTGAGAACAAAGGTATCAATCCAGTAGGAGGATCCTCAAAAGTCCCACGCACCTACACAAACAAACAAAGAACTCGCAACCAACGCAATAAAGGGGTTGTCAATCCCTTCATGGCCACTTGCGAAAGTGAGATCTAATAGAGATAATATGATAAGATAAATATATTTTTGGTATTTTATAATATAGATGCAAAAAGTAAAGATGCAAATAAAAGTAGATTGGAAACAAATATGATAAATGATAGACCCGGGGGCCATAGGTTTCACTAGAGGCTTCTCTCAAGATAGCATAAGTATTACGGTGGGTGAACAAATTACTGTCGAGCAATTGATAGAAAAGCTAATAATTATGAGATTATCTAGGCATGATCATGTATATACACTACAAAAAAGTACACTTCCGTGATGATACATGTTTGTCACAGTAGGTCGCGTTTTTTGTCATGCATGTACATCCATGACAATTTATGACAAAATCAAGATAGTCATACCTGTGCTGTCGTAGAAGTGTTCCATGACATTACCAAAATTATCATCACAGAAGTGTCCACTTCCATGACGATAAATCGTGCATCACAGAAGTGCTTTCGTCAAGGGTGACCGACACGTGGCATCCACCGTAACGGAACGCCGTTAAGCTATCGGGTCGGGTTTTGGATCCAATAACCCATTAACAGCCCCAACCAATGGGGATTTTCCACGTGTAAAATCATCATTGGCTGGAGGAAACACGTGTCGGCTCACCGTTGGGACAGATGTCATCCGCTCATTGGACCGAAGGCGCGTATGATACGGCGACATGTGGCAGGGCCCAACAGAGGCCCATTCCTGTGAAAAGGCTGGCACATTTGACTTGGTCAAAAGGTGGCGGGCCGGCCCATGGAAAGCCTGTTAATGGCCTGTTCGCATATAGCCCATTTACAGCCTGCTAACCCAGGGCCCGTTACGCCCTATCTGAATTAGGCCCAGTAGCGTCATCTGGGCTGTCCAATATGATTTCAGCCCGTTTTAACTTCCGGCCCATGTGTGGCCCATGACTTCTTTCGGCCCATATGAGGCCCTTTGTAACTCTTGGCCCATTAACGGCCCGTGGTGAAACTGGCCCGTAATGAACAGTGTATCACTTTATACACATTAACGGCCCGTTATTCTATTGGGCCGTTTCCAGCCCAAGTTATCTTTCGGCCTTCTCAGGGCCCATTGATTCTTGGGCTCATTTGCAGCATTCGATTACATACGCCCCATTACTATCATTTTCTGCTCGTGGGCCAAATTCAGCCCGTCGTTACAGTCGGCCCGTTTGCGGACCGTTAATACGTTGGGCCGTTTTCATGTAAAAAACCCGTTGGGCTGTTTTCATAGAGTTATCAAATATGGTCTATTAACGGCCCGTTATGGTCCAGGAATTGTACGGCCCATGATTGGTGAAATAATGATACGCCCCGTAGAAGGCCCATGGATCTACGGCCCGTATGAGGCCCATGGATCTACGGCCCGTATGAGGCCCATGGATCTACGGCCCGTAGAAGCCCATGGACCCTACGGCCTATAGAAGGCCCATGGACCCTAAGGCCCGTATAGAAGGCCAATGGATCCTACGGCCCGTATAGAAGGCCAATGGATCCTACGGCCGGAAGAAGGCCCATGGATAATACAGCCTGCAGGAGGCCCATGGTTACAACAGTCCCTGTGTTGCCATGATTATTTTGGCCTAGTTACCAAAAATAGGCTATTGTGGCCACTAGAAAAACACAGAAAAAGAACTAGAGTGACTACAAGCAAACAACTAAACAAGACAATAAGGAAATAAATAAGTAAGCAATTAACGCTAGCCTATTACCGCTATTACACATATTACATCCACTGGGCATCAAAGTTCGCCACCAGTGCAAATATAGGGAACAAAGCAGCATATTACATACACTGGCCGTCAAAATTGGCCACCAGTGCAAATAAACGCGGCAGCCAAACAAGAGCATAACTAAAACAACTTCAGAAGTGCACAAGAAATGTTATCCTGGGTATCCACCATGCTGGCAATAAGCTTAGAAAGCTGATTAGCTTTGTCCTGTTTGGCGCTAAAATCCTCCAACGCTTGCTGTTGCACCAGAAAGTATGCATCTGAATGCTCCAGGGACTTCCACAGTCCTTCCGCTTGTTGTCGCAGCACAGCTGATCGATGTCTTTTAGCTTGCAGTTGAGACTCAAGAAACCGTACTGATTCAGACAGTGAGTTTGAATAGCTTGTGCAAGCGGTAGTGGCCGAAGCTTTCGAACACTAAACCAAGACAGGACTTTGGGGTTGTCTCATTGTCTTCAAGATAGTCTTCCTTAGCTGTTTTATCAGCTTTGTTGGAGACCAACAAGGATGTGTCACTATCCTGAACCTTATCTGCATTACTTCCTTTACCATTGCTTAATAAGGCACTCTTCCCCAATATTCTCATCAAGATTCTAAAAGAAGAAACAAGCGAGACACATAACAAGTTTAGCATGTACTAGTATATGAAACTCATTTGGTGAACCAGTTCATTAGTAAGGTGGACAGGATTAAACTACCAAGTCTTCTATTGCCAAGTACTAGTACATAATAAAAGCATCAAACAAACATATATCTACGCCCTATGGTCGCTGCATTGTCTTGCCAAATCAAAATAGAGACACGGTTCAAATCATATCAGTTCAAGACAAAGCAGCAGTGAAAGAATACAAAGCGTGGGAAACTACACGGCACAACAAGATTTCAGATGGGTACCACGGGTCTACATGTACAACAACACTATTGGCTTTGTTGTGATGCTAGTAATGTGCATGATATGAAAGTCAACTGTATACACAATTGAAATTGAAATCAAAAGAGCTATTGATAAGAGCAAACCTGTTAAAGAAACATGCATGAACATACCTACTGTGCCATTGGAGTTTCGATTGGATCCTTCAATTTAAAAATAATTTTGTCTCAGTAAATACAGTGATACAAGAGCAAAGCAATCATAGTTAAAAAAGGCGCGCCTAAGCGAGCGCTTAAGCGCACCTAGGCTCTAGGCGTTGGCAAAACGCATTGCGCATAACTACGCTTAATCTGCGCATAACTGCGCATAAGCATGCGCTTTTTTGAACTATGATAGCAATAGAATCTTAAATTAGAACAGTTGTTCTTCAGATTTAGGCACTTGTTCTACATGAACAGAGTACAGTAAGACACAAGAATATAATACTTAAAAATAGAAAATGATCTCATAGACCTTACCACATTCTTGGTTCGGGACCAAGATGAACAAGGTGTTCCCTATCATCGTCCGAAGAATGTGTCTCGTGGAGAATGTAAGGAATTTGATGAGTTTCTTTGCCGGTGAAGTACGTTTTCTTGTAATTCTGTACTGCCACCAAACATTCTTGAAGATAGCAGAGGTATTAGCACAGGTTACCTCATCCTGAGTTTCCAAATCGGTCCTTCTCTATAGATAAAAATGGGAAAATTTGCTGTATCATAACCATCATGGAGGTAGGATGTATGGGACGAAGCAAAGTAATTGCCATGAATAACATTACTTACACATAACTCCTGGACAAACACCTGCAACTAGCATTTTCCTTCATCTTCAGTATAATATTTCTAAGATGGGAAGATACGCACATACGATTTAACAACGTCAAATGCGATAGATGCTAAACTACGACTAGCTGGTTGTGCTTCCTCCATAGGAATAGGCGTACTAACTGGTGGACTTGGGATTCGCAGTAATAGTACTGGCCCTTTGGGCACTGGAGCTGCCTTACTAACTGCTCTTGTTTGGGAGCTCTGTGGTGGAGATGGTGTTGTGTCAACAGGAACTGGGTTACTATCGGCTGGGGTTGGGGTTAGATTGGGTGAAGCTGGTTCTCTGTCCACCGCAGTAGGGGTACAATCTGCGAGAGTTTGGGTAATGTGTGGTAGGGCTGGTTCTTGTGCATGTACAACCGAGGTGCTATCTCCACCAAGAGGTAGCACTGTTTTATTTGAAGACCGTGTTTTTAGTCCGCTAGATACTGGCATCACCCGCTCCAATTCAAATGGCTGATAAACAGGAAACATAGTTGAATTTACAGACATTGTATGAGAGATAGATGCAATAGATAGTGTGGAAAAAAGAGGGCGTGAGATAGTTGACATGTATATTGTTTAACTAAAATGGATAGCATGACATAATTTCACATATATGATGTCTATCTAAACTGGATAACATAGCATAACATAATTCAAAGATATGATGAATAACTAAACAGGATCGCATGACATAATTCACCTAAATGTTATCTAAGTAATCAGGATCGCATCATTTAATTCACATATGTGATTTATATGCTAAACAGAGGGCATTCTATATGACGTTTGAACTAAGAACATGGTGTTGAATATTGTGTATATGATGTCTAAACTATGTAATGCAAGAGACCGTATGCATGATATGAGCAGTATAACCGTGCCAAGTTAGAGCATACACCTTAGTGGGGGAATAGGACTGGTCATCAGTCTCTGAATCCATCTCTGAGGAGCTATCGGGACCCTACAAGAGATCTGCTTCGACAGGTAGCACTGTCTGCTCTGAAGGCCTTGTTTTCACTCCAGATTTTCCATCTCCCACCCAAATGGATGATTCACAGGAAGAGTAGTTTAATGTACAAACATTGTCAACAAATGGAAATGTAATGAAGAAAAGGATGGGCATGATATCATTCAAATATATGATGCCTGGTTAAACAGGATGGCATTGCACATTTCACATATATTATGGCTGGATAAAAGACATGAGACTGCATAATTCCCATATATGATATAGAAACTAAACAGGTGGCATTACAGAACATGTCTAAACTAAGCAGATGATGTCAAAATTAGGCACTTCAAGGCAACATATGCATGATATGACTAACATCATCATGCCAAGGTAGAGAAAACACCTTGGGGGGTAAATAGGAGTGGTCAGCTGTGTCTGAATCCGCCTCAGAACAGATATCTTCCTCTGGATTACAATCTGGAGAGGGGTGGGGAGGGTTTGCCATTGAACCCACCATGGAGCGGTGTCTGCATGACATTGTATTGTCACGCAAAACTCTTCTCTTTTTCTCTACATGTTCAGCATGACTGTGTACAATATCTGACATGCATATGAAAAAATATGGTGAGAGTATGTAAGGAGAGCATGCAGAAATTTAGAGTGATGGTAACAACCAGTGGATGGATCCAAAAATAATGATAGCAGGCTAATGATTGCTTTAATTTTATAAAAAGACAGATGATGATTGCCTTACTATTTGTTTCCCACCCAAGATGAACAACATAGGCATACCCTAGGTGAACCAGATATTAGAAAGACATACTATTCATTGCTGCCTCGATATGTGCCCCACAACTAATTTAGAACTCAAGTTCGAACATTAATTTGGACCTGACTTGGGAGTTCAAGAGCTGAACAGGACGATAAAGTAGCAGGTAAGTTTAAGCAATGCATAACATAAACAGAAACAAAAGAGTGCGACCTCTCTTGTGGACCCGTGTGCTCCTCAGGTTCATTTGCTGAGTCGATGATGGTGATGCCGTTGCAGTGGGTGCCGGCGGCAGGGAAGGAGATCTGAGGCGGCGAAAGACGGTCAGGAGTCGTGATGTCTGGTTTGGTGGATGCTTCTGTCAATGGAGCAGCTCAGGTGAGGTGGACGACGTCGCGGCAGGAGTAGGACAAACCACACAAAGTTCCCTTCGACACGTACCTGTAACTGAAGTAATTCAGTAAGGGCTCATTTGGTTTGCATGATTCTTAAAACGCAGGGATAGGAAAAACACCGGAATAGGATAGGAAAATGCACATGGTAAACAGAGCATTTGTAAACACAAGATTTCTGTCAACTTGGGTGTTTGGTTTATAGGAATTGGAAGAGCAGAGGAATGCAAAGAAACATGGCCAAAATAAAGTGAAACCATATGAAAGCGTGTACAGTTAGAATGTTATTCTGGCACTAATGCACTTGGTCTTGTTTTCATGCATAGGATTTTCAAAAGTAGGTCCAGGTGGATGTTTTGCTTCATTCCTTTCAACAAAATGCATGAATAATTTAATAGTAGAGTGCCATTGGAAAATTCCCTATTGCTATGTTTTTCCGTTGAACCAAAATAGCCCTAATGGATCGATGTGAATGTATAGTAATAAGTGATGCAACAAGTGTACAACCTCTTTGCTGTAGCCGTGTCGACCTCAGCATCATTGGGTTGGTCGCTGAAGCAGTTGAGGCAGAGGTGGCTGTCGGAGGTGTGGAGGAAGATCTGAGGAATCTGTAGACGGCGTCAAGGGCACTGCTCTGTTGTGATGGACCGTTGTGTCGTTGGAGCAGCTCTGGTGAGCCGTAAGACGTCAAGGCTGAAGCAGCAAAAGACAGACATCGTCAATCTCAAGTGGGATTCTAATAGCATCTCCAATAGAGGATGTAAAATGGATGTAAAATTAACATCACCAAAAACCACCTGACTACAACAGATGAGGTAAAAACTGTTGACTCTGAACTTAACTGTCGAAACTGAAATTTACTGTGGAATCTGAATGCTACTAACGAAACTGAACACAATGGTAGTAGAGAGGCACTTGACATGTAGTTTATGGAGGGCCTGCAGTTCATCTTCAACCTGCACCCCCCTGAGCCGCCAGCCACCACCGGCCTCACCGCCGGCCCCAGCGCCGCCTCACCGCCCCAAAACAACTCGCCACTGCCGCCCCAGCCAGCCCTCTAGGCCCCCGCCCCCACCCCAACCCTAAGATAGATAGTGGGGTACCTCTGTGCGAGCCCCCGCCCCTGCAAGGGTGGTTCTTCCTTAGCTCGTGAGCCCCCCCAACCCCAACCCCTGAAAATCACTGACCCAAAAGTCGATTCAGTCGACTGAAGTGTGGCTTAATAGGAGCAGAGCAGCAACACGAGCGAGGGGGAGAGCAGCAGCAGTAGCTGGGCGAGCGAGCGAGAGCCGAAGCAGCAGCAGCAGATCCGGCTGGTATGGCCGCCGCCGCCGAAGGGGCCTCGCACTGGGGGGGAGCCGCCGTGGAGATGTCGCCCGCGGCGCCGGCTTCAAGGTAGCTGCTCCATGGGGGTGCGGGATGGAGCACCATCAGCGCCGGGAGGTCGAGTTAAGGAGAAGGTGCGATGCGATGAGTGTACAACCTCTTTGGTGGCGCCGAGTAGGCCTCGGCTTCGTCCGAGGAGTCGGTGAGGATGCAACGGTTCCGGTGGAGCAGGTTAAGGTGGCACTGTGGGGATGGAGCAGCCGCGATAGACGAGGCGACCATCGAAGCAGCTCCTTGGAGGTGGAGGACGGGGTGGCTGAACCGGCGGGACGGCGACATGGACGACGGATCCTCATCCGGGGAGGTGGACGAGGGACGTCGAGCTGTTGCGGTGGACGATGTCATCGGGGAAGAGGCTCCGGCTGGGCAGCGGTGACAAGGCAGACGAAGGAGGGTGGGGTTTCGCGGCTGGAGCAGAGAGGTTATGGCGGCCTGGGATTTCGAATGGCGAAAAGGGGGCGATGGGAGGGGGTGAAGCATGACTTAGGGACGCGCTTGTCCAAAATGTAGGGTGTGTTACAAAAGTACCCCCCACCGATTTGAACTAGCGGCCCTTTCGGCTCAGGGTTAGAAGGGGGATTTCGCTTGTCGGGATTTGGCAGCTGGAGGGAGTTTTCGCGCGCGTTGTAATGGGATAGCAAGGCGCGGGTTGTGAAGGCGCCAGTTTTGGGAGCACGATATCTGAATTTTCGGATATAACAAGACGCTGGTTAAATTTTAGGACAAGCCTAACGTAGTAATATTGTACTTGTACGTACCAAATCAGTTCGCACTTCCTCAACCAAAAAGAAAACGAAAAAATAAAACTATTCACACCACACAAAGAGAGAGTCTTGCCCGTTTTACTATACAAATGCTATTCAAAGCTACTCCTCCTTCCATCTATATAGGGCCTAATGCGTTTTTCGATGCTAACTTTGACCAAATATTAGAGCAATGATATATGACATGCAACTTACACAAAGCACACCATTAAATTCATCTGTGAAAGGTTCTTTCAATGATATAATTTTCACATTGTGCATGTCATGTACTATTAATCTTGTCAATAGTCAAAGGCAGTCTTAAAAATCTCATTACGCCCTATATAGATGGAAGGAGGGAGTATGAATCCATGTTATGTCCGATTAAAAAAAAATTCTTGCTGTATAATGCATGTAACCTACTCATACCAACATTTTAGTGCATTCCAAATGTCTATACTACCGCTGCGATTCGAACTAAATTTGAATTCGTTTCTCTATTTCAATAAGAATCTACAATCATGATTGTTGCCAACTTCAACCATCATTCGTGTATTACCTTAATAACATACCACATGATTACTATAGAGATAGATATGAACTATGTGTATTACATGAACTCGAATTCTATTTTTTGAATACACTTGATGTTGATTCCAAATAATAGTACATTTGATGTACTAACTATATATTCATAATCTAAACCATGTTCCATACGTACACCGTGTTTATCACACAAAGTATAGTGCCCTGCCCCCTACATTATGACAAGTACTTAGACCTGAGTTGAAAAAGCCACACATTAGCCCAAATTATAATCAATGTTCTACATTATGATATCTTCTTCAAGTATCCGTATCCACTTTTTTATAATGAATTATGATCTTTGTTCGTCTTTTACACCTTCATGATCCTCTTCTATTTGTAGCTAGCTAGCGCTAACTTTCTATCGTGCATGCACACGCCCGCCCCCCTCACACACCCTTAGCGTCCCCTCCATCACGCACGTTCATTATTTCTCTTTAGGTCGTCCACCAGCGGTGTGTGTAGGCCCCTGGCTCCTTCTTTCTGGCACACACCGGTCGATATACCTCTCTAGCCAAGTGTGCCTACAACAAACACATATATACTACCCCTCTTCTCAAGGCCATCGAATACTTCACCGCCGGGTGCCGAGAGGGCACCCTCCTCCAGCACTGACTTCTCTGCGATGAGCCGGTGACTCTCGACGAACTGCTGATCATCGCTGACAAATACGCCACGGCCGACTCCTCCATGAAGGCGGAGATCCAAGTCGATGCATCCAGCAAAGTAGCTTCTCGGGCTCCTCGGACTCCGGCTGGTGACACCAGTCGGCGACAACAACCGAGCGACAACAAGCGCAAGGCCACGCAACCGGCTTCCACCAGCCGGTAGGTGGCGACAGTTGAGGACCAGCACCCAGAAGGGCAGCCTCCGCCCAAGCGTCAGAAAGGCAGCAAGCCCAATTGGTTGCCCGCCTTCTCGTACGAGCAGACTCTTGACGCCCCCTACAAGTTCCATAGTGGTGTGAAGCCGTCCAACCACACCACTCGGAAGTGCCATTGGCTCACCCGAATCGCCAAGGGAGATGCACTCTTGCCTCCACCGCCTGCCGGCCCGCCGCCTCCTCCACCCCAGAAGCCGGCGGTTCGGCCAGTCGGCGCCATACAAGACGAGTATCCTGAGGAGCATGGAGCCTATGTCGTGTCACCAGCGTGGCCGACGACAGGCGCAGCAGACAGCAACAGCAGCAAGAAGTACATGCAGTGGCGTCAGAGACCCCAGAGGTCATGCACTAGTCTGAGAAGCCTATCAGTTTGAGTTGGGCTGACCACTCGGAGGTGATGCCCTCTCCTGGTTCTTATGCCCTGGTCTTAGATGCCACCTTCGCAACAGAGAGGCGGGCAGCTCGTTTCTCCCGAGTCTTGATAGATGGCGGGAGCGGAATCGACATCCTGTACCGTGACACGATGGATAAGTTGGGAATCAAGCAGAAGCAGCTTCGCCCCAGTCGGACTGTATTCCATGGCATAGTCCCTGGCCTTTCCTACTCACCAATCGGCAAGACCCAAATTGATGTTCTCTTCGGAGACAAAAATCACTTCCGCCGGGAGCCAGTCTGGTTTGAGGTGGTGGACCTTGAGAGCCCCTACCATGCATTACTTGGACGGCCTGCTCTGGCCAAGTTCATGGCGGTCCCCCACTATGCTTACCTCAAGATCAAAATGCCGACTACCAAGGGAATCCTGACCATAGTCGGAGACTACAAGAAGTCGTCCGCTGCTGCTGCAGACACAGACCCGGCTGGCCGAGTCCCTTGTGATCGCAGCTGAAAAGCGGCTCCTTGACCGGGTTGTGGCAATGGCAGGCAAGCAGCCGGAAATGTCACCCACCCACAAGGAGTCGGAAGTTGAGGGCTCGTTCAAGCCGGCGAAGGACACAAAGAAGATACCCTTGGACCGGGAGCACCCGGAGAGGCACGCAGTCATAGGTGCAAACCTTGACATCAAATAGGAAAGCGATCTCGTTGATTTCCTCCATGAGAATCGGGACATCTTTGCATGGTCTCCCAAAGAAATGTCGGGTGTTCCGACGGATTTCGCCGAGCACAAGCTACATGTCCGACCTGATGCCAAGCCGGTCAGGCAGCCCTTGCGCCACCTGTCAGAAGTAAAGAGAAGGGTTGTTGGAGAAAAGACAGCCCGGCTTCTAGCAGCCAGCTTTATCGTGGAAGTGTTCTTCCCGGAATGGCTAGCCAACCAAGTTCTTGTGCTGAAGAAGAATAAGCAGTGGCGCATGTGTATTGATTATACCAGCCTCAACAAAGCTTGCCCCAAAGATCCCTTTGCTTTGCCAAGAATTGACCAAGTGATAGACTCCACAGCCGGATGCGAGCTGTTGAGTTTTCTGGATGCGTACTCAGGGTACCATCAGATCAAGCTGAACCCGGCCGATAGACTGAAGACCGCCTTGATTACGCCATTCGGAGCCTTCTGCTACCTGACCATGACGTTTGGCTTGAGAAATGCTGGCGCCACGTTTCAGCGTTGCATGCAGAAGTGTCTCCTCAAGCAACTCGGCAGAAACGCCCATGTTTACGTGGACGATGTGGTGGTGAAGACAGAGAAGCGTGGCACGCTTCTAGAAGACCTCAAGGAAACATTTGAAAACTTGCGCTGATTTCAGATCAAGATCAACCCGGAGAAATGCGTCTTTGGAGTACCAGCCGACCAACTTCTTGGTTTCCTGGTTTCAGAGCGCGGCATAGAGTGCAACCCTGTGAAGATCAAGGCCATCGAGAAGATGGAGGTGCCCACCCGACTGCTGGACGTGCAGAAGTTTACCGGCTGCATGGCATCCATTAGTCGTTTCATCAGTCGGCTGGGCGAGAAGGCTCTCCCCCTGTACCAGCTCATGAAGAAAACCACTTTTTTCGAGTGGAACGACAAGGCGGACGAAGCTTTCCTCCAGCTCAAGAAGATGTTGACCACTCCGCCTATCCTGGCGGCCCCAACTGATAAAGAGCCCATGCTCCTCTACCCAGAGACTGCAGCAGTCGGCCTGGGGACTTCTCCGGCTCAGCAAGCGGCAGCCAACTCCAACCCGCCGCCTCCCGGCCAAACCGCCCTTGTGCAAGTTGCAGTCGTGGCAGTCAAAGAAATAGCAGCACCTTCATGGGCTCAACCCATCCTCAACTTTCTAGTGAACAAAGAACTGCCGACTGAGGAGATCCTAGCCCAACAAGTGCAATGACGGGCAGCAGCATACACCATCGCCAATAGAGAACTGGTGCGGCACAGTGTCACTGGTGTGTACCAGCGCTGCGTGGAGCCGGACCAGGGCCAAGCAATCCTCAAGGATATCCACCAAGGAGAATGTGGTCACCACGCGGCTTCAAGATCACTTGTTGCCAAAGCTTTCCTCCATGGTTTCTTCTGGCCGACTGCTTTAGAAGATGCCAATGACTTGGTCCAGAAGTGTAAAGGGTGCCAGAAGTTCCGCTCCAAGCCACATCTGCTGGCTTCTGCACTCAAGACCATTCCCATCATCTGGCCCTTTGCCGTTTGGGGGCTGGACATGGTGGGGCCATTCAAGATGGCTCGCGGAAGCATGACTCGTTTTCTTGTCACTGTGGACAAGTTCATCAAGTGGATAGAAGCAAAGCCAATGAAGAAATTGAATGGGCTGACTGCTATGCCTTTCATCGCCGACATCACCACTCAGTACGGCATACCACACAGCATCATTACCGACAATGGCACAAAGTTTTCCAAAGGAGACTTGGCTCGTTTCTGCCCGACACAGGGCATCCGACGGGACTTAGCGTCCGTTGCCCATCCGCAGTCAAACGGCCAAGTGGAGCGAGCAAACGGCCTCATTTTGTCCGGCATCAAGCCCTGACTGGTCGAGCCTTTAGAGCGTTCGGCCAGCTGCTGGCTCGATGAGCTGTCGGCCGTCCTCTGGAGCCTGCGCACAACTCCAAACAAGTCAACTGGCTTCACGCCCTTCTTCCTCGTCTACGGTGCCGAAGCCGTCATCCCAACGGACATAGAATTTGACTCCCCCCGAGTCACCATGTACACCGAGGAGGAGGCCAAAGAAGCACGAGAAGACGGTGTCGATCTGCTGGAAAAAGGCCGTTGTTGGAACTCAGCCGGTCTGCCATCTACCAGCAGAGTCTACGCCGATACTACAATCAGAAGGTCAAGCCAGGATCCTTCCAAGAGGGAGACCTTGTGCTCCAGCTGATACAGCGAACAGCCGGCCAGCACAAGCTCTCGGCACCTTGGGAAGGCCCTTTCATCTTCAGCAAAGTGTTGGGCAACGGTTTCTACTACCTGATCGACGCTCAGAAGCCTAGAGCATGCAAAAGAGACGACTCAGGCAAGGAGACGGAGAGGCCATGGAACGCAAACCTCCTCCGAAGATTTTACAGTTAAAGCAGTATGTACCATGCTACCTTTTGTATTAAGTATGAAGACTCCGGGTCCCCCGAGTAGAGATCGGGGACTACACTCTTTTATCTATATGATAAGTATTATGCCTATGAATGTGTTGTTTCACTATTCTGCCTGGCACCGGGTTCGACTAGTCGGCCCGGGGGCTCGCCGCCTTCTACTAAGTGCCGCTTCCTGCAGTTGGACAAGTAGTGTGTTGGCACCAAAAAACTTCTCCTGTCAGAAGCCGCAGCTCGCAGAGCGACTGTATGGTGGACAAGGGTTGCAAAAACGATGCCCATAAGAAAAAATGCGCACATAGCTTAGGCCGGCATCCCGCCTCTTCGACCGGCTGCTGAGCAGCCAGCCGGCCGGCTTCTACTTACCTTACCGACGCTCCAATCGGCTAAGTACTTGCCCTCCCGAAAATAGCTAAGCACTTGGCCCAGCCGCAATCCGCAAAGCGGCTGTTCTGCTGGCAAGAGGGTAGCAAAGGGAGGGCGGCAAAGGAAAAAAGCAAGGAGCAGAAAGCAAGGAAAGTCAGAAATTGGCAAATAAAGCACAATTTGTGACAAAGAATATTTACATAGCAAAAGGCCCATTGGCCAGCATTAAACAGAGTTTGAAATACACCTCGCGAGTGGAATTGTGCAAATTTAACAAAAGTTTGTCGGGACCGATAAGTAGGGAAAATAAAGGCAACAGCCTAAGGAGCAACAGAGGGTTCCGGCTGGACGGCCATGTCGGTAGCGCCGGTTGGTGCAGCAAACGGCTGGACGACAGAGTCAGCACCGCCGGTTGGTGGAGTAGACAGCTGGACAGCAGAGTCGGCAACGCCGGTTGGTGGAGCGGACAGCTGGTCGGTCTCCGCCTGGTCACCTCCAGCAGCAGTCGGCGCGCTTGAGCATGGATCGTTGCTCGAGGCACGGTCAGGCTGAGGCTCGCTGTCCGCTCCGACCTCCAGCGCGTCTTCTTTGCTTTCCTCGTCCTCTGCATCCTCCCCTTCGTAGCTGGAATCGATCACCTCGGCCGAGTCCTCGCTGTCCTCCGGATTCAGCCCAAACCACTCCAGTGGCGCCTCGGCGCCATAATCAACCAGCTCCGGGATGAAGACACTGGTGTTGGTGTAGTCGGCGATCGCCACCGCCCGCTTGACAAGGTCGTCCTCCACCGCCACCAGCTCCTCCTGCGCCTCCAGCCGAAACATGGTCAGCCGGGCTAGAACTAGCCCAGGGTACCATGCCTTGACGAATTCCAGAGCCCGGCACGCTCCAACCCGGGCCAAGGAGCCCTTCCAGGCCTCCAGGCGACTGACCGCCACCTCCAGCCAGTCGGCAATCCGACTGGGAGTGCGCGGAGCCGGCATGCTTGGCCAGAGGGCGGAGATCGCCTGGGCTCCGACGCATTGAAGACGGCGCAGCATCCGGTGAGACGGCCGAAGGCGGGCCTGGATGCTGAGAAGGTGCTCGGTAAGGGTCCGGGGAGCGTTGGCGGCAATCGGCACGCCTTCTGCCCTCCGCTCCTCGCGATAAGCCTCAATGGCCTGGTTCACGGCAACGGAGGGGCCTGGGAAGAAGTATGCTTGGGTGGAAAGCAAGGAAGACAGATGTTAGAAGCAAACAGTCGACCTAAGCAGAGGCCGGCAGCTCAAAGAAAGAAAAAAGAGGAAGCTTACCGTCGACCATGTCCTCAATGTTACCGAAGCCGGCAGTCAGCTGCGCCTCCTTGTCGGCCCAGGCGGAGCGCTCGGTCTCAAACTCAGCAAGGAGGTCGGTCTCTTTCGCCTCTGCCTCCTTCTGAGCCGTCTGGAGACGCTCCGCCTGCTCCACCAGTTGCATGACCAGTCGGTCACGCTCCTCGGCCAGCTTGCTGCACTCTGCCTCCTTAGCGCGCAGCGCGGTGTTGGCTTCGCCCAGCTGCTGCTGCAAGGCGGCGTTGGCCTCTACAAAGAGAGAAGAAGAAAAAGGCGTCAATATTCGACAAGGAAGGGATGCAGTTGCGGGGAGATCCGGCCCGACTGCTCAGCAGTCGGCCCGAATCTCGGGGACTACAGCCCGCGGGTGCGCTATCGTGCCCCTGCAGAGAAAGAAGTCATCAGTGATCAACAAAAGAAACATAGTTGCTGGGGAGATCCGGCCCGACTGCTCGGCAGTCGGCCTGAATCTCGGGGACTACAGCCCGCGGTTGCGCCAGCGCGCCCCCGCAGAGAAAGAAAGCCAAGACTTACTCCGGCTCTCTGACAAGTTGGCGGTCTGCCTCTCTAGCTCCCGGACACCGAAGTTGAAGGTGGCCGTGCGAAGGTTATGATAATCCTGCAATAAGAATATCAGACGAAGTTAGCACTCAGAGCTTGCAGATTAAAGTTCCAGGCCGCCTGCTCAGCAGCCGGCCCGAAACTTGGGGACTACACCCAGTGGGTGCGCCAGCGCGCCCCCACCAAGAAATAAAAGGATCAAAAATAAAGAAGTGAGAAACATACCCGGATGGCCGCTCGCTAGTCCAGGAACGCCTCGTTGCACCGTTTGAGGGCATCGGCTTCAGCCCGGAGCTTGGCCTGGACGTCAAGGGCCGCCTGGTTCAAGGCTCCCGTCCTGCCTCCGCACACCCAGCCGGAGGGCACGGTGCTGGCCGCCTTGGTTTCCGGGACTGACGAGCTCGCGGCGCCGGCCTCCAGCGGTCGCGGTGCTGAGACCGCCTTCACGAGACGATGGCGCATGGGTGTGCGGGCCTCAGGAGTTGGGCCCTGTCACCACCTCGTTTTCGGCTGGTGGCGCCAGCGGGGCGGCCGGCTGCCTTTCTTGCGCCCCGCCAGTTGGCGGTGGCAGAGGCATGACCACGTCCGGCATGGCGACATCGCCGCGCGCCCTCCCTCTCCATGGTCGGGTGCTCATCACCGGCTCCCCCAGTTGATGCCAAGAACTCTGGCAGAGGCGGCACGGAGTTCAGGGGAGCAACGAGCAGCGGCTCTTGGCGGCGTGCGGCCTCTGCGAGCCGCTCCTTCGCCGTAGCATCGGCCTCAGTCGCCGCCAACTTCTTTAGCGCAGCAGCCTCCGTCTTGTCAGCCTCCGCCTTCTCCAGGCGGGTGGCTTCCTGCTCCTCGCGCACCTCCCGCGCATTTCACTCCTACACCTCACGGAGGTCAGAGGCAGGATCGATTCGCCAGGTGGTGGCGGAGGTCTCCGCCGACCTGATGACAGAGGCGGCAGTTGACTTGTCGAGGGAGAGCGGGGCCCTGAGAAAAGAAAGTAAAGCAAAGAAATTTCAGGTCGGATCAGCAAGGAAAAGCACAAGGGAGGTACTTACGCCGACACCATGGGTGGCGCCTTCGGGAGCTTCTGGAACTTGGCGAACTTCGCTGCGGCCACCTTCCGCCTGGTTGCGTCGGTCAGGTTATTGGGTTTCTTCGGCGCACTGTCGAACAGGGCGGCGCCCTGTTTTCGCTTGCGCTTGCCGCCTCGAGGAGATGGCCTGGTGGAGGTGCCCGCGCCTATATTGACGGCGCTCTGCGAAGGACGTGGCTCGTCTTCCTCGTCGTCGTCGTCAAGCCAAGTCTCCATGCCGCCCCCCTCTTTGGAGCCGCCTGCTTCGTCGCCGCCGCTTACGGCGTCGTCCTCCAAGGCGGCCGCCCCCAAGTCGTGGTCGTCCACGTCGCTCACCTCTCGGTCTGGCTGGTAGACCCCACGATGGCGGCCGTCGCCGGAGACATGTAGATCTACACACCCAAAGAATGACCACTCAATACCAAGACCAAGGTCAAGGCAAGAACTAAGAAGGAAAAGCTAAGAAACTTACAGCAGGCGGCGGGTTGTCGCGGGAGTATGGCCGCTTGCCGAACCGCCAGGACTTCTCCGACACCTTGAGGTCGGTGATCTCATTCACCATTCGGGCCACCTCAGCAGTCGGCATGTTCCTCGTGCACATCCGGCTCGGGTCACGGTGCCCGCTCATCCGACAGATCAGATGAGGATGGCCTTGGAGCGGGAGAATCCGGCGCTCGACGAAGGCAATCAGCAAGTCGGATGCCACGAGACCCTCCAACTCTGTCAGCACTCGGAGCCGGTTGATGGCGGTGGCCATGTCGGCCGATACGGGCTTCGGCTTATAGCTCCAGTTGGCCCGAGGCTCAGCGGGGCTCGTAAAGGCGGCAAGTTGATGAAGTCGACTTCTGAGTCGACGTTCTCCACATAGAAGTATGATCGCTGCCACAGTTTAACCGACTGTGACAGTTTGATGACGGGGAAGGCATTCTTCACCGACGGTCGGTGCACGGCAACAAAAGCACCGCACTGGGCCACCTTCTCCTTGGCGGAGGTGCCCAGTTTGGTGTAGAAGAAAGCTCCCCACAGGTTGATGGTGAGGAGGATGCCAAGGTAGCCCTCGCACACCGTAACGAAGGCGGACAACAGCGTCACGGTGTTGGGCGTCAGATGGTGCAGCTGGAGGTGGTAAAACTCCATGAAGGAGCGGAAGAACCCGCTCACCGGCAGGCCGAAGCCGCGGAGGAAATGCGATCGGAAGATGACCCGCTCGTCCCCCTACGGCGCCGGCGAGATCTCCTCCCGTGGAGGCACCCGCACCTTGACGAAGGCTGCATTGGGCATCCGGCGCGTGGCCCGGAGAAAGGTGAGGTGATCCTCGATCACCACCGAGCCGTCCCAGTCCCCTCCCTTCTCGCGCGCCATGGCGTCCGAGCGGGGCTGCGCGGGGAGAAGAAGCTTGACAGCGGCGAGCTGCGGTGGCACTACGGCAGGTGCGGAGCAGCAACAGCAGAGAGAGCAGGGAGAAAGAGTGGGGAGGAGGGCGCACGTACTCCGCCGCTCCCCTTCGCCCCTGCCTATAGCCCTCGGGCTGCGAAGCCTAGGGGGTGGGACGTGCGATCATGGGATTAACTGCGCCCACGACCCCACCACCCCCCGATTACTATGCAGAGTTGCTGCAAAGTAACTCCCATGGGAATCGCAACCGCCCGCCTCGGCCGCAGCGGATCCGCCCGGGTGCCGAGGCCCAGTGGTGGCGGGCCCGGCCTGCTGTCACGTCCCATCAAGAGCGTGGGATGGCAGCCTGGCCGGGTTGACATACGTTGCATGACGTGCTCGTGGCATGCGGCGGGCCTGGGAAGCTTAGCAGGCACGCCATCTGCTTCCCGCCTTGGCGTTCAAAATCGACGAGCGAGCCCGCCTTGTCAAATCGGCTCTGGAAGCCGGCGCGTCAGGAGGCGGACCGAGCGTTCGGCCAGAGCGCGGCAAGGAAGGAAACTGCTGAGGCTTCACGGCCTGTCAGCCGCGATGCCTCACCAGCTTCGGGGACTACAGTCGGAGTAATGGGCCACGGGTAGCCTAACCCGAGTCCCTGAGCCTTTCAAGACTTTGGGCCGGCTGCGCCCCACGAGACTCTAGAATGAAGCGCCACCTTCTGGCAGCCGGTTGTCTCAACGGCCGGCTGCCAGAAGATGGACAAGCACCAGCAGACGGCACCAAGACGGGCCGACTCCTGCCAGGCGGCCTCCGTAGAGGCCGGCTCCTAGAAGGCGGCCCCCGGCGCCCTCAGAGTCTGTGCCCCTCGTCAAGAGGACGAGACAGGGTGAGGCTGCAGTTTAGCCCATCACCCTTGAATCCCGGGCTTGGCGTGGCCACAGTGCCATGTACAGGCGGAGATCTCCACACGATGCGGCACTGTTTCCACTCCACCCTTGACGTCACCCCTGTCAGGCGGGGCCTGCTCCCACGAGGGCCTATCGGTACGGCTTGCCGCGCGACGGGCCCTACCAGGCAGCGAGGGCCCGGAGGGCGGCCTTTCCTGGCCAGTCGGATCCAAGGGGATCCGGCTCCTGGCGGGCAGCCGGATTCTTCCTCGAGGCCCATGCGCCATTAACCAGATTAGACACAGTGAGGTGATACGTCCAACGTATCTATAATTTTTGATTGCTCCATGCTATATTATCTATTGTTTTGGACTATATTGAGCTTTATTTTCCACTTTTATATTACTTTTGGGACTAACCTATTAACCGGAGGCCCAGCCCAGAATTGTTGGTTTTTGCCTATTTCAGTGTTTCGAAGAAACGAAATATCAAACGGAGTCCAAACGGAATGAAATCTTGGGGAACGTGATTTTCTCATCGGATAAGACCCAGGAGACTTGGACCCTCCGTCAAGAAAGCTCCGAGGCGGTCACGAGGGTGGAGGGAGCCCCCCCGCCCCAGTAGGGCGTGCCCCCTACCTCGTGGGCCCCTCGAGGCTCCACCGACGTACTTCTTCCTCCTATATATACCTACGTACCCCCGTCAGATCAGATACGGAGCCAAAAACCTAATTCCACCTCCGCAACTTTCTGTATCCACGAGATCCCATCTTGGGGCCTGTTCTGGAGCTCCGCCGGAAGGGGATTCCACCATGGAGGGCTTCTACATCAACATCATAGCCTCTCCGATGAATTGTGAGTAGTTTACTTCAGACCTTCGGGTCCATAGTTAGTAGCCAGATGGCTTCTTCTCTCCTTTTGGATCTCAATACAATGTTCTCCCCCTCTCTCGTGAAGATCTATTCGACGTAATTTTCTTTTTGCGGTGTGTTTGTTGAGAACGATGAATTGTGGGTTTGTGATCAAGATTATCTATGAGCAATATTTGAATCTTTTCTGAATTCTTGTATGTATGATTGAGTTATCTTTGCAAGTCTCTTCGAATTATTCGTTTGGTTTGGCCAACTAGATTGGTAGTTCTTGCAATGGGAGAAGTGCTTAGCTTTGGGTTCAATCTTGCGGTGTCCTTTCCCAGTGACAGTAGGGGCAGGAAGGCACGTATTTTATTGTTGCCATCAAGGATAACAAGATGGGGTATTTATCATATTGCATGAATTTATTCCTCTACATCACGTCATCTTGCTTAAGGCGTTACTCTGTTTTCATTAACTTAATACTCTAGATGCATGCTGGATAGCGGTCGATGAATGGAGTAATAGTAGTAGATGCAGGCAGGAGTCGGTCTACTTGTCTCGGACGTGATGCCTATATACATGATCATACCTAGATACTCTCATAACTATGCTCAATTCTGTCAATTGCTCAACAGTAATTCGTTCACCCGCCGTAAAATACCTATGCTCTTGAGAGAAGCCACTTGTGAAATCTATGGCCCCTGGGTCTATTTTCATCATATTAATCTTCCTACGCTTTATTATTACTTTGCTCTTTACTTTGCCTTTTTATTTTACTTTGCATCTTTATACCAAAAATATTATCTATCATCTCTATCAGATCTCACTCTCGTAAGTGACCGTGAAGGGATTGACAACCCCTGTTCGCGTTGGTTGCGAGGAGCTATTTGTTTTGTGTAGGTACGAGGGACTTGCGCGTGACCTCCTACTGGATTGATACCTTGGTTCTCAAAAACTGAGGGAAATACTTACGCTACTCTGCTGCATCATCCTCTCCTCTTCGGGGAAAACCAACGCAAGCTCAAGACGTAGCAAGAAGGATTTCTGGCGCCATTGCCGGGGAGTCGACGCAAAAGTCAGCATACCAAGTACCCATCACAATCCCTTATCTCTCGCATTACATTATTTGCCATTTTCCTCTCGTTTTCCTCTCCCCCACTTCACCCTTGCCGTTTTATTCGCCCTCTCCTTCCCAATCTCCTCCTCTCTTTCCGTTTGACTTTCTCTCGTTCGCTTGTTTGCTCGTGTGTTGGATTGCTTGACTGTCATTATGGATAGTCTTATATCTTCTCCGTTGTCTCCCGAATGAAGTTCTAAATTTTAAACAAAGGGAGGGAGAAAATCTAAAAGACGCTTGGTATAGAATTTGCAATGCTCAAAATAGATCTACTAGGAAGCAATCTACCTCAGTTCTTCTCCGCAATTTTTATGTAGGTGCTAATCCTTGGTATAGATATATCCTCGATACCATTACCGGAGGGAATTTCTTGGGTAGCCATACTTTTGATTCTTATAATGCTATGATAGATTTATTTGGCTCACCACCTCTTTTGGTTAATGGAACTATGTTAACTTTGGAGCATGTAATGCAAAGACTTGAAATTATTGAAAATAAAGTTGCTACCGTTGAGCTAATTGAAAATCTAGATAAAAAGATCCACAATCAAATTATCCAATATGGATCTAAGGTAGGAGAAACTTTGAAAAATATTAAGGAGAAGGAACCCACAGTTAATGAGAAAATAAATCAAGATTCCTCTAGAATTGATAAACTTGAGGGTATGATTAAATACTTGGGAACCGATTTTTCTTCCATAAAAAATACTCCAAGTCCACCTACTAAAGTTGCTAAGCTTATGTATGTTCCTAAGAATAAGGGTGAATCCTCTAGTAAGGAAACTGCGGATCTTAAATCCATAAGTATTCACCCCGATATTTTTGCTATCATTAAGGAACCTTTTGCTACAAATGAATTTTTCAATCTTGTGCCTAAGAGTTTGATAATTAATAAAAAGAAAGAAAATTCTAGGAAATGTAGATGCCTCATTGAATAATTACACACCAAAGATGGCAATACCTAGATCTATCCTTGCTTTTATGCCTAGCTAGGGGCGTTAAACGATAGCGCTTGTTGGGAGGCAACCCAATTTTATTTTTAGTTTTTTCTTTTTGTTTCTGTTTAGGAATAAATAATCCATCTATCTTCTGTTTGGATGTGGTTTTATGTTTTAATTAGTGTTTGTGCCAAGTTAAACCTATAGGATCTTCTTGGATAATAGTTATTTGATCTTGCTGTAATTTCCAGAAACTTTTGGTTCACGAAAACAATTGTTAAAAATCACCAGAACGTGATAAAATAGTGATTCCAATTGCTGATGATCAATAAACAAATTGCCTAGGTCTTCATATTTTGGCTGAATTTTTGGAGTTCCAGAAGTTTGCGTTAGTTACAGATTACTACAGACTGTTCTGTTTTTGACAGATTTTGTTTTTTGTGTGTTGTTTGCTTATTTGATGAATCTATGGCTTGTAAAATAGTTTATGATCCATAGATAAGTTGGAATACAGTAGGTTTAACACCAATTTAAATAAATAATGAGTTCATTACAGTACCTTGAAGTGGTCTTTTGTTTTCTTTCGCTAACGGAGCTCACGAGATTTCTGTTGAGTTTTGTGTTGATTTTTTTTATGGATTATGGAACAAGGAGTCGCAAGAGCCTAAGCTTGGGGATGCCCATGGCACACCCAAGATAATATAAGGACACCAAAAAGTCGAATTTTGGGGATGCCCCGGAAGGGGCGTCCCCTCTTTCGTCCACTTCCATTGGTAACTTTACTTGGAGCTATATTTTTATTTAGCACATGATATGTGTTTTGCTTGGAGCGTCTTGTATTATTTGCGTCTTTGCTTGTTAGTTTACCACAATCATCCTTGCTGTACACACCTTTTGAGAGAGCCATACATGAATTGGAATTTGTTAGAATTCTCTATGTGCTTCACTTATATCTTTTGAACTTGATAGTTTTGCTCTAGTACTTCACTTATATCTTTTAGAGCACGGTGGTGGATTTGTTTTAAAGAAACTATTGATCTCTCATGCTTCACTTAGATTATTTTGAGTCTTAAATAGCATGGTAATTTGCTTAATAATAATATTCTTGGTATTCAAGATTTGTAAAACTTTCATTTGAGTGTGTTGAATACTAAGAAAAGTTTGATGCTTGATAATTGTTTGGAGATATGGAGGTGATAATATCAAAGTCGTGCTAGTTGAGTAGTTGTGAATTTGAGAAATGCTTGTGTTGAAGTTTGAAAGTCCCGTAGCATGCACGTATTGTAAACATTATGTAACAAATTTGAAACATGATGTGTTATTTGATTGTCCTCCTTATGAGTGGCGGTCGGGGACGAGCGATGGTCTTTTCCTCCCAATCTATTCCCCTAGGAGCATGCGCGTAGTGCTTTGGTTTTTGATGGCTTGTAGATTTTTGCAATAAGTATGTGAGTTCTTTATGAGAGTCGATGGATTATACGCACTCTTACCCTTCCATCATTGCTAGCCTGTTCGGTACCGTGCATTGCCCTTTCTCACATTGAGAGTTGGTGCAAACTTCGCCAGTGCATCCAAACCCTGTGATATGATACGCTCTTACACACATAAACCTCCTTATAGCTTTGAGGGAGTCCTGGACTAGTGGGTGTCCGGATAGCCGAACTATCATCGTGGCCGGACTCCAAGACTATGAAGATACAAGATTGAAGACTTCGTCCCGTGTCCGGATGGGACTTTCCTTGGCGTGGAAGGCAAGCTTGGCGATACGGATATGTAGATCTCCTACCATTGTAACCGACTCTATGTAACCCTAACCCTATCCGGTGTCTATATAAACCGGAGGGTTTTAGTTTGTAGGACAAACAACAATCATACCATAGGCTAGCTTCTAGGGTTTAGCCTCCTTGATCTCGTGGTAGATCTACTCTTGTACTACCCATATCATCAATATTAATCAAGCAGGAGTAGGGTATTACCTCCATCGAGAGGCCCGAACCTGGGTAAAAACATCGTGTCCCTTGTCTCCTGTTACCATCCGCCTAGACGCACAGTTCGGGACCCCCTACCCGAGATCCGTCGGTTTTGACACCGACATTGGTGCTTTCATTGAGAGTTCCTCTGTGTCGTCACCTATAGGCCTGATGGCTCCTTCGATCATCAACAGCGACGCGGTCCAGGGTGAGACTTTTCTCCCCGGACAGATCTTCGTATTCGGTGGCTTTGCACTGCGGGCCAATTCACTTGGCCATCTGGAGCAGATCGAAAGCTATGCCCCTGGACATCAGGTCAGATTTGGAAGCTTGAACTATACGGCCAATGTCCGCGGAGACTTGATCTTCGACGGATTCGAGCCACAGCCAAGTCCGCCGCACTGTCTCGATGGGCACGATCTAGCTCTGCCGCCGGACAGTGCCCTGGAGGCCGCACCAGCGTCCGCTCCGACCCTTAGCTCGGAGCTGACTCCCCCGATCGAGGACGAGTGGTTGGACACCGCCTCGGGGGCTACAATCTCAACGGCGATTGAGACGAACTCCATCCCTGTCATTTGCGAAGACCGTGACTCCAAGGTGTCGGACTCCTCTCCGGACTCCGCGCCCCTGCCGATCGAATCCGATTGGGCGCAGGTCATGGAGCTCACTGCCGCGGACATCTTTCAGCACTCGCCCTTTGGCGACATCTTGAAATCACTAAAGTCTCTCTCTTTATCAGGAGAGCCCTGGCCGGACTACGGTCAGGAAGGTTGGGATGCGGACGACGAAGAAATTCAACGCCCACCCACCACCCACTTTGTAGGCACTGTCGAAAGCTTACACGACGTGCTCGATTTCGACTCCGAAGACATCGACGGTATGGACGACGATGTAGGAGACAACCATGAACCAGCACCTATAGGATGCTGGACAACCACCTCATCCCATGATGTATACATGGTGGATACACCTAAAGGAAGTGACGACGAGGAACAACGGGACGCTACGAAGGGTAAATCCCTCGAAAAGCAGTCAAAACGGCAACGTAAACGCCGCACAAAGTCCCGCCTCGACAAAGACCCAGCCATAGAGCAGGGCGAACCGGTGGACGACGAACATGCTATCGAGCAACCGTCCGAACAGGACAACTCGGATAAACAACCCGTCCCCGGCGAAGATAACAGTCCGGACGATCTCACGCCGGACAAATTGTTGGAGCAGAAGAACCTCCACAAAAGGCTCGTCGCCACTGCGCGTAGCCTGAAAAAGCAGAAGCGGAAGCTCAAAACAGCGGAAGACGCACTCAGAATCAGATGGAGCAAAGTATTCAACACCGCAGACAAATACGGCGACAGTCGCCGAACAAAGAGCTACCCAAAGAGAAAACTACTGCCCGAAGTTGACAAGGAGGCCATAGAGCCCCCACAATCAAAAAGCAAGAAGGCCACCCAGTCGGATGGACGACCCCACGGCAAACAGAGAGCGGAAAATGGCGCCGCACACAAGCCGGTACGCGATCCACATAAGGATTCGCATCAAAAGGATGGTCCAGTTAGGTCCATCTATGGGCTGAGAAAGCAAGCTCTTCAAAGCAATGCAACACGCCAAATATCCGAACATCACGGCACACCCAAATATAGGGGTGCCGACTTTTAAATCTTTCACCGATGAGGTTTGGGTCACGAATTCCCAGCGGGATTCAAACCCGTAAACATAGAGGCATACGATGGAACAACAGACCACAGAGTGCGGATTGAGGATTACATCCTCCACATACACATGGCTAGAGGAGATGATCTCACGCCATAAAATACTTACCCTCAAGCTCAAAGGGCCAGCCGGCATTGGCTCAAAATCCTCCCTGAAAATACCATTGGAAGTTGGGAAGAGCTCGAGGATGCTTTTCGGGCAAATTTTCAAGGGACTTATGTCCGCCCTCCGGATGCAGACGATTTAAGTCATATAACTCAACAACCCGGAGAGTCAGCCCACAAATTTTGGAACAGGTTCCTCACCAAAAAGAACCAAATAGTCGATTGTCTGGACGCCGAAGCCTTAGCAGCTTTCAAACACAACGTCCGAGACGAATGGCTCGCCAGACACCTCGGCCAGGAGAAGCCGAGAACCATGGCTGCATTAACAAGCCTCATGACCCGCTTTTGCGCGGGAGAGGATAGTTGGCTGGCAAGATGCAGTACCAGCGACCCAAGTACATCCAAAGTAAGGGATGGAAATGGAAAACCACGACGCAACAAGGACCAGCGCTGGATTAAGAGGAATGGTCCAAAGAGCGCGGTAGTCAACGCCGGATTCAAAAGCTCACGGCAGAACAATAAAAAACTGCCCCTTAAGGACAATAGCGATGAGCTATCCAACTTAAAAAAAGTCTTGGACAAGATATGCCAAATCCACAGTACTCCCGGGAAGCCTGCAAACCATACCCACAGAGATTGTTGGGTCTTCAAGCAGTCCGGCAGACTCAACGCCGAACACAAGGGGCTCGACACACCAAGTGAAGATGATGACGAGCACCACAAGCAGAGCCCCGGAAAACAGGTTAAAACAGTAAACTCACTTCACGTGATCAAAGGGAAAAACAGAGCGGCGCCCACTAAAATGCGCGCCACACAAACTACCCTAGCGGAGTACCAACACTGGTTGTCAAAACCAATCACCTTCGACCATCAGGACTATTCCGAAAGTATCCAGAACGCAGGATGGACTGCCTTGATATTGGATCCTATAATGAATGGATTCCAATTTAGACAAGTCCTCATGGATGGCGGCAGTGATATAAACCTGATATATCAGGACACAATCCGCAGCATGGGGATAGACCCAACCAAAATTCGCCATAGCAACACCTCCTTCAAAGGGGTAATGCCAGGCCCGTATGCCCATTGTACGGGCTCCCTTCTGCTAGAAGTTGTGTTCGGCTCATCCGACAACTTCTGCCGTGAAAAGTTAACCTTCCACATCGCCCCATTCGACAGTAGCTATCAAGCACTACTAGGGCGTGAGGCTTTCGCCCGCTTTAACGCAATACCGCATTATGCATCTCTTACACTTAAAATGCCCGGTCCATGCGGCATCATCTCATTAAAAGGGAGTATTAAGTGTCACTCGAGCATGGAAGAACGTGAGATTGCCTTGACAGCCCCACACCTATCCGGCTCCGCTAATCAAAGCACCTGAATAGGTTATTCAAACCCCGGACACGTCTAGACGAGTCCGGCGCCTACTAGCAGCATGCCCCCATACAAGGGGCTGCACGCATGTACAACAAGAGACAATAAAGCTCAAATTTATTCACTTTTTGAATCGTACTCTGTTTATTTAATATAAAGTACATTTTTCGCACGATCTTTTTTTCTTTTCAACTAAGTTCCTCTCTTTTACAGATGAACAACGTCCTACACCCGTCCAGGATACGGCACAACGGAGACACAGGCACAGACGTGCAGTAGGGACCCGTTGCAAGGATTCTTTTCAGATTAAGACCCTGCGTAAACCTTTTTTACTGTCTCTTGTTGATACACATCCCCTGGTTTCTAGCTATAACAGAGGAGGAGGCTGGTGTTTTGGCATCGGCCGCACCAGAATTTTTGCACGTACCTGGACACCAGGGGCTTAGGGCATTATTCTGCCCGTTTTTATAAAGACCGAATACCTTAGGGAGTGTTCAGCGTCTCGAGTTAGGCCTTATATGTATCAGCTCCGAATCATGTCTTTGGTCAAATGTTGGATTTGCCTGGCTCCTGTGTTTTGCTGCCTTACGTTCCGTTCTATCGGCTAACACGACACCAGGAGAACTACTGTGATTGTGCCCCGGTTCGGCCGGGCGAGCACCTCGAGAGAAAGCCGAAAACTGATCTGTCATGATATAGCGAGACTGGTCAACCACTCGATGACTCACCGGAATGTTTAGAATTCCTCCGCATTAACGAAGGACCATTTTTCGTCAGCACATACGCACTCGATTCGGGAGAGTGCGGTGCCCCCAGGGGCTATATAGTAGCCCCACCCTCGAACTCCTATGGCTAAGTGAAAGTGATAAAGCATTATAGTCCGGTTGCCTAGTTTGCTACGCTACCACCTCCTTAATAGGACCAAGACGTTGGATTAAGTGTGAAAAAGCGCCTTCTTTGCAAACACCCCCGCACTATGTGCGTGGGGGCTGAAGCCGAAGACTGCCATCTTTCAGGTTATATATACATATACATCAACGACCGCACAGGGAGTAGTTTACTAGTTGAACGCACAAGTATAAAAAGCACTTATATTATATTGAAACATTGTTTTCACAAATCATACATGTCATTTAAACATAATATCCTTGAGCATCTGCGTCTCTATTAAACGAAGCGCCTGCGCAGACTTCCTCAAAATAGTGCTCGGCGGTACTCGGCTTCTGTCCGAATCTTGGGATGCAACATCGGTGACCTTCATCTCCGCCCAGTATGTCTTGACACGGGCAAGAGCCATCCATGCTCCCTCTATGCATGCTGACCGCTTCATTGCATCGATATGCGGTACCGCACCAAGGAACTGCTGCACTAAGCCAAAATAACTCTTCGGCTGGGGTCCGCCTGGCCACAAATGAGTCATGACATGCTTCATGGCAAGTCCGGATAATCGATTCAGCTCGGCCCATTCGGCCAACCGATCAGTCAACGGAAGAGGATGCTCCGGACTATGGAATTGCGACCAATATAGCTCTTCCCTTATGTGCCCCTTCTGGCCTCGGAAGTGCTCAATCGCATCCGCATCGCTCGCCGCTATGTCCAGATAAGCATCCTCCGAACTCCACAACTTGTCCAACTGAGCATACTTCGGATCCGTATATTTCCTCCGCAGCAGAAAAGGCTTTCCAGCAGCAACATCCACAACCTGACGCAGCTCCTCCTTTGCAGCTCTCATTGCGGAGCGGGCATCCTTGGCTTCGGCGATGGCCTTTTTCAGGTCCTCTTGCTCCGCTTGACGTTCTTTTTCAAGAACTCCGCAGCGGTCGGTAGCATTCTTCAACTTTATGGCCATATCGGCCATTTCCTCTTTGCTTCGGCAGTGAGCAGCCCGTTCGGCTTTTAGCTCTTCGGCCGCCCTTAAAGCGGCCGCATTACTATTTCTGGCTTGCTCTTTAGCTCGGGCGAGTTCCGCCCGCAGCTCCTCCACAGCAGCGGCACCACCTGCATTAAGCATACAAGTCGTAAGGCACGGGCGTCAAGCTCCCTTACCGGGTGTCCGCGGAGAGGTCGCATACCTTGTGACTCGTCAAACCGTTTATTGACCAGCATGATGTCCGCGTCCGCCTCGTCAAGTTGCCGCTTTAGTTCGGCAAATTCATCAGTCCGGCTGGCCACCGGACGCCCCGCCACCTATTTAGGAGCGGCGATATGTTATAACTGAGATTATGATCCTCGGCACGCTGTCAATTTTGACAACATACCGAGTCTCAGGGGCTACTATCTATACAGGGCGCATTCTATATGCATAACTGTCAGAAGGTACATCATTTTTGCGTACCTCGAACCCCGTCAGTAAGCTTCTGACGGCTTCATGCAATCCGCTCTCAGCGGATGCAATTCTTTCAATCACCATACCCATTAGCGCACGGTGATCTTCTGAGATAGCCGCTCGCCCGAGAAGATCCTTCAGCTCCTCCGACCGACGCCCGGTTGGCGCGGACCTCCGCCCCGCGGACTCGGGAAACCTCCGCGACGACACCTCAGGGGCGTCCGCCTCACATGGAGGTGCGACAGGTGGAGGCGTTTCGCTCTCCATCATCTCCGGAAGAAGATCCCCCGAAGACGAGCTCTGCTGAGAAGGGTTGAGATCCGAACTACAAGGTATAATTTCGGTTATCTTCAGAAATACATATAGGGATGACCTTTATTACAAGACCCCTTCTTTTTACTTATGGCTCGCTGGAGAGCTGACCCCCTTGAGGAAATAGTGCGGCTGGGGTACTTCCCAGCGCCGGACTCTCTGACGAAGATTTCTTTCCCCTCTTTGAGGCCTTGACCTCCGGATCTCCCGAAGCGGTCCTCTTCTCTCCTTGGAGGGAGGGACTTTTGATCCCCCCTTCCTCGAAAGCCTCCTTCTTGGAGGCAGTAGCTCCCCTACTCCCCCCTTCACCTTCTTTAAAAGGCGCGGCCTTCAACATCTTGGTCAGCATGGGATCCGGCGTGGTCTCTGGGAGGGGAGCCGGACACCTTATCAACTTTGCTTTTGCTATCCACTCCTGTTCAAGGAACAGCTCCTTTAAGGGAAAGTTTATGATAAATGAACGGACAGCCTGTCCGGGTACAGGACTACTTACTTGAGTATCTGGGCGATGGCAGCTTAGTCCTGCGTCCTCAGTCAGGTCCGGACACTTTTCTTGTGATCCAAAGAACAGTTTATACATCTCCACGGGCGTCGTACCCATAAAATGTTGGAGAGCTCGTGGTCCCTCCGGATTAAATTCCCACAGACGGAGGGGGTGACGTTTGCAGGGCAGAAGGCGCCGAATCAACATAACCTGCGCCACTGCGACTAGATTGATCTCTCTTTCTTGGAGGTCTCGAATACGGCCCTGCAACAGAGGAACGTCCTTGGACGGCCCCCAGTCGAGCCCCTTGTTGACCAATGACGCCAACCGCTGTGGTGGACCTGAGCGGAAGGCAGGAGGCGCCACCCATTTGGTGCCCCTGGGAGCGGTGATATAGAACCACTCCCGTTGCCACAAACCAAGCTCCTCTTGAAAAGAGCCCTCGGGCCAAGGAGCATCAGCACACTTGCTTATGACCGCCCCTCCGCACTCTGCTTGTTGCCCCTCGATCATCTTCGGCTCCACCTTGAAGGTCTTGAGCCACAATCCAAAGTGAGGGGTAATATGGAGGAAGGCTTCACATACGACAATGAATGACGAGATATGGAGGATGGACTCCGGATTCAAGTCATGGAAATCCAGCCCATGATAAAACATGAGCCCCCGCACAAAGAGATCCGTCGGGAAGCCTAAACCCCGAAGGAAGTGAGACACGAACACCACACTCTCGCCGGGCTCGGGAGTGGGAATGACCTGCCCTGGAGCAGGCAGCCTATGCGAAATCTCGCCGGTTAAATACCTGGCATCTTGCAGCTTTAACACATCTTCTTCTGTGACGGAAGAACACATCCATCGGCCGAGCTGGTCGGAGCCGGACATCGTCGAAGGTCCGAAGCGCCTAAATCTGAAGCTTTGGGTGTTAGAACTCGAAGCGCGGGGCGAACTCGATGGAGGGTGGAAAAAAGAAGGGGGCCTTGGTCTCATTATAAAGAGGTTGAATACCAAGAGCCCTCCCCGAGGTCGATTAGGACTCTCCTTCGATAGAGGAGGCGTGCCAACGGGCGCGGTCGGGTTACCCACGTCCGTATTGATGAGAATCCCGGAATAAGGGGGCACGATCTACGCTTTGATAAGGCGTGCCAAGGAAACCGCCTCGCTAAACGCGCTGAGGTGGGACAGTAAAAAACGATTCGAATAAAGGTCTGGCCGTGGTGTGATGTCACGCCGCAGAATACGTCAGCAGATCTGTGCAAAGAATTATTCTCTCTACGGTAGTATGTGGAACTTGTTTTGCAGAGCCGGACACTATCCTTGTGTTCAAAACCTTCTATGAAGTATTCGGAGGAGGAACCCGCCTTGCAATGCCGAAGACAATATGCACGCCGGACTCGTCGTCATTGAAGCCTGGTTCAGGGGCTACTGAGGGAGTCCTGGACTAGGGGGTGTCCGGATAGCCGAACTATCATCGTGGCCGGACTCCAAGACTATGAAAATACAAGATTGAAGACTTCGTCCCGTGTCCGGATGGGACTTTCCTTGGCGTGGAAAGCAAGCTTGGCGATACGGATATGTAGATCTCCTACCATTGTAACCGACTCTGTGTAACCCTAACCCTATCCGGTGTCTATATAAACCGGAGGGTTTTAGTCCGTAGGACAAATAACAATCATACCATAGGCTAGCTTCTAGGGTTTAGCCTCCTTGATCTCATGGTAGATCTACTCTTGTACTACCCATATCATCAATATTAATCAAGCAGGAGTAGGGTATTACCTCCATCGAGAGGGCCCGAACCTGGGTAAAAACATCGTGTCCCTTGTCTCGTGTTACCATCCGCCTAGACGCATAGTTCGAGACCCCCTACCCGAGATCCGCCGGTTTTGACACCGACAAGCTTCCTCAAAACAGCCACCATACCTACCTATTATGGCATTTCCATAGCCATTCCGAGATATATTGCCATGCAAATTTCCACCGTACCGTTCTTCATGACACATTCATCATTGTCATATTGCTTAGCATGATCATGTAGTTGACATAGTATTTGTGGAAAAGCCACCATTGGCAATTCTTTCATACATGTCACTCTTGGTTCATTGCATATCCCGATACACCGCCGGAGGCATTCATATAGAGTCATACTTTGTTCTAGTATCGAGTTGTAATCATGGAGTTGCAAACAACAGAAGTGTAATGATCATCATTAATTAGAACATTGTCCCATGTGAGGTTAAATAAAAAAAAGAGGCCAAAGAGCCCACCAAATAAAAATGAGGCCAAAGAGCCCACCAAAAAAAGAAAAAAAATGAGAGAAAAAGAGAGAAGGGACAATGTTACTATCCTTTTCCACACTTGTGCTTCAAAGTTGCACCTTGTTCTTCATATAGCGAGTCTCATATATCGTGCTTCAAAGTAGCACCATGTTTTTCATATAGAGAGTTTCATATTTTGTCACTTTCATATACTAGTGGGAATTTTTCATTATAGAACTTGGCTTGTATATTCCAACGATGGGCTTCCTCAAATGCCCTAGGTCTTCGTGAGCAAGCAAGTTGGATGCACACCCACTTAGTTTCTTTTGTTGAGCTTTCATACATTTATAGCTCTAGTGCATCTGTTGCATGGCAATCCCTACTCCTTGCATTAACATCAATTTATGGGCATCTCCATAGCCCGTTGATTAGCCTCGTTGATGTGAGACCTTATCCTTTTTTGTTTTCTCCACATAACCCCCATCATTATATTCTATTCCACCCATAGTGCTATGTCCATGGCTCGCGCTCATATATTGCGTGAATGTTTATAGGTTTGAGGTTACTAAAGTATGAAACAATTGCTTGGCTTTTCATCGGGGTTGTGCATGATGAGAGCATTCTTGTGTGACGAAAATGGAGCATGACTAAACTATATGATTTTGTAGGGATGAACTTTCTTTGGCCATGTTATTTTGAGGGGACATAATTGTGACAACCGGTTTTCCGGGTAATAAATTCCAGAAAATGGCCGTTGTGCTCACCAGCCCTAGGATTACTGTTCGCTGATGAGGCACTAACTTGATACAGAAATTCCAAGCAAAAATACGAAATATGTGGTACAAGACTATTCTAGTCTGGGAGTACAACAAATGGTTTCTAGTGGTTGATGGCGGAAGCGGTTTGTGGATCATCAGTGTCTATGGGACTCCATTTTTCCACAGGAACAGCTGACCAGGATAACTCCTATCTTCGCGAGGCTGCTATCACCATTGCTTAGGTTCCGGGGCTGTCATCGCAGCGCTCCTCTCCACGGAAGAAATCTGGCCAAGACAATAGCCAGGGACAAGCCAGTGAGTACTTTTGAATGTACTCGCAAACATTAAGAACACTGGAATAATATAACAACCGAAATTATGCTTTGAAAATATTTTGTGATCACAACGTCAGTCATAAAAATTAAAATCCTTGATGCATGCCAGCAGGTTATTAATATGTAACAATGAATATGTAATGACAGAGTAGGAATAAAATGCACCATTCGAAGTCTGAAGCGACGTCTCGAATTGATGGTAAGTAACAAGCATGCCTCAGTCAGGCGTCTCAGCAACACCACATAAAGGGCTTATGAAGTAAATGAATAACAAGCATGCCACAGTCGGGCGTCTCAGCGACACTGCATAAAGGGCTTATGAAGTAAATGAATAACAAGCATGCCACAATCGGGCGTCTCAGCGACACCGCATAAAGGGCTTATAAAGTAAATGAATAATAAGCATGCCACAGTCGAGCGTCTCAACGACACCGCATAAAGGGCTTATAAAGTAAATGAATAATAAGCTTGCCACAGTCGGGCGTCTCAGCGACACCGCATAAAGGGCTTATAAAGTAAATGGATAACAAGCATGCCACAGTCGGGCGTCTCAGCGACACCGCAAAAAGGGCTTATAAGTAATCACAGTGAATACCCAGGAGGTAGAACCGTCCCAGGGATACTCAATAATTCAAATAATATAATGGGTTAGTCCACAACAAATAATAATCATGATCATCATAAGTCACAAGTCATGATCCCAGTTCTGGTTTAACCGTTTCTCCTCCGAAGACCGACACTAAGACCGACACTTGACCCATCCCAGACTGTAATCCTTAACCATGGACACGGCTATTCGAATAGGTTTAATCTCTGCTGAGGGTGTACTCTTTACCCACGAGTAACGGATTCCTTTAGTCCATCGGGACTAATTCCGTCTACGGCCTTTTAATTGAAAACACACCTATCCGCACACACCAGCCTAACTTACCGGTGTCTGGAATCACCCACGACACCCGTTAAGAGAAACTTTAAGTGGGGAGGCTACAACCTCGACATAACATGGGATCACAAAATTTATACCGCGCGCAAACTAGGGGAGCTACCCCTTCGGCTACAACCGAAACACCCATGCTCCCGGACCAGATGACATGCCTACCGGATGCCTCCGGTATCTTCCACCATGGCCTCTCTGTACGGTGTATGCTAGTAAAGGGGTTGACAACTTACTGAACCGTACCCTACCTATGGCAGGGACAAGTGGCAGCACGAAACCAGTATTGGGGGTTACCGGGACAAGACTTGATCAACGGTCGACTCAGGAGGTTTATAAATTCCTTGTATGACATGTATCACAAAAATATTTCAACCACAAAATCAACACTAATTATACCTTACTATGCCATACCGGACATAACCGTTCCGACGGAGTTGGCGACAACCTCATGCCTACCCAAGGTAGAGGTTTTTCTCGGATTCCTTTCCGGCATGCATGCAAGGAACATGAGGATGATTACCATCACAAGTATATTCATTTTCAACAGCAAGGAAATCACTAATATGCATCCATGCAATTGATCATATCACACGAGTTCTCCAAAATAAGGTGGTGTTATAAACGTGTCGACTAACACACCAAAAATATTATGACGGGGTTCAGAATGCTTGCCTTCAAGTGGTGGAGGGGTGAGGTGCTCTCCAAATTGTTTGAAAGTTTTCTCCTCTCTCTCCAAAATCCTATTAAAAAATATTTTTGAATCAATAAAGAGTTTCAAAACAGAACCAAAAAGTTGTCTGAATTTTTTTTGAAATAAATCTTAAAATAAACTAGACAATATTTGAGAGAGGTAGGAAAAAGAATCAACTCATTTGGAGTTGTATTTAAAAAGTTAAGCTCAGTCAAAGTTTTGGTCAAAATCTGTTATTTAAAAATAAAACAGAAAAAGAAAACGATTCGAATATAAATGTACACGTCGAAGGCGTATTCTGGAAGCGTGCGTCCACTTATCCAGCATGGACTGCGCGTGGGTCACTGACAGTGGGCCCGCCTTGCCCACTAATCAGGTTTGACTGGTCTTCCCTCCCCTCTTCTTTCTCTGCCCGAGCAGGGGCGGGGCTCCGGCGAGGCTCGCCGGCGAACGGCGGCACCATTTTGGAAACCGAGGCCACCCGCGGTCTTAGGGGATCGAGGCGGTCATACCGGTGGTCGCTTTGGTCTCTGGGGTGGACGGAGCGGCCGGCGGCGAGCTCCGCAGCGGGCGGTGGCCGTCGGGCAAAGTGAGTTTTTGGCTCCGGCGGTCCCTGGCCAAAATCGAGCAGGGGGATGGACTCACAAGGGGAAGAGGGGGCTCCTGGTGAAGAGAGTGGAGAGGGGGAGGCCCTGGTGGCGCCGGAATGGCTGGGGCAGGGGCGGCGGCTGAGGTTGCCGGAGATGGGGAAGGAGACCTCCCCGGGTCGATTGGCTGCCAAAGGGGGTCCTAGGGAGATGGCTTGAGACTGCCTGCGTGCGGGGACGAGCTCGGGGCTCCTTAAATAGGCGATCGGGGTCGGTTTCGATGGTGGTCGCGGATAAGGTTGCCGGCGACCGCCATTCTGTAGCTAGGGCGTCGTGGCGGCGACGAGCGCTAGGGGACACACTTGTGGATGAGCTCGCGCTGTTCCAGGAGGCAGGTGGCGAGCAGGAGAGGCTCGGGCGGCGCCGACCTGAGCAGGGGCTTTCGGGCGGCCGTGGCGGCTAGCTCCTGGCCTGCCGGGGACGTGGCGAGGGTTGCTTGGCGTGTTGCGGTGAGTAGGGAGTGTGTGGCGCGGATCTGCAGTGAGGGCAAAACCAGGGGCACGACGCGTCGGCTCGGGCGCGGCACGTGCAAAACGCGTGCTCTGCTCGCGCCAGAGAGCACGCGGGCGTGCTCGATTTAAATGCCAGGGCAGGCTAGAGGTCTCGGGTGAGGTTGGCAAGCAACAGTGATAGAGGGAAGATCAAGGGACAAGGTGGTTTGTCCAGGAGACCAAGTTCATAGTGCAAACAATAACTCATGCCAAATCTGTCCATGCTCTCAAGGTGTTTGACAAAATGCCACAGGCACCTAGGCTTTTCTTGGAGTGGCCAAATTTTCCACATTAAGGTCTCTTTAGATGCATAAGAAGGTGGTGAAGTTAGTTTGCCAAAAGGAGAAACTTGCTAGTGCAAGTTTTGCAGAACTTCAATTCTGAACAGGAAGAACAGGGCATGATTGCATGTACTAGAATTGCTCCAATGAGTCCAAACTCCTGGACTTAAGGTTCTAGCAGGAAGGGCTATAAGCTGGAAAAGAAATCAAGGATAAAGGAGCAACTAAAAAAGTAGTTGCTGTACAAATCCTCAAGTTGGACCAGAATAGAAAAGAGGTTGATTCACTCAATTTCTTCAAAGAACATCACTAGGTTTTTGCACAATGCTGAATTGCAAGCTACCACTGATCTCCCATAATTTTGGTGGAAGCTTTAAAGAAATATTTAAATAGGCTGTAGTGCAAATTTGCCCATTGGACCGGATTTAAAAAGGTGTTGTAGAGCTCAAAATTTCCAATGGACAGAAGATATTTTTGCATAAAAGTGGTTTAAAAACATCATATGACATCTCCAAATTTTGGTTGGAAAATTGGATAAATTTATCAAAGGGTTGTAGTTCAACTGGTACCCTAGAACCATGGGGAACCATTTTTAAGGAAATAGAGATCAGGAAAATTATTAATTAATTAACTCCTCTGATGAAAAGAAAGTTTTACTTGAGAGGGCACACAAGTCCAACAAAACATTTGGAAAGTTCTCACTTGGGGTAAAAACTCCATAATAATCCAAGAGAAGAATGGTTCTGAAATCAAGAAAACCAAGAAAAAGGAAAGTTAAATTTCCTGGCAAAATTCTCAATAAACAAAACATGTTTAAATTTTTTTGGGATGTCACAATAATTGCTTAGTTAGTATGCTTAAAGTATTATTATTTTTATGTCAATATGAACTTTTGTCTTGAATCTTTCGGATCTGAATATTCATACCACAATTAAGAAGAGTTACATTGAAATTATGCCAAGTAGCACTCCGCATCAAAAATTCTCTTTTTATCATTTACCTACTCGAGGACGAGCAGGAACTAAGCTTGGGGATGCCTGATACTTCTCCAACGTATCTATAATTTTTGGTTGCTCCTTGCTATATTATCTATTGTTTTGGACTATATTGGGCTTTATTTTCCACTTTTATATTACTTTCGGGACTAACCTATTAACCGAAGGCCCAGCCCAGAATTGTTGTTTTTTGCCTATTTCAGTGTTTCGAAGAGACGGAATATCAAACGGAGTCCAAACGGAATGAAATCTTCGGGAACGTGATTTTCTCATCGGATAAGACCCAGGAGACTTGGACCCTCCGTCAAGAAAGCTTCGAGGCGGTGACGAGGGTGGAGGGCGCCCCCTCCCCCCGCCCCAGGGCGCGCCCCCTACCTCGTGGGCCCCTCGAGGCTCCAGCGACGTACTTCTTCGACCTATATATACGTACGTACCCCTGTCAGATCAGATACGGAGCCAAAAACCTAATTCCACCGCCGCAACTTTCTGTATCCACGAGATCCCATCTTGGGGCCTGTTCCGGAGCTCCATCGGAAGGGGATTCCACCATGGAGGGCTTCTACATCAACATCATAGCCTCTCCGATGAAGTGTGAGTAGTTTACTTCAGACCTTCGGGTCCATAGTTAGTAGCTAGATGGCTTCTTCTCTCTTTTTGGATCTCAATACAATGTTCTCCCCCTCTCTCGTGGAGATCTATTCGATGTAATCTTCTTTTTGCGGTGTGTTTGTTGAGACCGATGAATTGTGGGTTTATGATCAAGATTATCAATGAGCAATATTTGAATCTTTTCTGAATTCCTTTATGTATGATTGAGTTATCTTTGCAAGTCTCTTCGAATTATCCGTTTGGTTTGGCCAACTAGATTGGTAGTTCTTGCAATGGGAGAAGTGCTTAGCTTTGGGTTCAATCTTGCGGTGTCCTTTCCCAGTGATAGTAGGGGCAGCAAGGCACATATTGTATTGTTGCCATCGAGGATAACAAGATGGGGTATTTATCATATTGCATGAATTTATTCCTCTACATCATGTCATCTTGCTTAAGGCGTTACTCTGTTTTCATTAACTTAATACTCTAGATGCATGCTGGATAGCGGTCGATGAGTGGAGTAATAGTAGTAGATGCAGGCAGGAGTCGGTCTACTTGTCTCGGACGTGATGCCTATATACATGATCATACCTAGATACTCTCATAACTATGCTCAATTTTTTCAATTGCTCAACAGTAATTCGTTCACCCACCGTAAAATACCTATGCTCTTGAGAGAAGCCACTAGTGAAATCTATGGCCCCCAGGTCTATTTTCATCATATTAATCTTCCTACGCTTTATTATTACTTTCCTCTTTACTTTGCCTTTTTATTTTACTTTGCATCTTTATACCAAAAAAATACCAAAAATATTATCTATCATCTCTATCAGATCTCACTCTCGTAAGTGACCGTGAAGGGATTGACAACCCCTATTCGCATTGGTTGCGAGGAGCTATTTGTTTTGTGTAGGTACGAGGGACTTGCGCGTGGCCTCCTACTGGATTGATACCTTGGTTCTAAAAAACTGAGGGAAATACTTACGCTACTCTGCTGCATCATCATCTCCTCTTCGGGGAAAACCAACGCAAGCTCAAGACGTAGCATGAGGCTACAGTGATCTCCCACCAGGCGGCGAAACTGTAGCCATGCCCTCCCCGACCAAGCATGCACCGTTAACGTTACGGCTACAGTGATCAGCCTCCAACCAGACCCGCCAGCAGCGGAGGCGGCCAGTCGGCTCCGTACCGGACCAGTCAGCGGGGCCCACCAGGCGGTGGGTGATTCGTCTCCAATGTATCTATAATTTTTGATTGTTCCATGCTATTATATTACCCCTTTTGGATGTTTATGGGCTTTATTTTACACATTTATATCATTTTTGGGACTAACCTACTAACCGGAGGCCCAACCCATATTGATGTTTTTTTGCCTATTTTTGTATTTCAACGAAAAGTAGTATCAAACGGAGTCCAAACGAAATGAAACCTTCGGGAGCGTGATTTTTGGAACAAACGTGATCTAGAGGACTTAGAGTGCAAGTCAAGAAGCAGCCGAGGCCTCCACGAGATAGGAGGGCGCCCCCCCCCCCTATTGTTGGGGAACGTAGTAATTTCAAAATTTTTCCTACGATCACGCAAGATCATGGTGATGCATAGCAACGAGATGAGAGTGTTGTCTACGCCCTCGTAGACCAGCAACGGAAGCGTTGACATAACGTAGAGGAAGTAGTCGTACTTCTTCCCGATCCAACCGATCCAAGTACCGAACGACGGCACCTCCGAGTTCTGCACACGTTCAGCTCGATGACGTCCCTCGAACTCCGATCCAGCCGAGTGTTGAGGGAGAGTTTCATCGACGACGGCGTGGTGACGATGATGATGTTCCACGGCGCAGGGCTTCGCCTAAGCTCCGCAACGGTATATTCGAGGTGTAGTTTGGTGGAAGGGGCACCGCACACGGCTAAGGAACGATCTCAATGATCAACTTGTGTGTCATGGGGTGCCCCTGCCCTGTATATAAAGGAGGGAAGGGAGGGCTGGCGGCCAAGGAGAGGTGCGCCAGGGTGTCCTACTCCTACTAGGAGTAGGATTCCCCCAAATCCTAGTCCAACTAGGTTTCCCAAGTGGGAAGGGAGAGAGAGAGGCGCCTTCTCCTAGTCCTAATAGGACTAGGGAAGGGGAAGGTGCGCCAGCACTATGGCCCCTTTCTCTTTCCCACTAAGGCCCATCAAGGCCCATTGACCCCGGGGTTCCGTAACCCCTCGGTACTCGGTAAAATTCCCAATTTCACCCGGAGTGATTCCGAGTCCAAACATAGGCTTCCAATATATCAATCTTTATGTCTCGACCATTTCGAGACTCCTCGTCATGTCCGTGATCTCATCCGGGACTCGAACAACCTTCGTACATCAATATCATATAAACTCATAATAAGCATCATCGAAACGTTAAGCGTGCGGACCCTACGGGTTCAAGAACTATGTAGACATGACCGAGACACCTCTCGGTCAATAACCAATAGCGGGACCTGGATGCCCATATTGGCTCCTACATATTCTACGAAGATCTTTATCGGTCGAGACCGCATAACAACATACGTTGTTCCCTTTGTCATCGGTATGTTACTTGCCCGAGATTCGATCGTCGGTATCCAATACCTAGTTCAATCTTCATTGGCAAGTCTCTTTTCTCGTTCCGTAATACATCATCTCACAACTAACACATTTAGTTGCAATGCTTGCAAGGCTTATGTGATGTGCATTACCGAGAGGGCCCAGAGATACCTCTCCGACAATCGGAGTGACAAATCCTAATCTCAAATATGCCAACCCAACATGTACCTTCGGAGACACCTGTAATGTACCTTTATAATCACCCGATTACGTTGTGACGTTTGGTAGCACCCAAAGTGTTCCTTGGGCAAACGGGAGTTGTATAATCTCATAGTCATAGGAACATGTATAAGTCATGAAGAAAAGCACTAGCAACAAACTATACGATCAGGTGCTATGCTAATGGAATGGGTCATGTCAATCAGATCATTCAACCAATGATGTGATCCCGTTAATCAAATAACAACTCCTTGTTCATGGTTAGGAAACATAACCATCTTTGATTAACGAGCTAGTCAAGTAGAGGCATACTAGTGACACTCTGTAGGTTTATGTATTCACACATGTATTATGTTTCCGGTTAATACAATTCTAGCATGAATAATAAACATTTATCATGATATAAGGAAATAAATAATAACATTATTATTGCCTCTAGGGCATATTTCCTTTGATCTCCCACTTGCACTAGAGTCAATAATCTAGATTACACAAGAATGATTCTAACACCCATGGAGTCTTGGTGCTGATCATGTTTTGCTCGTGGAAGAGGCTTAGTCAACGGTGCGCAACATTCAGATCCGTATGTATCTTGCATATCTCTATGTCTCCCACCGGACCAAATCCGGATGGAGTTGAAGCGTCTTTTGATGTGCTTGGTTCTCTTGTGAAATCTGGATTCCTTTGCCAAGGCAATTGCACCAATATTGTCACAAAAGATTTTCATTGGACCCGATACACTAGGTACAACACCTAGATCGGTTATGAACTCCTTCATCCAGACTCCTTCATTAGCTGCTTCCGAAGCAGCTATGTACTCAACTTCACATGTAGATCCATAACGACGCTTTGTTTGGAACTGCACCAACCGACAGCTCCACCGCTTAATGTAAATACGTATCCGGTTTGCGATTTAGAATCGTCGGATCAGTGTCAAAGCTTGCGTCGACGTAACCGTTCTGACGAGCTCTTTGTCACCGCCATAAATGAGAAACATATCCTTAGTCCTTCTCAAGTACTTAAGGATGTTCTTGACCGCTGTCCGATGATCCACTCTGGATTACTTTGGTACCTGCTCGCTAAACTTACAGACAAGGCACACATCAGGTCTGGTACACAGCATTGCATACATGATAGAGCCTATGGCTGAAGCATAGGAACATCTTTCATTTTCTCTCTATCTTCTGCGGTGGTCGGGCATTGAGTCTTACTCAACTTCACACCTTGTAATACCGGCAAGAACCCTTTCTTTGCTCGATCCATTTTGAACTTTTTCAAAACTTTATCAAGGTATGTGCTTTGTGAAAGTCCTATTAAGCGTCTTGATCTATCTCTATAGATCTTAATGCCCAATATGTAAGCAGCTTCACCGAGGTCTTTCATCGAAAAACTCTTATTCAAGTATCCCTTTATGCTATCCAGAAATTCTATATCATTTCCGATCAATAATATGTCATCCACATATAATATCGAAATGCTCTGAGCTCCCACTCACTTTCTTGTAAATACTGAGCTTCTCCAAAAGTCTCATATAAAACCAAATGCTTTGATCACACTATCAAAACGTTTATTCCAACTCCGAGAGGCTTGCACCAGTCCATAAATGGATCGCTGGAGCTTGCACACTTTGTTAGCTTCCTTTGGATCGACAAAACCTTCTGGTTGCATCATATACAACTCTTCTTCCAGAAATCCATTCAGGAATGCAGTTTTAACATCCATTTGCCAAATTTCATAATCATAAAATGCGGCAATTGCTAACATGATTCGGACGGACTTAAGCATCGCCACGGGTGAGAAGGTCTCATCGTAGTCAATCCCTTGAACTTGTCGAAAACCTTTTGCAACAAGTCGAGCTTTATAGACGATAACATTACCATCAGCGTCAGTCTTCTTCTTGAAGATCCATTTATTCTCAATTGCTTGCCGATCATCGGGCAAGTCAACCAAAGTCCACACTTTGTTCTCATACATGGATCCCATCTCAGATTTCATGGCCTCAAGCCATTTTGTGGAATCTGGGCTCACCATCGCTTCTTCATAGTTCGTAGGTTCATCATGTTCGAGAACATGACTTCCAAAATAGGATTACCGTACCACTCAGTGCGGATCTTGCTCTGGTTGATCTCTGAAGTTCTGTAGAAACTTGATCTGAAGTTTCATGATCATCATCATTAGCTTCCTCCTATTTGGTGTAGGTGTCACGAAACTGTTTTTCGTGATGTACTACTTCTCAATAAGGGAGTAGATACGATTATCTCATCAAGTTCTACTTTCCTCCCACTCACTTCTTTCGTGAGAAACTCTTTCTCCAAAAAGTTTCCGAATTTAGCAACAAAATCTTGCCTTCGGATCTGTGATAGAAGGTGTACCCAACTGTCTCCTTTGGGTATCCTATGAAGACACATTTCTCGATTTGGGTTCGAGCTTATCAGGTTGAAGCTTTTTCACATAAGCATCGCAGCCCCAAACTTTCAGAAACGACAACTTTGGTTTCTTGCCAAACCACAGTTCATAAGGCGTCGTCTCAACGGATTTAGATGGTGCCCTATTTAAAGTGAATGTAGCCGTCTCTAAAGCATAACCCCAAAACGATAGCGGTAAATCAGTAAGAGACATCATAGATCGCACCATATCTAATAAAGTACGACACGACGTTCGGACACACCATTACGTTGTGGTGTTCCGGTGGCGTAAGTTTGCGAAACTATTCCGCATTGTTTCAAATGTAGGCCAAACTCGTAACTCAAATATTCTCCTCCACGATCAGATCGTAGAAACTTTATTTTCTTGTTACGATGATTTTCCACTTCACTCTGAAATTCTTTGAACTTTTCAAATGTTTCAGACTTGTGTTTCATTAAGTAGATATACCCATATCTGCTCAAATCATCTGTGAAGGTGAGAAAATAACGATATCCGCCACGAGCCTCAACATTCATTGGACCACATACATCGGTATGTATGATTTCCAATAAATCTGTTGCTCTCTCCATAGTTCCGGAGAACGGTGTTTTAGTCATCTTGCCCATAAGGCACGGTTCGCAAGTGCCAAGTGATTCATAATCAAGTGACTCCAAAAGTCCATCAGTATGGAGTTTCTTCATGCGCTTTACACCGATATGACCTAAACGGCAAGTGCCACAAATAAGTTGCACCATCATTATCAACTCTGCATCTTTTGGTTTCAACATTATGAATATGTGTATCACTACTATCAAGATTAAGTAAAACAAACCATTCTTCAATGGTGCATGACCATAAAAGATATTATTCATATAAATAGAACAACCATTATTCTCGATTTAAATGAATAACCGTCTCGCATCAAACAAGATCCAGATATAATGTTCATGCTCAACGCTGGTACTAAATAACAATTATTTAGGTCTAATACTAATCCCGAAGGTAGATGTAGAGGTAGCGTGCCGACTGCGATCACATCGACTTTGGAACCATTTCCCACGCGCATTGTCACCTCGTCCTTAGCCAATCTTCGCAATCCGTAGCCCTGTTTGAGTTGCAAATATTAGCAATGAACCAGTATCAAATACCAGTGCTCTGCGAGTATTAGTAAGGTACACATCAATAACATGTATATCACATATACCTTTGTTAACCTTGCCATCCTTCTTATCCGCCAAATACTTGGGGCAGTTCCGCTTCAAATGACCAGCCTGCTTGCAATAGAAGCACTCGGTTTCAGGCTTAGGACCAGACTTGGGTTTCTTCTCTTGATCAGCAACTTGCTTGCTGCTCTTTTGAAGTTTCCTTTTCTTTCCTTTGCCCTTTTCTTGAAACTAGTGGTTTTGTTAACCATCAACACTTGATGCTCCTTTTGATTTCTACCTCCATGCTTTCAAAGATCGCCAAGAGCTCGGGCATTGTTTTGGTCATCCCTTGCATATTATAGTTCATCACGAAGCTCTTGTAGCTTGGTGGCGTGATTGGAGAATTCTGTCAATGACGCAATCATCCGGAAGATTAACTCCCAGTTGAATCAAGTGATTGTTATATCCGGACATTACGAGTATATGCTCACCGATGAACCGTTCTCCTCCATCTTACAGCTATAGAACTTATTGGAGACTTCATATCTCTCAATCCGGGCATTCGCTGAATATTAACTTCAACTCCTGGAACATCTCATATGCTCCATGGTGTTCAAAACGACGTTGAAGTCCCGGTTCTAAGCCGTAAAGCATGGCACACTGAACTATAGAGTAGTCATCAGCTTTGCTTTGCCAGACGTTCACAACTTCGGCGCAGCCCTTGCACCAGGCCTGGCACCTAACGGTGCTTCCAGGACGTAATTCTTCCGTGCAGCAATAAGGATAATCCTCGTTACGGACCCAGTCCGTGTAATTGCTGCCATCATCTTTCAACTTTGCTTTCTCAAGGAACGCATTAAAATTCAACGGAACAACAGACGAGCCATCTATCTACACATCATAGACAAGCAAGATACTATCGGTACTAAGTTCATGATAAATTTAAGTTCAATTAATCATATTACTTAAGAACTCCCACTTAGAAAAATATCCTCCAATTCTCTAAGTGATTGCGTGATCCATATCAACTACACCATGACCGATCATCACGTGTGATGGAGTAGTTTCAATGGTGAACATCAATATGTTGATCATATCTACTATATGATTCACGCCGACCTTCGGTCTCCGTGTTCGAGGTCATATCTTATATGCATAGCTCGTCAAGTATAACCTGAGTATTCTGCGTGTGCAACTGTTTTGCACCGTTGTATTTGAACGTAGAGCCTATCACACCCGATCATCACGTGGTGTCTCAAAGACGAAGAACTTTCATAACGGTGCATACTTAGGAGAACACTTCTTGATAATTTAGTAAGGGATCATCTTATAATGCTACCGTCAATCAAAGCAAAATAAGATGCATAAAGGATTAACATCACATGCAATCAATATAAGTGATATGATATGGCCATCATCATCTTGTGCTTGTGATCTCCATCTCCGAAGCACCGTCATGATCACCATCGTCACCGGCGCGACACCTTGATCTCCATCGTAGCATCGTTGTCGTCTCGCCAACTATTGCTTCTACGACTATCGCTACTCCTTAGTGATAAAGTAAAGCAATTACATGGCGTTTGCATTTCATACAATAAAGCGACAACCATATGGCTCCTGCCAGTTGCCGATAACTCGGTTACAAAACATGATCATCTCATACAATAAAATATAGCATCACGTCTTGACCACATCACATCACATCATGCCCTGCAAAAACAAGTTAGACGTCCTCTACTTTGTTGTTGCAAGTTTTACGTGGCTGCTACGGGCTGAGCAAGAACCGTTCTTACCTACGCATCAAAACCACAACGATACTTCGTCAAATAGACTCCGTTTAACCTTCTCAAGGACGGGCGAGCCACACTCGATTCAACTAAAGTGAGAGAGACAGACACCCGCCGGTCACCTTTAAGCAACGAGTGCTCGAGCGGTGAAACCAGTCTCGCGTAAGCGCACGCGTAATGTCGGTCCGGCCGCTTCATCTCACAATACCGCTGAACCAAAGTATGACATGCTGGTAGGCAGTATGACTTGTATCGCCCACAACTCACTTGTGTTCTACTCGTGCATATGACATCAACGCATAAAACCTGGCTCTGATGCCACTGTTGGGAACGTAGTAATTTCAAAAATTTTCCTACGATCACGCAAGATCATGGTGATGCATAGCAACGAGATGAGAGTGTTGTCTCGTACGCCTCGAGACCAGCAACGGAAGCGTTGACGCAACGTAGAGGAAGTAGTCGTACTTCTTCCCGATCCAACCGATCCAAGTACCGAACGACGGCACCTCCGAGTTCTGCACACGCTCAGCTCGATGACGTCCCTCGAACTCCGATCCAGCCGAGTGTTGAGGGAGAGTTTCGTCAGCACGACGGCGTGGTGACGATGATGATGTTCCACGGCGCAGGGCTTCGCCTAAGCTCCGCAACGGTATATTCGAGGTGTAGTTTGGTGGAAGGGGCACCGCACACGGCTAAGGAACGATCTCAATGATCAACTTGTGTGTCATGGGGTGCCCCTGCCCCTGTATATAAAGGAGGAAGGGAGGGGCTGGCCGGCCAAGGAGAGGTGCGCCAGGGTGTCCTACTCCTACTAGAGTAGGATTCCCCCAAATCCTAGTCCAACTAGGTTTCCCCAAGTGGGAAGGAGAGAGAGAGGGCGCCTTCTCCTAGTCCTAATAGGACTAGGGAAGGGGGAAGGTGTGCCAGCACTATGGCCCCTTTCTCTTTCCCACTAAGGCCCATCAAGGCCCATTGACCCCCGGGGGTTCCGTAACCCCTCGGTACTCGGTAAAATTCCCAATTTCACCCGGAGTGATTCCGAGTCCAAACATAGGCTTCCAATATATCAATCTTTATGTCTCGACCATTTCGAGACTCCTCGTCATGTCCGTGATCTCATCCGGGACTCAACAACCTTGGTACATCAATATCATATAAACTCATAATAACATCATCGAACGTTAAGCGTGCGGACCCTACGGGTTCGAGAACTATGTAGACATGACCGAGACACCTCTCGGTCAATAACCAATAGCGGGACCTGGATGCCCATATTGGCTCCTACATATTCTACGAAGATCTTTATCGGTCGAGACCGCATAACAACATACGTTGTTCCCTTTGTCATCGGTATGTTACTTGCCCGAGATTCGATCGTCGGTATCCAATACCTAGTTCAATCTCGCATTGGCAAGTCTCTTTTCTCGTTCCGTAATACATCATCTCACAACTAACACATTTAGTTGCAATGCTTGCAAGGCTTATGTGATGTGCATTACCGAGAGGGCCCAGAGATACCTCTCCGACAATCGGAGTGACAAATCCTAATCTCGAAATATGCCAACCCAACATGTACCTTCGGAGACACCTGTAATGTACCTTTATAATCACCCAGTTACGTTGTGACGTTTGGTAGCACCCAAAGTGTTCCTTGGGCAAACGGGAGTTGTATAATCTCATAGTCATAGGAACATGTATAAGTCATGAAGAAAAGCACTAGCAACAAACTATACGATCAGGTGCTATGCTAATGGAATGGGTCATGTCAATCAGATCATTCAACCAATGATGTGATCCCGTTAATCAAATAACAACTCCTTGTTCATGGTTAGGAAACATAACCATCTTTGATTAACGAGCTAGTCAAGTAGAGGCATACTAGTGACACTCTGTAGGTTTATGTATTCACACATGTATTATGTTTCCGGTTAATACAATTCTAGCATGAATAATAAACATTTATCATGATATAAGGAAATAAATAATAACATTATTATTGCCTCTAGGGCATATTTCCTTCACCTATAGGGCGCGCCCCCTGTCTCGTGGGCCCCTCGGGCGGCCACCGACGTACTTCTTCCTCCTATATATACCTACGTACCCCGAAAACATCCAGGGGCACCACGAAACACAATTTCCACCGCCGTAACCTTCTGTATCCACGAGATCACATCTTGGAGCCTTCGCCGGCACTCTGCCGGATGGGGAATCAACCATGGAGGGCCTCTACATCAACATCCTTGCCCCTTCGATGAGTTCTGAGTAGTTTACCACAGACCTACGGGTCCATAGTTATTAGCTAGATGGCTTCTTCTCTCTTTTTGGATCTCAATACAATGTTCCCCCCCCCCCTCTCTTGTGGAGATCTATTCGATGTAAACTCTTTTTGCGGTGTGTTTGTCGAGATCCGATGAATTGTGGGTTTATGATCAAGTTTATCTATGAATAATATTTGAATCTTATCTGAATTCTTTTATGTATGATTAAGTTATCTTTGCAAGTCTCTTCGAATTATCAGTTTGGTTTGGCCTACTAGATTGATCTTTCTTGCCATGGGAGAAGTGCTTAGCTTTGGGTTCAATCTTGCGGTGTCCTTACCCAGTGACAGAAAGGGTTACAAGGCACGTATTGTATTGTTGCCATCGAGGATAGCAAGATGGGGTTTATATCATATTGCATGACTTTATCCCTCTACATCATGTCATCTTGCTTAAAGCGTTACTCTGTTCTTATGAACTTAATACTCTAGATGCATGCTGGATAGCGGTCGATGTGTGGAGTAATAGTAGTAGATGCAGGCAGGAGTCGGTTTACTTATTATGGCCGTGATGCCTATATACCTTATCATGCCTAGATAATCTCATAACTATGCGCTTTTCTATCAATTGCTCGACAGTAATTTGTTCACCCACCGTAATACTTATGCTATCTTGAGAGAAGCCACTATTGAAACCTATGGCCCCCGGGTCTATCTCTTATCATATTTGCTTCCAATATACTTTTATTTGCATCTTTACTTTTTGCATCTATACTATAAAATACCAAAAATATATTTATCTTATCATACTATCTTTATTAGATCTCACTTTCGCAAGTGGTCGTGAAGGGATTGACAACCCCTTTATTGCGTTGGTTGCGAGTTCTCAGTTTGTTTGTGTAGGTGCGTGGGACTTTTGAGGAGCCTCCTACTGGATTGATACCTTGGTTCTCAAAACTGAGGCAAATACTTACGCTACACTTGCTGCATCACCCTCTCCTCTTCGAGGAAAACCAACGCAAGCTCAAGACGTAGCAAGAAGGATTTCTGGCGCCGTTGTCGGGGAGGTCTTCGCACAAGTCAAGACATACCAAGTACCCATCACAAACTAATCTCCCTCGCATTTACATTATTTTCCATTTGCCTCTCGTTTTCCTCTCCCCCACTTCACCCTTGCCGTTTTATTCACCCTCTCTTTCCCAGTCTCCTCCCCTCCTTCCGCTTGCCGTTCTTCTGTTTGCTTGTGTGTTGGATTACTTGTTGCCATGGTGCAAGATAATACCAAATTGTGTGATTTCTCAACTACCAATAATAATGATTTCCTTAGTACTCCGATTGCTCCTCTTAATAATGACGAGTCTTGTGAAATCAATACCGCTTTGCTGAATCTTGTTATGAAAGATCAATTCGCCGGCCTTCCTAGCGAAGATGCCGCTACTTATCTAAAAAACTTTGTTGATTTGTGTGATATGCAAAAGAAGAAAGATACGGATAAAAATATTGTCAAATTGAAGTTATTTCCGTTTTCACTTAGAGATCATGCTAAAGTTTGGTTTCGTCTTTGCCTAAGAATAGTATTGATTCTTCGAACAAGTGCAAAGATGCTTTTATCTCTAAGTATTTTCCTCCCGCTAAGATCGTCACTCTTAGGAACGATATTATGAATTTTAAACAACTTGATCATGAGCATGTTGCCCAATCTTGGGAAAGAATGAAATTGATGCTTCGCAATTGCCCTACTCATGGTTTGAATTTATGGATGATCATACAAAATTTTTATGCCGGTTTGAACTTTGCTTCTAGAAATCTCTTAGATTCGGTCGCGGGAGGCACGTTTATGGAAATCACGTTAGGAGATGCTACAAAACTTCTTGATAATATTATGGCTAATTATTCTCAATGGCACACCGAAAGATCTTCTAGTAAAAAAGTGCATGCCATAGAAGAAATCAATGTTTTGAGTGGAAAGATGGATGAACTTATGAAGATGTTTGCTACTAAAAATACTCCTCTTGATCCCAATGGTATGCCTTTGTCTTCCTTGATTGAGAACAATAATAAATCTATGGATGTGAATTTTGTTGGTAGGAATAGTTTTGGAAACAATGCTTATAGAGGAAGTTTTAATGCTAGACAGTTCCCTAGTAATCCCTCTAATAATTATGGAAATTCCTACAATAATTCTTATGGTAATTTTAATAAGATGCCCTCTGGTTTTGAGAATAGTGTGAAAGAATTTATGATTTCTCAAAAGAATTTTAATGCTTTGCTTGAAGAAAAATTGCTCAAAGTTGATGATTTGGCTAGGAACGTTGATAGACTTTCGCTTGATGTTGATTCTCTTAAAATTAGATCTTCACCTCCTAAGCATGATATCAATGAGTCTCTCAAAGTAATGAGAATTTCCATTGACGAGTGCAAGGAAAGAACCGCTAGATTGCGTGCTAAAAAAGAAAGCTTTATAAAAGCGTGTTCTTCTAGTTTACGTGAAAATAATGATGAGGATCTTAAAGTTATTGATGTGTTTCCGATTAGATTTATGTTTTGCAATATGAATTTTGATGATTATGGGCTGATGATGAATCAACTTTGCCAAGAAGGCGTCCCAAGAATTCGGAATCTTTATATCTTAATGTTAAATTTGGTAAAAGTGAGATTGGAGAATCGTCAACTTCTAATAATGTTGAACCCACTATCTCGGATTTCAAGGAATTTAATTATGATAATTTCTCTATAAAAGGTTGTATTTTCTTGTTGCAATCCGTTGTTAATTCTCCTCATGCTTATAGTCAAAACAAAGCTTTTACCAAACATATTGTTGATGCCTTGATGCAATCTTATGATGAAAAACTTAATTTGGAAGTTTCTATACCTAGAAAACTTAATGATGAGCGGGAACCTACTATAAAGATTAGAATTAAAGATTATGAGTGTTTTGCTTTGTGTGATTTGGGTGCTAGTGTTTCCACAATTCCGAAAACCTTATGTGATATTCTAGGTTTCCATGATCTTGATGATTGTTCTTTAAATTTGCACCTTGCGGATTCCACCATTAAAAAGCCTATGGGAAGGATCAATGATGTTCTTATTGTTGCAAATAGAAATTTGGTGCCCGTAGATTTTATCGTTCTTGATATAGATTGCAATCTCTCTTGCCCTATTATTCTTGCCCTATTATTCTTGGTAGACCTTTCCTTATCGTTCTTGAAGGAAGGGAATATTAGATTCTAATTTCCATTAAAGAAAGGCATGGAGAACTTTCCAAGAAAGAAAGTTAAATTACCTTATGAATCTATCATGCGTGCTACTTATGAGTTTAGTGCCAAAGATGGCACTCGTTAGATCTATCCTTGATTTTATGCCTACCTAGGGGTGTTAAACGATAGCGCTAGTTGGGAGGCAACCCAATTTCCTTTGTGTTTTTTGTTTTTGCTTCTGTTTAGGAATAAATAATCCATCTACCTTCTGTTTATATGTAGTTTTATGTTTTAATTAGTATTTGTGCCAAGTTAAACCTATAGGATCTTCTTGGATGATAGTTATTTGGTCTTGCTGTAATTTCCAGAAACTTTCGGTTCACGAAAACAATTGTTAAAAATCACCAGAACGTGATAAAATAGTGATTCTAATTGATTCTGATCAATAAATAAATTGCCTAGGTCTTCCTATTTTGGCTGAATTTTTTAAGTTCCATAAGTTTGCGTTAGTTACAGATTACTACAGACTGTTCTGTTTTTGACAGATTCTGTTTTTCGTGTGTTGTTTGCTTATTTTGATGAATCTATGCCAATAAAATAGTTTATAATCCATAGATAAGTTGGAATACAGTAGGTTTAACACCAAAATAAATAAAGTATGAGTTCATTGCAGTACCTTATGTGGTGATTTTATTTTTTTCACTAATGGAGCTTATAAGATTTCCTGTTGAGTTTCGTGTTGTGAAGTTTTCAAGTTTTGGGTCAAGCTTTTATGGACTATGGAATAAAGGGTGGCAAGAGCCTAAGCTTGGGGATGCCCAAGGCACCCCAAGATATTCAATAATAGCCAAAAGCCTAAGCTTGGGGATGCCCCGGGAAGGCATCCCTCTTTAAATCTTCGTTCATTGGTAACTTTACTTGGAGCTATATTTTTATTCACCACATGATAAGTGTTTTGCTTGGAGCGTCGTGTATTATATTAGTCTTTGCTTTTTAGTTTACCACAATCATCCTTTCTGTAAACACCTTTTGGGAGAAGCCTATTTGATTAGAATTTGCTAGAATACTCCATGTGCTTCACTTATATCTTTTGAGCTTGATAGTTTTTGCTCTAGTGCTTCACTTATATCTTTTAGTGCACGGTGGTATCTTAATTTTGAAGAAATTGCTAGTATCTCATGCTTCACTTATACTATTTTGAGAGTCTCTTAGAACAACATGGTATTTGCTATGGTCATAAAATTGGTCCTAGAATGGTAGGCATCCAAGTTGGGTATAATAAAAACTATCCTAGGAAGTGAATTGGATGCTATGATCAATTTGATACTTGATAACTTTTTTGAGATATGGAGGTAGTAATATTAAAGTCATGCTAGTTGGGTGATTATGAATTTAAAGAATGCTTGTGTTGAAGTTAGCAAGTCCCGTAGCATGCACGTATGGTTAAAGTTGTGTAACAAATTTGAAACATGAAGTGTACCTGGCTTGTGCATCCTTATGAATGGCGGTCGGGGACGAGCGATGGTCTTTTCCTACCAATCTATCCCCTAGGAGCATGCGCGTAGTACTTGATTTTTTATGACTTCTAAATTTTTGCAATAAGTATATGAGTTGTTTTGACTAATGTTGAGTCCATGGATTATACGCACTTTTACCTTTCCGCCTTTGCTAGCCTCTTCGGTACCGTGCATTGCCCTTTCTCACCTTGAGAGTTGGTGCAAACTTCGCCAGTGCATCCAAACCCCGTGATATGATACACTCTATCACACATAAACCTCCCTATATCTTCCTCAAAACAGCCACCATACCTACCTATTATGGCATTTCCATAGCCATTCCGAGATATATTGCCATGCAAATTTCCATCATTCCGTTCATCATCATGACATACTTTACTTTTGTCATATTTCCATTGCATGATCATGTAGTTGAAATCGTATTTGTGGCAAAGCCACCATGCATTATTTTTCATACATGTCACTCTTGATTCATTGCACCATCCCGGTACACCGCCGAAGGCATTCATATAGTGTCATATTTTGTTCTAAGTATCGATTTGTAATTGTTGAGTTGTAAGAAAATAAAAGTGTGATGATCATCATTTTTAGAGCATTGTTACAAGTGAGGAAAGGATGATGGAGACCATGATACCCCCACAAGTCGGGATGAGACTCCGGACGGAAAATAAAAAAAAAGAAAAAATAGAGGCCATAAAAAAAGAGAAAAGGCCCAAATAAAAAAAATGAGAGAAAAAGAGAGAAGGGACAATGCTACTATCCTCTTACCACACTTGTGCTTCAAAGTAGCACCTTGTTCTTCATGTAGTCAGTCTCATATATTGTGCTTCAAAGTAGCACCATGTTTTTCATATAGTGAATCTCATAAGTTGTCTTTTTCATACTAGTGGGAATTTTTCATTATAGAACTTGGCTTGTATATTCCTATGATGGGCTTCCTCAAATGCCCTAGGTCTTCGTGAGCAAGCAAGTTGGATGCACACCCACTAGTTTTCTTTTGTTGAGCATTTATTTATAGCTCTAGTGCATCCGTTGCATGGCAATCCCTACTCCTCATGTTGACATCAATTGATTGGCATCTCCATAGCCCGTTGATTTTCCTCGTCAATGTGAGACTTTCTCCTTTTTTGTCTTCTCCACACAATCCCCATCATTATATTCTATTCCACCCATAGTGCTATATCCATGGCTCACGCTCATGTATTGCGTGAAGGTTGAAAAAGTTTGAGATTATTTAAGTATGAAACAATTGTTTGGCTTGTCATCGGGGATATAGAAGTTGGGAACATCTTTGTGTGACGAAAATGAAGCATAGCCTAACTATATGATTATGTAGGGATGAACTTTCTTTTGCCATGCTATTTTGAGAAGACATGATTACTTTGATTTGTATGCTTGAAGTATTAGTATTTCTTTTATAAATATGAACTTTGATTTTGTATTCATTTGGATCTGAACATTCATGCCACAATAAAGAAAATTACATTATGAATTATGCTAGGTAGCATTCCACATCAAAAATTCTCTTTTATCATTTACCTACTCGAGGACGAGCAGGAATTAGGCTTGGGGATGCTTGATACGTCTCCAACGTATCTATAATTTTGATTGTTCCATGCTATTATATTACCCCTTTTGGAAGTTTATGGGCTTTATTTTACACATTTATATCATTTTTGGGACTAACCTACTAATCGGAGGCCCAGCCCATATTGCTGTTTTTTTTGCCTATTTCAGTATTTCGAAGAAAAGGAATATCAAACGGAGTCCAACCGGAATGAAACCTTCGGGAGCGTGATTTTTGGAACAAACGTGATCCAGAGGACTTGGAGTGCAAGTCAAGAAGCAGTCGAGGCCTCCACAAGATGGGGTTTATATCATATTGCATGAGTTTATCCCTCTACATCATGTCATCTTGCTTAAAGCGTTACTCTGTTATGAACTTAATACTCTAGATGCATGCGGGATAGCGGTCGATGTGTGGAGTAATAGTAGTAGATGCAGGCAGGAGTCGGTCTACTTGTTATGGATGTGATGCCTATATACATGATCATGCCTAGAGAATCTCATAACTATGCGCTTTTCTATCAATTGCTCGACAGTAATTTGTTCACCCACCGTAATACTTATGCTATCTTGAGAGAAGCCACTAGTGAAACCTATGGCCCCCGGGTCTATCTCTTATCATATTTGCTTCCAATCTACTTTTATTTGCATCTTTACTTTTTGCGTCTACTATAAAATACCAAAAATATATTTATCTTATCATACTATCTTTATTAGATCTCACTTTCGCAAGTGGCCGTGAAGGGATTGACAACCCCTTTATTGCGTTGGTTGCGAGTTCTCAGTTTGTTTGTGTAGGTGCGTGCAACTTTTGAGGAGCCTCCTACTGGATTGATACCTTGGTTCTCAAAACTGAGGGAAATACTTACGCTACACTTGCTGCATCACCCTCTCCTCTTTGAGGAAAACCAACGCAAGCTCAAGACGTAGCAGTGGGCCCCAGTAGCCGGCGGAGAAGATGGCGACCGGAGACACTGACAGCCAGGTCCTACACCCGGCCAAGTTACCATTGTACCCCTGGGGGCTAGGCCTATATAAATCCCCCAGGGCACCCATGCAAAGGTTCCCATCCTGTTAGAACTAGACTCATACCTAGAGGAAGAAGAGAGCTAGCCCTGCCTCCTTCTACCTCTAACATACAGCTCAAGGAGCACCATTGTACTCACTAGTGCCTTAGTGATCATGCGGAGACCCCGCAGAGGAGGACTAGGGGTGTTATCTCCTAGGAGAGCTCCGAACCTGGGTAAAGTGCACCGGCATTCGTGTTTACGCCTCATCCCGCTTCCAGGCACCGGTGACGTTCTACTCGCTCCCACCATGATAAGCCATCCTTTGGCATATGTCGCACCCAACCCCCGACAGGTGGGTCCTTTTATCCTTGGACCTTTTGAAAGGCCCAACCATTTCTAGCCCTCAGACTGCAAATGGCCAAGTAATTAGAATCATCCTTAACTCTTGAGCCGGCACATGAGCTCGTCTTGAAAATTTCTGACAACCATCACACTTACTAACCAGATCCTCTGCATCAGCATGAGCCGTCAGCAAATAAAACCCATGACGAAAGGCCTTAGCAAACGAGAGACTTAGAGGCAACATGATGACCGCAATCTCCTTCATGAATCTCCCTTCAAATTTCACGGCCCTCCTCAGGAGAAACACACCGTTGAAACACCCCTGTAACACTACATCTGTGAAGCTCACCATTGACAATAGTCATTGACTTAGACCTCCGGGTTATTTGCCTGGCCAAAGTCTCATCCTCGGGTAACTCGCCCCGGGTCATATAAGCCAAATACGGAACAGTCCAATCAGGGATAACATGAAGAGCCGTCATCAATTGTGCCTCCGGGTCAAGAACTGCCAAATCCTCCTCCGTAGGCAACTTCACTGATGGGTTATGTAAAACATCAAGGAAAACATTAGGGGGACCGGCTTACGCTGAGACCCCAACCAGCTTAACGCATCAAATGCTTCATTTTTCCTTCGATCAACATGCTCCACTTGATAACCCTTGAAGTGACCAGCAATAGTGTCAACCTCTCGACGATAAGCCGCCATGAGTGGATCCTTTGAATCCCAAGTCCCTGACACTTGTTGAGCCACCAAATCTGAGTCGCCAAAACATCTTACCCGGCTTAGATTCATCTCTTTAGCCATCCAAAGACTATGGAGTAAGGCTTCATACTCAGCTGCATTGTAAGTACAAGGGAACATCAACCTTAAAACATAACAAAATTTATCACCTCGTGGGGAAGTCAATATAACTCCAGCCCCCGAGCCTTCCAACTGCCTGGATCCATCAAAGTGAAAAGTCCAATATGTATTGCCCGGCTTATCCTCAGGCATCTGTAACTCTGTCCAATCATTGATAAAGTCCACAAGTGTTTGAGATTTTATAGCCGTCCGAGGCACATACTTCAAACCATGGGGTCCCAACTCAATGGCCCACTTAGCTACCCGACCTGTGGCTTCTCTGTTTTGAATAATACCCCCCAAAGGAGTAGAGCTAACCACAATGATGGGATGACCAAGGAAATATTGTTTCAGCTTGTGACTAGCCATGAACACACCATAAACCAGCTTCTGCCAATGTGGGTATCCCTGCTTGGACTCAATGAGCACATCACTGACATAATAAACCGGCCTTTGAACCGGATACTCCTTGCCTGACTCCTTCCTTTCAACCACAACTGCCACATTGACAGACCTGTTATTTGCAACCACATTTAACAGCAAGGGCTCCTTCTCAATGGGAGCTGCAAGAACCGGCGACTCGGCCAGTTGCCTCTTAAGTGCCTCAAATGCCTCATGATAACCCACAAGTATAGGGGATCGCAATAGTTTTTGATAAGTAAGATTGTCGAACCCAACGAGGAGGTAAAGGTAGAACAAATATTCCCTAAAGTTCTATCGACCATCGATACAACTCTACGCACGCTTGACGTTCGCTTTACCTAGAACAAGTATGCAACTAGAAGTACTTTGTAGGAGTGATAGGATAGGTTAGCAAGAAAATAAAGAGAGCGTAAACATAAACTAGGGGCTGTTTAGATAAAAACACAACTAAAGTAAATATGGCGAGTGTGGAAAAGTGGTGGTAGGATTTGTGAAATTGTCCCTAAGCAATTGACTACATCACTAGACCGGTAATCACTACTGCAATTCTATTTGAGGGAGAGGCATAAGCGAACATATCATCCTTACTTGGAATTAATTCTATGCACTTATGATTGGAACTCTAGCAAGCATCCGCAACTACTAAAGATTCATTAAAGTAAAACCCAACCATAGCATTAAAGCATCAAGTCCCCTTTTATCCCATACGCAAACAACCTACTTACTCGGGTTTGTGTTTCAGTCACTCACGCAACCCACCATAAGCAAATCATAAACATATTGCAAACCCTACAACGGGAATCCCTCACGCTTGTGCGACACGGAGGGTACAATAGGACAGCACCAATAATAAAATATGCAACTCAAACCAATCATAGCAATTCATCAATCACCGATAGGACAATGGAAATCTACTCAGACATCATAGGATGGTGTCGGTGTACTAGAGTAGGGGTACCCTAGTATCCCGAACTCGTGCACGGGCAGTCGCAGCGCCCCGCGGCAGGGCTTGCCTGATCGCCGCCAAGATCCTCCGTGGTTCCTTTGGAGCCATTCAAGAACAAAGTATTTAACCAAGAAGACAAGACCCCGGCAAGAGGAGCTTGCCGGGAAGGCTCGGAGAGCGACAAGCCTCCGGACGCGACAAGGATTCAGCCGCGGCAAGGCACTTGCCGCGGCAGGCAACCTCTCTTCATCTCCGCTCCAGCTCATCCATCAATGTGTCGCCATGGGACCATTCCATGCGCGCGTGTCAAGAGGCTGTGCAGCCAGCGGGGAGCAGCGATAAGCGGCGCTGACAAGCCTACCATCGTGGAAAACGGTGGCGCTCCTGACGGTCCCTGTTGCACTGTTTAGGCGACAGGGACGGGCATTTAATGCTTTTGTCCCTTGCCGTCAGAGTTAGGTATATTGCACTGTACACTGTTCAAGTAGGTGTACCAACTACTGTTTTTCCATTTGTACCCTACTCTACGTTGCCACCTGTCGGAGACCCCTTGAGCATATAAAAGGACGCCCATGCGCAACGTAGAGGGGGTTCGAGCCCAACGTAACCACAGAACACCCACGCTAGGTCTGGTAGCTCTCATCGCTCCCTAGCAAGAACATAATACAAACCAGACAAGCAGTAGTAGGAGTATTATCTCTCCGGAGAGCTCCGAAGCTGGGTAAACTGCTCGTGTGCTTCGCCTCGATCCGCTCTTCGTGCGATCTCCGCCCCCCTCCGAACCACAAGGGGCCCGGTCCGCCGGCCCCATAGGTGTTCGTGGGTCCGATGAGCCTCCCCGACAGATGGCGACACATCATTGGATAATAATATGAAGCATAAAGCACCATGTTCAAGTAGAGTGTACAATGGGTTGCGGGAGAGTGGACCGCTGAATATAGAAGGGGGAAGGTGATGGAGATGTTGGTGAAGATGACGGTGGTGTTGATGAAGATCGCGGTGATGATGATGGCCCCCGGCAGCGCTCCGGCGCCACCGGAAGCAAGGGGGAGAGAGGCCCCCTTCTTCTTCTTCTTCTTCCTTGACCTCCTCCCTAGATGGGAGAAGGGTTTCCCCTCTGGTCCTTAGCTCCCATGGCTAGGGAGGGGCGAGAGCCCATCCGAGATTGGATCTATCTCTCTGTTTCTGCGTTCTGTCCTTGCTCTATTTCACCGTTTCGTGTATATATGGAGATCCGTAAATCCGATTGGCCTGAAACCTTCGCCCAGATCGTTTTACAAAAAATAGCTTTCTTGCGGCCAAAGAAGGGCATCAACCGCCTTACGGGTGGCCCACGAGATAGGGGGGCGTGCCCCCCCTGGAGGGGTGGCGTGGCCCACTCTCGTGGCCACATCGGGCACCGTTTCGCGTTGATTCTTCCTCCCAAAAATCACAAATATTCCAAAAAAAATCTCCATCCATTTTTATCCCGTTTGGACTCCATTTGATATTGGGTTTCTGCGAAACATAAAACATGCAACAAACAGAACTGACACTGGGCAATGGATCAATATGTTAGTCCCAAAAAATAGTATAAAAAATTGCCAAAAGTATATGAAAGTTGAATAATATTGGCATGGAACAATCAAAAATTTTAGATACGACAGAGACGTATCAGCATCCCCAAGCTTAATTCCTGCTCGTCCTCGAGTAGGTAAATGATAAAAAAGATAATTTTTGATGTGGAATGCTACCTAGCATAATCTTGATCATATGTCTAATCATGGCATGAATATTAAGATACGAGTGATTCAAAGCAATAGTCTATCATTTGACATAAAAACAATAATACTTCAAGCCTACTAATAAAGCAATCATGTCTTTTCAAAATAACAAGGCCAAAGAAAGTTATCCCTACAAAATCATATAGTCTGGCTATGCTCCATGTTCACCACACAAAATATTCAAATCATGCACAACCCCGATGACAAGCCAAGCAATTGTTTCATACTTTTGATGTTCTCAAACCTTTTCAACTTTCACGCAATACATGAGCGTGAGCCATGGACATAGCACTATAGTTGGGATAGAATATGATGGTGGAGGTTGTGTGGAGAAGACAAAAAAGGAGAATATAGTCTCACATCAACTAGGCGTATCAATGGGCTATGGAGATGCCCATCAATAGATATCAATGTGAGTGAGTAGGGATTGCCATGCAACAGATGCACTAGAGCTATAAGTGTATGAAAGCTCAAACTGAAACTAAGTGGGTGTGCATCCAACTTGCTTGCTCATGAAGACCTCGGGCGTTTGAGGAAGCCCATCATCGAAATATACAAGCCAAGTTCTATAATGAAAATTCCCACCAGTATATGAAAGTGAAAGCATAGGATACTCTCTCTATGAATAACAAGGTGCTACTCTGAAGCACAAGTGTGGTAAAAGGATAGTAACATTGCCCCTTCTCTCTTTTTTCTCATTTTTCCCTTTTTTTATTTTTATTTTTTTATATATTTTTTGTGGGCTTCTTTGGCCTCTTTTATTTTTTGTAAAGTCTGGAGTCTCATCCCGACTTGTGGGGGAATCATAGTCTCCATCATCCTTTCCTCACTGGAGCAATGCTCTAATAATGATGATCATCACACTATTTATTTACTTACAACTCAATATTACAACTCGATATCTAGAACAAAGATATGACTCTATATGAATGCCTCCGGCGGTGTACCGGGATGTGTAATGATCTAGCGTAGCAATGACATCAAAAAACGGACAAGCCATGAAAACATCATGCTAGCTATCTTACTATCATGCAAAGCAATATGACAATAAATGCTCAAGTCATGTATATGATGATGATGATGAAAGTTGCATGGCAATATATCTCAGAATGGCTATGGAAATGCCATGATAGGTAGGTATGGTGGCTGTTTTGAGGAAGATATAATGAGGCTTATGTGTGATAGAGTGTATCGTATCATGGGGTTTGGATGCACCGGCGAAGTTTGCACCAACTCTCGAGGTGAGAAAGGGCAATTCAAGGTACCGAAGAGGCTAGCAATGATGGAAGGGTGAGAGTGCGTATAATTCATGGACTCAACATTAGTCATAAAGAACTCACATACTTATTGCAAAACTTTATTAGTCATCGAAGCAAAGTACTACCCGCATGATCCTAGGGGGATAGATTGGTAGGAAAAGACCATCGCTCGTCCCCGACCGCCACTCATAAGGAAGACAATCAATAAATAAATCATGCTCCGACTTCATCACATGACGGTTCACCATACATGCATGCTACGGGAATCACAAACCTCAACACAAGTATTTCTACGATCCACAACCACCCACTAGCATGACTCTAATATCACCACCTTTATATCGCAAAACTATTGCATGGAATCAAACATATCATATTTAGCGATCTACAAATTTATGTAGGATTTTATGACTAACCATGTGAATGACCAATTCCTGTCATCTCTCTAAATAGATATAAGTGAAGCACGAGAGTTTAATTCTTTCTACAAAAGATGTGCCCGCGCTCTAACAAATATAAGTGAAGCAAAAGAGCATTCTACAAATGGCGGTTGTCTATGTAAAGAGAAATAGGCAATCCAAACTTCAAATGATATAAGTGAAGTACATGAAGCATTCTATAAAGCCATACTCAAAGGATGTAAGTGAAGTGCAATGAGCATTCTATAAATCAACCAAGGACCATCTCATACCAGCATGGTGCATAAAAGAAAAATGAAAACTAAATGCAAAAGATGCTCCAAGACTTGCACATAATGCATGAACGAAACGAATTCGAAAACATACTGATACTTGTTGAAGAAAGAGGGGATGCCTTCCGGGGCATCCCCAAGCTTAGACGCTTGAGTCTCCTTGAATATTTACTTGGGGTGCCTCAGGCATCCCCAAGCTTGAGCTCTTGCCTCTCTTCCTTTTCCTCATATCGTGACATCCTCGACTAGACACTACATCCACACAAAACTTCAACAGAAAACTCGGTAAGATCCGTTAGTATAATAAAGCAAATCATCACTCTAAGTACTGTTGCAAACCAATTCATATATTTTTTGCATTGTGTCTACTGTAACATAAATTTTTCATGGCTTAATCCACTTGTATAAATTGATAGATTCATCAAAACAAGCAAACTATGCATCAAATACAGAATCTGTCAAAAACAGAATAGTCTGTAGCAATCTGAACATTCACCATACTTCTGATACTTGAAAAATTCTACCAAAATTAGGAAAAATAATTTTTTTTTACAAAAGACAGTGCAAAAAGAATCAGAACCATTTGACGTTCTAGTAAAAAATTAAAATTCGCGCACTACAGCCAAAGTTTCTATCCGGCACCGTACAAACTAACAAGCATTGTAAACATCCTAAAGGCAAACCTTAGCACATTATTTTTATAATAAAATGGAATTGTACAAGGGGATAATTATTTTTGTTGAAAAGTTTCTGTAATCAAGATTCACAAAGTTTTCGTGAGCATGAACAAAGTTCAAGGAGCTCTCCCACTTCAACAATGCTTGTCTTTCTCACTTTCGCTTTCCCTTTTGAAAATTTTTTGGGTTCCCCTCTTTATTTTTGTTTTTTTTAAACTATATGAAAGCACTCAATATAAATAAATGACTCTCTAAAACTTCCGGGTTGTCTCCCTGGCAGCGCTTTCTTTAAAGCCATTAAGCTAGGCATATAGTGCTCAAGTAATGAATCCACCCGGATCCCAAGGTATATCAAAGCCAATTTTAATTAACAATGATTTGTAATTTAATAGTGAGCACAAAGTGATATATATCATATAAAAACAAAGTCTAACTCTCTTCCTATGCATCGGCATGTCATAAAAGAACAATTCATGCACACGTAGTAAAGGCCAATGCATAGTATAAGCAGTTTCTTGCAATTTCATAGTATGGGAAACATAGAGAGGTGGAGACATAGTTCCTCTCTCATAATAATTGCAAGTAGGAGCAGAAAGCACTTGCATATTACATCCGTCAAAATCATCATGTGCAATGGTAAAAGGCAACCCATCAATGTAATCCTTAATAAGCACAAACTTCTCTGATAAAGTGTGGTAGGGACAATTCAAAAAGATAATAGGACTATAATACGTGGGTGCAATAGCAGCAATTTCTTGTTTAACATAAGGAACTATAGCAAGTTCATCTCCATGAGCATAATTCATATTGGCATCTTGGCCACAAGCATAGAAAGCATCATCAAAAAGGGATATTTCAAAAGAATAAACGGGATCATAGCAATCATCCTTCGGTAAGCACGAAGGGGAATTAAACAATGTATGAGTTGAAGAGTTACTCTCATTAGAAGGTGGGAATGGGTGATCAATCCGCTCTTCCTCCTTTTGTTCTTCGCTCTCCTCATCATCTTTTTCATCCAATGAGCTCACAGTTTCATCAATTTCTTCTTCCATAGCTTCCTGCAAAATATTATTCTCTTCTTGGACAGCGGAGAATTTCTCAATATATGGTTTAACATAGGCATTAGAAGCATAATTATCATGACAATATTGAAATATGGCAAATCTTTCAGATTTGAAGAGTAGCATCATATATTTCAATCAAAGAAGCAATCTCATAAGCACCCTTAAAAGCAACAAATTCTTCAATTTGTTGAACATCATAGTAATTATACACACCCTTAGCATACGAAGATACGATTCCATTATCACTAAACAAACATTGATAGGGTAGGTCTTTCTTAGAGTTTTCAGAACAACAAGTAACATCATATATTTCACATAAATTACAAGCATAGCATTGCAAACGTTGAATTTGATCCCATAATAATTTCCCTTTTTCAGATATACAGTGTCGCACATAACAAGCATGCTCATCTAAAGATTTGCCCTCAACTAAGCTAGTTGGGGTTTCAGCACGAGCTCAAAGGGATCGAAGATGATCGAAGTAAAAAGCTTCAGTAGTGTGATAGAATTTGAGTGGTTCTTCAACCATTGGAGCAGTAGATACAACTAATTTTTTTGGTATTTTGCGTTTCCTACCCATAACTAAAGATAGAGAATGACTAAGAATAGCAAATAAAATTTACTTAGTGATAAAGCAAACAAGCACACACGAGAATATTCACCCCACGCTATGACTCCCCGGCAACGGCGCCAGAAAAAGGTCTTGATAACCCACAAGTATAGGGGATCGCAACAGTTTATGATAAGTAAGAGTGTCGAACCCAACGAGGAGGTAAAGGTAGAACAAATATTCCCTAAAGTTCTATCGACCACCGATACAACTCTACGCACGCTTGACGTTCGCTTTACCTAGAACAAGTATGCAACTAGAAGTACTTTGTAGGAGTGATATGATAGGTTAGCAAGAAAATAAAGAGAGCGTAAACATAAACTAGGGGCTGTTTAGATAAAAACACAACTAAAGTAAATATGGCGAGTGTGGAAAAGTGGTGGTAGGAGTTGTGAAATTTTCCCTAAGCAATTGACTATATCACTAGACCGGTAATCACTATTGCAATTCTATTTGAGGGAGAGGCATAAGCTAACATATCATCCCTTACTTGGAATTAATTCTATGCACTTATGATTGGAACTCTAGCAAGCATCCGCAACTACTAAAGATTCATTAAGGTAAAACCCAACCATAGCATTAAAGCATCAAGTCCCCTTTTATCCCATACGCAAACAACCTACTTACTCGGGTTTGTGTTTCAGTCACTCACGCAACCCACCATAAGCAAATCATAAACATATTACAAACCCTACAGCGGGAATCCCTCACGCTTGCACGACATGGAGGGTACAATAGGACAACACCAATAATAAAATATGCAACTCAAACCAATCATAGCAATTCATCAATCACCGATAGGACAATGCAAATCTACTCAAACATCATAGGATGGCGACACATCATTGGATAATAATATGAAGCATAAAGCACAATGTTCAAGTAGAGGGTACAGCGGGTTGCGGGAGAGTGGACCGCTGAATATAGAAGGGGGAAGGTGATGGAGATGTTGGTGAAGATGACGGTGGTGTTGTTGAAGATCGCGGTGATGATGATGGCCCCCGGCAGCGCTCCGACGCCACCGGAAGCAAGGGGGAGAGAGGCCCCCTTCTTCTTCTTCTTCCTTGACCTCCTCCCTAGATGGGAGAAGGGTTTCCCCTCTGGTCCTTGGCTCCCATTGCTTGGGAGGGGCGAGAGCCCCTCCGAGATTGCATCTATCTCTCTGTTTCTGCGTTCTGTCCTAGCTCGGTTTCACTATTTCGTGTATATATGGAGATCCGTAACTCCGATTGGCCTGAAACCTTCGCCCAGATCGTTTTCCAAAAATTATCTTTCTTGCGGCAAAAGAAGGGCATCAACCGCCTTACGGGTGGCCCACGAGATAGGGGGCGCGCCCCCTGGAGGGGTGGCGTGGCCCACTCTCGTGGCCACCTTGGGCACCGTTCCGCGTTGATTCTTCCTCCCAAAAATCACAAATATTCCAAAAAAAATCTCCGTCCGATTTTATCCCGTTTGGACTCCGTTTGATATTGGGTTTCTGCGAAACATAAAACATGCAACAAACAGGAACTGGCACTGGGCACTGGATCAATATGTTAGTCCCGGAAAATAGTATAAAAAGTTGCCCAAAGTTTATGAGAGTTGAATAATATTGGCATGGAACAATCAAAAATTATAGATACGACGGAGACGTATCACCTCATTAGCAGCATCGCTCCAGACAAAGTCATATGTCTTTTTCATGATCTGATACAAGGGGATAGCCTTCTCTCCCAGGCGACGTATAAACCGGCTCGAAGCCGCGATATGACCCGCCGAACGCTGGACGTCATTGATACACGCCGGCTTAGCCAAAGAGGTGATAGCCTTGATCTTCTCCGAGTTAGCTTCAATTCCTCTCTCAGACACCAAGAAACCAAATAACTTGCCTGCTGGCACGCCAAAAACACACTTGGTCGGGTTAAGCATCGTTTCATAGACCCGGAGATTGTCAAAGGTCTCTTTTAGATCCTCAACCAATGTCTCCTTCTTCCTGGATTTCACAACAATATTATCCACATAAGCATGAACAATGCGCCCAATCTAGCCATGGAGGCAATTCAGAACACACCGTTGGTAAGTCGCCTGGGCACTCTTGAGCCCAAAAGGCATAGACACATACAGAAGGCTCCAAAGGGAGTGATGAAAGCTGTCATCTCCTGGTCCTTAACTATCATTTTGATCTAATGATAACCAGAGTAAGACTCCAAAAAACACAAATGCTCACAACCCGCCGTAGCATCAATAATCTGATCAATACGCGGGAGAGCAAAACGATCAGCGGTCAGGCCTTGTTAAGGTCTGTATAATCCACACACATATGCCAAGTACCATTTTTCTTAAGCACTAGCACTGGGTTAGACAACCACTCAGGATGAAAAACGTCAATGATGAACCCTGCCGCCAAGAGCCGGGCCACCTCTTCACCAATTGCCTTGCGCCTCTCCTCATTAAGCCGATGAAGAAACTGATTGACCGACTTAAACTTGGGATCCACATTAAGAGTGTGCTTAACGAGTTGGCTCGGTACACCAGGCATGTCAGAAGGCTTCCATGCAAAGATGTCCCGGTTCTCATGGATGAACTCTATGTGTGTGCTTTCCTATTTCGGATCCATATTAGCACTAATGCTAAACTGCTTTGATGAATCGCCAGGAACAAAATCAACCATCTTAGTATCATCCGCCGACTTAAACTTCATTAAGGGCTCGTTCTCTATGGTTGGCTTCTTTAAAGGCCTCATATCCGTCGGGTCAACATTATCTTTATAAAACTTCAATTCCTCCGAGGCATAAGCCGACTTAGCATAAGCAACATCACCCACTTCACAATCAAGAGCGATTCTTCTATTGCCATGCACTATGACGGTGCCCTTATGACCCGGCATCTTAAGATGCAAATAAACATAACACGACCGTGCCATAAACTTGGCGTAAGTCAGACGCCCAAACAAAGCATGGTATGGGCACTTGATTTTCACCACCCTTTGAGGTTAATTTCTCAGCTCTGGAATCATTGTCATGTCCAAAAGCCACCTCCAGTGTTATCCTTCCCACTGGATACGCCGACTTACCAGGCACCATCCCATGAAAAATAGTAGAAGACGGCCTAAGATCCTTGTCAGTCAAATTCATACGGCAAAAGGTCTCATACTAAAGGATATTGATACTGCAGCCTCCATCCATGAGCACCTTCATGAGCTTATATCCTCCTACCTGTGGAGCAACCACCAATGCCAACTGACCCGGATTGTCAACACAGGGCTGGTGATCCTCTCGGCTCCATACAATAGGCTGCTCAGACCACCTTAAATAACGAGGCACCGCCGGCTCAACAGAGTTCACTGCCCGCTTATGGATTTTCTGATCTCGCTTGCACAGACATGTGGTGAACACATGATACTGACCACCAATCAGCTGCTTTGGATTACTTTGATAACCAGATTGCTGCTGCAGATTTCCTTGACCAGACTGTTGATTAAAACCACCTTGATTGCCTTGACCTTGGAAGCCAGAGTTTGAACCGCGAACCCCAAAGCCAGGCCCGTGAGAGCCGGATCCAGAACCGTCATTCTAGCCATGATTGAAAAAATTGGAGTTCTTATACTCCTTCATGATGAAGCAATCCTTCCACAGATGAGTAGCTGGCTTCTCGCGCGTACCGTGCCTTGGGCAAGGCTGATTCATCACCGCCTCAAGGTTAAATCTTGGTCCTCCAAACCGAGTCGGCTTTCCCTTGTGACGCTGATTATTATTCTGCGCATTGGTGTTAGCCACAAAGTCTAAATTACCATCATCCTTTCACTTACCATTGCCGCCTTGACCTGCCAGGTTATGCTGCTACCATTTCACATTGCCTCCCTTCTTTCCCTTACCTGGTTCTCATCATCGGACTCGGGGTCCTTGGTACTATTAGAGTCGGCATATTTGAAGAGAACCGCCATTAGATCCCCCATGTCGTTGCAGTGGCGTTGAAGTCGCCCCAGCTTCTACTTAAGGGGGATGAAACGACAATTTTTCTCCAACATCATGACTGCAGAACCGGCATTGATACTATCCGACGAGTGTATGACTCCGGCGCACCCAATGGGTTGTTGACTCGCCTTCACCTTGAATGCAAGAATCCAAATCCAGAATTGACATAGGCTGCTTGCATGTATCTTTAAATTTTTGGATAAAACGCCTCTTCAACTCTGCCCATGATCCAATAGAGTTAGCGGGCAAGATTTTCAACCAAATACGAGCCAGCCCATCCAACATCATGGTGAAATATTTAGTACACGCTGCATCACCGACATCCAGCATCTCCGTAGCCATCTCATAACTCTCAACGAGGACGGATCAGCATCCGGCGGCGAAACCGTTGTCTACTCTGGCGACGAGTCGTCGGCCGGAGAAACAGAGTCTCTGTACCAGCTGCAAGATGGCCAGATCGGGGGCTGTTCCGACGGTGAGAATATTCCGGACCCCTTCGATCTACCCAACCGGGTTGGGATCTTCATGGCCGGTACGCAGGCGGCGATTCACTCTTCGACCGCGGCGCCCCTAGTCGGCGGTTCAACAGCGGTGATGGCAGCCGGGGAAGGAGGCCCTGTGCGCCCGCCGGCTCAAGTTTTGTCAGAGCTTTTCGACGCATTGGCTGTGCTCATGGCAGAGGCTAATCCGCCGGATCAGGACCTGCACAACGCGGAGATTGCAAAGGTGAGGGAACAGATCACTAAAGCTAAAGCGGACCTGGCAGCCGCGGACGTGAGGATGGCGGCGGAACGGGCCGCTTTGGATGCGCAGGCTTATAGGCTCATGCTGGATCAGAGCGCGTCGCATGAAGTCATGAAAAGGAAGTACAGGTCCCGTTTACCTTCGGTTTTCGAGGGAAGAGAGCTTTTCAATACCCCAGGGGCAGGGGCCAGTAATCCGCCGCCGGTGGTAAACCAACCGGAAGCACCTGGGACAGCCGCGCCGGTTCAAGCCCGTGTGATAGATCTGCCTCGCCATCATACCGGCGCGCCCCAGACTGTGCAGACACCTCCGGGTCATTACTCCAACCCGATGGATAACCTTGTGGCGGCTGTGGCACGGTTGGAGGCGATTCCAATTGAAGGTGATTCACCACAGGCGGTAGAGACACGTCGGGTTAAGGAGCTCCTCAGGACGGCCCTGGCTCAGCAGGAAGCATATTCATACAATCGGGATCGGATCCACTCCACCCCCCGCCCAAGCCGGAGTTATAGGCGGCACGTAGATGAACCGGCCGTGTCAAGCAACGCGCGACACGGTCCGCCTCGAGGCAAACAACCCGGCTGGTGGCTTCGAAGACGCTCAAGTGGTGGTGGACCGGGCCAGGGCATGCAGGGAGGCCGAGTTAGCAGCGCAACATGAGTACCATCAGCTCGCGTCGGTTCGTCCGACCATCTTCGAACCGGGGGTCACGTCCGGATCATTGGGGGTGCCTTGTCTCGTCCCCGCTTTACGAAATGTGCGCTTGCCTAAGGACTTCAAAGGACCCTGCAAGGTGCCCAATTACACCGCCGATTTGGCTCCAGAAGCGTGGATAGAAAGCTATGAGATGGCCATGGAGATGCTGGATGTGGATGAAGCTGCATGTGCGAAGTACTTCACTATGATGTTGGAAGGTACGGCCCGGACTTGGTTGAAGAACTTGCCGCCCAACTCGATCAGTTCATGGACCCAGTTGCGGACCCGGTTCATTCAAAATTTCAAAGACACCTGTAAGCAGCCCATGTCTGTGGTAGATTTAGCGGCTTGTGTCCAGGCGGAGGGAGAATCCACAACCCATTGGGTGCGCCGCGTTTCGGAAGTTTTACACTCTTCAGACCGGATCAACCCTGATTCCGCGATCTTAACCTTGGAAGCCAATTGCCGGTTTGAACCGTTGAAATTGAAGCTGGGTCGCATGAAGCGTTTTTGCAATGACATGGGCACTCTAATGGGCGTTTTGGTAAAGTATGCTGATTCTGATAGTACCAAGGATCCTGAGTCTGGGGATGACGAAGTAGGGAAGGGAAAACAGAACGGCAATTCCAGAAGCCAGCAGCATCAGTCAGGCAATGGCGGGAACAAGCGTAAAGCAAACGGTAACATGGGCTTCGTAGCCAACACCAACGCGCAGGACAAGGGTCAGCGGCGCAAGGGTAAGCAATCAAACCGGGGCGGTCACAATCCGGATCGCCTGAATTACATATTGAATCAACCTTGTCCGAAGCACGGGACGAAGGAGGTACCGGCAAACCACCTTTGGAAGGATTGTTATATTATGCAGGAGTTCAAAAACTCTAACTCTTTCCGGTATGATCAAGGGCCCGGCGGCGGTTCAGGATCCACCCCGGGTTACGGTGGAGGAAATTCCGGCCCGGGATTCGGTGGTAATCCGGGCGGGCAAGGCAATCAGAGCAATCAGAACAATCAGAACCAAGGGGGTTACAATCAACAACAGCAGCAGTCGGGTTACCAAAGTAATCCAAAGCAGTTAAACAGTGGACAGTACCACGTCTTTACCACCAGCTTGGACAGACGAGACCGAAAACTTCAGAAGCGGGCGGTCAGTGTTGTTGAACCGGCTGCGCCGCATTACCTACGCTGGTCAGAGCAACCTATCGTATGGAGCAGAGAGGACCACCTCCCCGGTTTACAATCCGGCCGATTAGCCCTGGTAGTGGCGCCTCGTAGGAGGATACAAGTTTACCAAGGTGCTTATGGATGGAGGAAGCAGCATCAACATCCTGTACTATGAGACCTTCCGACGTATGGGGTTAACAGATAGGCATCTTAGGCCGCCCAAGCACGAAGTTTCACGGTGTGGTGCTCGCGTCGGCTTACCCGATCGGTAAGATAGCTCGAGGTGACCTTTGGGGATGAACATGACTCAGATCGGAAACATTGACGTTTGAGGTGGTGAAAATTCAAAGTCCTTACCATGCCCTTTTTGGGCGGCCGGCTTATGCTAAGTTTATGGCACGCCCCTGTTATGTTTATTTACAGCTGAAAATGCCGGGTCACAAAGGGACGATACCGGTTCATGGTAGCCGCTGGATCGCTTTGGAGTGTGAGGAAGGTGATGCGGCTTATGCACAGTCGGTTTGTGCCACGGAAGAGTTAAAGTATTATAAAGACAATGTTGATCCGGCGGATATGACCCCTTTGAAGAAGCCAACTACAGAGCACGATCCGGATTTAAAGTTCAAATCGGCAGCGGAGACAAAACTTGTTGATTTTGTGCCCGGCGATTCGTCCAAGCAGTTCACCATCAGTGCCAACTTGGATCCTAAATAGGAAAGCGCGCTCATCGAGTTCATCCGTGAGAATCGGGACATTTTGCATGGAAGCCTTCCGACATGCCGGGTGTACCGAGGGAACTCGCTGAGCACACTCTTAATGTTGACCCCAAGTACAGACCGTAAAGCAGTTTCTTCGCGGTTCAATGAGGAAAGGCGCAAGGCCATTGGAGAAGAGGTTGCTAGGCTCTTGGCGGCAGGGTTTATTGTTGAAGTCTTTCATCCGAGTGGCTTGCTAATCCGGTGTTGGTCCTTAAGAAGAATGGCACTTGGCGATGTGTGTGGATTACACAGATCTTAACAAAGCTTGTCCGGCAGATCCTTTCGCCCCCCCGCATTGACCAGATTATTGATGCTACGGCGGGTTGTGAGCGCTTGAGCTTTTTGATGCGTATTCGGTTATCACCAGATTAAGATGGCGGTTAAGGACCAGGAGAAGACGGCGCTTATCACCCCTTTTGGAGCCTTCGCTATGTGTCTATGCCTTTTGGGCTCAAGAGCGCCAAGCAACTTATCGGCGTTATAAGATGAATTGCTTGCACGAACAGATCGGCCGTAACGCACGCTTATGTGGATGATATCGTGGTGAAATCAAGGCAGAAGGAAACGTTGATTGAGGATTTAAAGGAAACTTTTGACAACTTGCGGGTGTACAAGATGATGCTCAACCCGCCAAGTGCGCCTTTGGTGTTCCGGCAGCAAGTTGTTGGGTTTCCTTGTGTCCAACAGGGGATTGAGGCTAATCCGAGAAGATTACAGCTATCACCTCCTTGGCTAAGCCAAAGTGTATCAACGATGTCCAACGCTTACGGGCCGGATTGCTGCGCTAAGCCGGTTTATCAGTCGCCTAGGAGAGAAGGCCATTCCTTTGTACCAGATGCTGAAGAAGACGGATCAGTTCGTCTGGAGCTCAGCCGCTGATGAGGCATTGGAGGACTTAAAGCGGCAGCTGGCCAACCCGCCTGTTCTTGCCGCTCCTATTGACAAGGAGCCGCTCCTGTTATATGTTGCTGCTAATGCCAGGGCAGTCAGCGTGGCCATTGTGGTGGAGCGCAAGGAGGCAGGGAAGGAGTATCCGGTTCAGCGGCCAGTTTATTACATCAGCGAGGTTCTCATCGAGTCCAAACAAAGATATCCGCATTGGCAGAAGCTGGTATATGGAGTTTTTATGGCAAGCCGGAAGCTGAAGCAGTATTTCCAAGGGCACCCCATCACAGTGGTCAGTTCAGCTCCTTTGGGCGATATCATACAGAACCGGGAAGCGACTGGCCGGATTGCTAAGTGGGCTATAGAGCTTGGGCCGCACGGTTTAAGGTATGTGCCTCGGACGGCAGTAAAGTCTCAGGCACTTGTGGATTTCATTAATGATTGGACGGAGTTGCAAGCACCTGAAGAAAAGCCGGATCATACCTATTGGACCATCCACTTTGATGGGTCCAGGCAATTGGAGGGCTCGGGGGCTGGAGTCGTATTAACTTCCCCACGAGGTGACAAGTTCTGCTACGTTCTTCGCTTAATGTTCCCCTGTACTAACAATGCAGCTGAGTATGAAGCTTTGCTCCATGGTCTACGGATGGCTAAGGAGATGAATCTAAGCCGGGTCAAGTGCTTTGGTGACTCGGACTTGGTGGCCCAGCAAGTGTCAGGTACTTGGGATTCCAAAGACCCACTCATGGCTGCGTACCGACGGGAGGTGGATATGGTTGCAGGACACTTTAAAGGTTATCAGGTGGACCATGTGGATCGCCGGAAGAACGAGGCGGCGGATGCTTTAAGCCGGCTCGGTTCTCACCGTAAACCGGTCCCGCCCAATGTCTTCCTTGACGTACTGCACAATCCGTCAGTTAAGTTTCCTGATGAGGTCGATTTAGCTATTCCTGATCCGGAGGCTCACTTGGTGGCGGCCTTGCATGTCATTCCGGATTGGACCCTCCCTTATTTGGCATACATGAACCGGGGCGAGTTACCAGAAGACGAGACGCTGGCCCGATAGATAGTTCGGCGGTCTAAATCTATGACCATACATAATGGCGAGTTGCATCATTGCAGCGTGTCCGGGGTGTTTCAGCGTTGTGTGTCCCCTGAGGAAGGCCGTGAGATATTGCGTGAGATCCATGAAGGGGATTGTGGTCATCACGCCGGTTCAAAATCCTTGGTGGCCAAAGCGTTTCGCCACGGTTTCTATTGGTTGACTGCCCATGCTGATGCGGAAGATCTGGTCAGACGATGTGATGGTTGCCAAAAGTTCTCCAGACGTGCTCATGTACCGGCCCAAGAATTGAGGATGATTCCAATTACTTGGCCGTTTGCGACTTGGGGCTGGATATGGTTGGACCTTTCAAAAGGTCCAAAGACAAGAAAACCCACCTGTTGGTGGCGGTTGATAAGTTTACCAAGTGGGTCGAGGCAGAGCCACGTCAAGAAGTGTGATGCGCCACGGCGGTTCAGTTCATCAAAAGGTGATTTTCGGTTTGGGTTTCCACACAGTATCATCACGGACAATGGCACCAATTTGTCCAAGGGAGCCATGAAGGAGTTTTGTGAAGCGAGCACATCCGCTTGACGTTTCTTGATGGCCCACCCGTAGTCCAATGGTCAAGCGGAACGAGCTAATCAGAGATCTTGAGGGTATTAAACCCCGCTTATGGTCCCTTTGGTGAGGACGCCGGGTTGTTGGGTCGAGGAGCTGCCATCCGTGATATGGAGTATCAATACTACACCAAACAGATCCACCGTTACACGCCGTTCTTTATGGTCTATGGAGCGAGGCGGTTCTTCCCTGTGATATACGTCATGACTTGCCCCGCGTGGCGGCTTATGTTGAGGCCGATAGTGAGGCAGCCCGGCAGGACGATTTGGATCGACTGGATGAGGAGCGAGATATGGCGGCTGCTCGTTCGGCGATTTACCAAACAAGATCTTCGTCGGTATCACAGCCGTGGTTAGAACAAGAACCTTTCGGGAAGGAGACTTGGTGCTTCGACTCATTCAAGACCGACAGATATGCACAAGCTATCCCCACCTTGGGAAGGGCCCTTTGTGGTCGATGAAGAATCTGTACAACGGGTCATACTATCGATTGATGTTCGAGAGCGGAAAGACTCACGCACGCCGAAGAGGAGACCAACAGGCCGTGGAACATAGCTCATCTTCGCCTTATTATACGAGCCATCGGCTCCACTTATGTACATATTAAGACAATGTATATATTATGAGTAAAAGCAATAAACCGGATCCTCGCCAAAGCGGGTATCCGCTCAGATAAAGTCCGGTTTGGGTACATGGAGATGTTGTCGTGACGCGGCCTCCGGTTTAACCCTTTGCCTTGATTTTCAAAAAAATTTGTCACTTGGGGGCTTGGTCGTGTCCGAACCAATGCAACACCTCTTGACAGGCGAAAGCCACCAGATCACTTGGGGACATGGTCAAGTCTAAACCAGTCACGCCTCTTGGTCGGCCTAAGGCCATAGAATCACTTGGGGGCTTTGGTCGAACCCGAACCATCGCAATGCCACTTGATCGGCATTATGCCACGAGTTCAGTTGGGGACCTGGCTGACTTGAACCATCGCTACGCCTTATAGGGAGCTTGGTCCTGTCCGACCATGGTAACACCATCTGATCCGGCTCAGTAAAGCCTTTGCAAAATGGTTTTTATCATTGCCTTTGCTTTCATGTGGTTTTTATACCAATCATTTGATTTTTGTTTGCCTTCTTAAAACCGACAAACCTCTTTAAACCGGATTCAGGTTGTCAGAATTCGGTCCATCTTTAATCCGGCGGTTTTGTTCCGGTTTGATTTTTCTGTTAACATCCCATTATGGTGTAACAGGGGGCTTATCATGCCCGACACGGTTTACACGGTAAACCGGCATTTTGAAAGCACAGGAGTTATTTTCTCCTTTGCAGGTAATGGTTTCTAAACCTCCGCCTCCAGATTGGCTAGGCCAACTGCATGCCCGACGCTGGCAGGTATTTTTTATAACGTTTGATCATATACATCCCTATTTTCTTATATAAATATATGGGTGTCACAAGCCGGCTGGCGACACAAGCCGCCATGGCGGGTTAAAGAATTTGTGATTGCAGGCAAAATAAGTTGAGGGTTCATCACTCCACAGTATCAGCACCGCCATGCAAAAGGTTACAGACTGAGGTTGTAACGGCATTGTTCAAAACAAAGTGCTGACTATCCTATTACAAAGCCTTTTAAGGCCCGGTGTTTCATGTGGTGTTATGCCATTGAAGCTTCGGAGGTGTCACCCGGCTTGACGGATTACGCTTCTTCGCCTGTCGTCGGTTCAACTTCTTCTTCTTCCTCACCCAAAGCCCGGAAGTCATTGGTCGACCAGTCAATCCGGGTTAAGGCCTGAAAGACAGCTTCTTCACTTATCAGCTCAGCCGGATCAACGTCAGGGGCATAAGTGTGCTTACGGATTGGAGGAACAAGGCTCTGCACTTCAGGGATGACAAACTCCACCGCTTGTTGTTGGCGTCATAAAAAGAACGGTGAACCACCAGGTTGGCCTCAGCTGCCAGTTGACTCGCCAACGGACGCATTTCCTTTGTTATCCGTTTCAGGGCGTCGTTATCAAAGGCTTCGCCGTTTTCTTGAGCGCTGGGGAAACCTTTGGCTATGTCATCCGGGTCAAGATCCGCTATCGACGCCTTGGCGCGAGTCAGAGCCAGTAGGGTGCCAGCCCGGGCCGCGGATCGCTTCAACTCTTCAAGCTGCCCAGGAATCATGGACAGCCGGTCCAGTGTCTCTCTGATCAGGGACGGCGCCGTGTTGTCGTACGAGGTGGCGCATATGACTCGCTGGGCGCCGGTATACAGCTGCTCAATCAGGGTGTAAGAAGCCTTGAGCTTCTTCCGCACGCCGAGCCCGTGATGAGCAATACGCTTGCTCGCACGAGTTGAGATAGCTCAAGTTAAACCGGCGGCAATGTTAAAGCAGGTGTATTCAGTGCAAATTTTCTTACCAAAGAGGGCAGAGGTCATGGCATGAACTTGGCGCTTCAGTCTGGTAAGCTCTTCGGTCACCGGTTTAAGAGCCGATTCGGCATCCTCTGCCCGTTTTGTCAAACCGGCTTTCTCAGTATCCCATTTGGCCCGCTCGGACGCATGTCCTTCCTTCAGCTGTTCCATAGCGGCCAAGGCAGTTCTCAGTTCATCCTTGGCCTTGGTGGTCTCGGCTTGTTGAGTTCCCAAGCTGGCACGAAGGTCCTTGAGTTGCACGGTTTGCTGGTATATCTCATTCTGATAACAAAGGAAGCATGTTAGCTGTGTTATTATAAAGTCCCACGCTCAATACAAGTATTCAACTTGGCACTTGGGGGCTAATGGCTAATTGATCTCAGTTTGGTATGGGATACAGAAATTAAGTCCCGGTTTAACTATGACAAGTTAAACCGACCCTTGGGGGCTATAGTACTGCAGTTCAAGGTGTATGGTTGTTTTACGAAGTTAAGTGCCGCTTTGACTATGACAAGTTAAACCGACCCTTGGGGGCGATTGCGCAGCAAAGGTACAAGACAGGAATAAAACCTTACCTCATAGCGGTCCTTCATGCGATTTACCAGACCGGCTTCAAGGTCACGGCTTGTGTAGAGCCAGTTCAGAAAGCCGGAATGAAGTTCTTGGGCAGAAAAATTGTCGTAAGCTGACAGATCCGTTTTCCCCTTGTCTTTACCCATGGTGGCAGATTCTCCCTTGGCACTGTGCTTTGTTAAAGCGACCGGTTGGCTAGGGGCAGTATAGCCAGTGCCCGTCACAACAACATCATCATTCTTGGCCGGGCTGGCCGGATCGGCGGTCTTCTTTGGGCTTGGCGCCTTCATACTCCGGCTCGGGGTTCAATAGTTATGACCCGCTCTGCGGTCGGACTCGGTGGAGCAGGATGCGAGGTTTCCACTTGAACCCCCGGTTCAGCTTCTGGCGGATCAGCAGTATCGTCTTTGTACAACTCGCCAGAGCTTTCTTTGGCGACTTCAGGATTTTCGTGGGTCTGTTCTGGGGTCTTTTCCGGATCAACATCCGCAGTAGGGTCAAGGGTTTTTGCTTTCTTGCTCAAGCGAGCCTTGGTGCTGCAATATTCAGAATTGAATTAAGACAAATTGGCCAAAGCAATGGTAAACCGAATGGACGGGACAGCAGTTGCGTACCCTGCAGCAACTTTAAGCGTGGCAGTTGCGTGGTTGATGAACCGCCAGACGAGTTGGAAGAGGCCTGATAATTGGTCGATGGGTTGAGAGGACATCGGAAGAAACCCTTTAAGGGATAACGCCAGAGAACAATTCACCTCTGGACGACGCTTCCGGGTTGGTGTGTCTGGTAAACCGGATGAGGTAATCCGTTGGCCACTGTGCCGGGTCGTGCGGCGCTCTTCAGCCTGCTGTGTCTTCAAGGAAAGATTTGGATTCAAGTAAGCACATGAAGGATATTTTTTCACTTTCCGGACGGCGCGACGAATTCTTTTAACCGGCGCAAGATCGGATTCGGAAGAAAGAAGGATTACCTCAACAGGGTCGGCATGACTGGCTTCAGCATCATCCTGGGAGGTGAAATTGTCAGTAAAAGGAACACAAAGCGGAAAGCCGGTTTACGGCGACTTCCCCGTAAGTATCAAATTTTACCTCAGCTTCTGATTCTTCGTCCTCCGGCGGATCAGAGGACTCGACGGCTTTCTTCTTGCCTGCCTTCTTGGTGGCCTTGGACTTTACGCGCGGCGCCTGAACCGGTTTAGTACGTTTCCAGAAGGAGCTGTAAGCCTGAGAAGTAACAAGGATTAATGCATATCAACAAAGTATTAAGGACCCAAAGGCGGTGAGTAGAGATTTACCGCTTGGCGGTTTGTTGGCAACATGAATGGAGCCAACCCGGTTAGGCTGCAGACGGAGATCGGTTCATCAAGCATCTTCTTTACAATCTCTGTGACCTCAAGTTCAGTTATGGGCAGCTCGTGACGTCTTTGAGGGTCTTGGAGGCTGCCGGTGTACTCATGCATCAATCCGGGCCGGCGGCTTAGTGGCAAGACGCCCCAAGAAACCCAACACCGCACAAGGTCCACGCCGGTTAAGCCATTGGCCATTAGAGCCCGGAGCTTGATTATTTGAGGCGCGAAGTTCTTCCGTTCGGCGGCGGTTAAGCGGGAAGGCAGTGGATGCTGGTTGCTGAGCCGGTGAGGACGATAACCCGGCAAGGGGTTCTCATTGGCAGGAGCAGTGTTCCGGTAGTAGAACCAGGTTTGGTTCCAATCCTTTGGATGGCTGTGGTGTTTGGCGTGAGGAAAATCCACTTCCTTCCTCTTCTGGATTGAAACGCCGCCTAGCTCTGTGTTGGGACCATCAGAAAATTCGGTGCGGCGGTTCAAGTGGAAGAAGTCTCGGAACAGCTCCACAGATGGTTCTTCCTGAAGATAGACTTCGCAGAAGACTTGAAAGTTGCATATGTTTGACACAGAGTTCGGGCCGATATCCTGCGGATGGAGTTTCAAACTTGCAAGGACGTCCCGGAAAATTTTTGAACCGGGCGGGCAGAATCCCTGGTCTAAGTGCTGCATGAACACAATTACTTCTCCCTGCTGTGGCTCGGGAGGAAACTCGCCATCCGGAACACGCCAGTGGAGGACGTTCTTTGGAGCCAAACCGCCAGTGGTGACATAGCCGTTGAGTTGCGTTTCAGTAATTTTGGACCGGACCCAGTTGCAAGCTAAGAATTGAGGAGCCATTCCGGAAGACTAAGCTGCGAGAGAAAGGAAGAAACGGTTCACCATTAAACGGTTCAGGCATATCAGATATTGTTAAACCGGTGATTCAGCAACCGGCTTCCCATTCCGGTTTAACTGAGGACTAATGGAGTGACGGATTAGTTATCAAAAGGTAAACCGCCGAATAAGGCAGAGCTGAAAAATCTATTAAGTGTGGACAGAAACAGTTTTCACACGCGAATGGAAGTAATTGAGATCTACCGAAGCTCTAGTAAGAAAAAATTTTACGACCTATGCAAAACTCATAAAGAGCAGGAGGGTTCGGGTATTCTACACGCGAGGATCTGAACAAAAGGAAAGGTGCCTAAAAAGTTAATTGGACGGCGGGGCAGCCATTTGCACAGAGGTACGCACGGCTGAGCCATACGGCCATGGCGGAGCAGGTATAAAGAACTGATATGAACACCTATGAACTATGAGATGAACAGGGTTTTCAGATGAGATCTAGGGCTTGAGAGGAACCTTACCGACGAAAGCGTAAATCATGAGGAGCGCCAAAACTCGATACGATCAGGTTGATGCAGCGCCCGGCGTTGAACCGTCGTTCGAAGGTCGGGGGCGACGACGGAGCTTTAGGGCTGGAGCGTCGCGAGGAAGAAGAAGAGCGGAAGAAGAAGAAGAAGAGAAAGGGGCGACCGGTCTATTTATAAGGGACCGGAGCAATCAACGGGCGCGAGAATCGAGGAGTCAAAAGCGGCGGACGGTGCAGCGGCCGCCTCGATTTCCGGGATAGCATTAAATGAAGGGAATCTTACCGTTTGGATTTCTTTATTAAAGATGACGTCAGGGTGCCCTGACACGGAGATCGGAGGATGACGTCACGGCGGTTCAAGCGGGTGGCGGTTTACAAAATATGAAAGGAGATCAAGAGTTTCCTGAAGATGTTGAAGATTAACCTGAACCGGTTCAAGTCAATCTGGGGCCTAATGTTGGGGATGCAACTACTGAGTGTGAACCGCCCTGGAGGGGCCGATTTACCCTCGTCCATGATCCAGGCCCACGGAGGAGGCCCGGAGCCCAGAGGCGACTTAAAGTCCGTTTATGTAAACCGCCTTAGTGTTGTAACTTGTGTTGTAAGACAAGAGAGAAGAGACCGAGCCGGACACTTGTATGAGCCGGATCGGGACTCTGTAGACCGGCCGAGTGTCAACCCGTGTATATAAGGGGACGACCCGGCGGCGGATTAAGGGCAGAGAACTCGAGACTAAGGCAAAGCTATTGCTTCCTAGTCGCCGAAATCACATCAATCCCATCACAACTGGACGTAGGCTTTTACCTTCATCAAAGGGGCTGAACCAGTATAACTCCCGTGTCTTGTGTCCGCTTTAACCCCTCTAGGTAAACCCGTACGATGGCCCTGCGACTAAGTCCTTTCATGAGGACATCTACCGTGACAATTCCACGACAGGGACCCTTGAATCCTTAGGCAAACGCTCATTGCATAGAGACGACACTAAACATGGCACACCCAAGGTTCTAGAGGACACTCCTGCCTCCACGGACGCTGAAGGATAAACCGGAGATTGTTGTTGAGCCGCCAACTGAGCCGCTGCTACGTCTTGAGCTTGCGTTGGTTTTCCTTGAACAGGAAAGGGTGATGCAGCAATAGTAGAGTAAGTATTTCCCTCAGTTTTTGAGAACCAAGGTATCAATCCAGTAGGAGGCTCCTCAAAAGTCCCCCGCACCTACACAAACAAACAAAGAACTCGCAACCAACGCAATAAAGGGGTTGTCAATCCCTTCATGGTCACTTGCGAAAGTGAGATCTAATAGAGATAATATGATAAGATAAATATATTTTTGGTATTTTATAATATAGATGCAAAAAGTAAAGATGCAAATAAAAGTAGATTGGAAACAAATATGATAAAAGATAGACCCGGGGGCCATAGGTTTCACTAGAGGCTTCTCTCAAGATAGCATAAGTATTACGGTGGGTGAACAAATTACTGTTAAGCAATTGATAGAAAAGCGAATAATTATGAGATTATCTAGGCATGATCATGTATATACACTACAAAAAAAATACACTTCCGTGATGATACGTGTTTGTCACAGTAGGTCGCATTTTTTGTCATGCATGTACATCCATGACAATTTATGAGCGTAATCAAGATAGTCATACCTGTGTTTGTCAGAGAAGTGTTCCATGACATTACCAAAATTATCATCACGGAAGTGTCCACTTCCATGACGATAAATCGCGCGTCACAGAAGTGCTTTCGTCAAGGGTGATCGACACGTGGCATCCACCGTAACGGAACGCCGTTAAGCTATCGGGTCGGGTTTGGGATCCAATAACCCATTAACAGCCCCAACCAATGGGGATTTTCCACGTGTAAAATCATCATTGGCTGGAGGAAACACGTGTCGGCTCACCGTTGGGACAGATGTCATCCACTCATTGGACCGAAGGCACCTATGATACGGTGACACGTGGCACGGCCCAACAGAGGCCCATTCATGTGAAAAGGCCGGCCCGTTTGACTTGATCAAAAGGTGGCGGGCTGGCCCATGGAAAGCCTGTTAACGACATGTTCGCATATAGCCCATTTACAGCCCGCTAACCCAGGGCCCGTTACACCCTATCTGAATTAGGCCCAGTAGCGTCATCTGGGCCGTCCAATATGATTCCAGCCCGTTTTAACTTCCGGCCCATGTGTGGCCCATGACTTCTTTCGGCCCATATGAGGCCCTTTGTAACTCTTGACCCATTAACGGCCCGTGGTGAAACTGGCCCGTAATGAACAGTGTATCACTTTATACACATTAACGGCCTGTTATTCTATTGGGCCGTTTCCAGCCCAAGTTATCTCTCGGCCTTCTCAGGGCCCATTGATTCTTGGGCTCATTTGCAGCATTCGATTACATACAGCCCGTTACTGTCATTTTCTGCTTGTGGGCCAAATTCAGCCCGTCGTTATAGTCGGCCCGTTTGCGGACCGTTAATACGTTGGGTCGTTTTCATGTAAAAAAAACCTTGGGCTGTTTTCATAGAGTTATCAAATACAGTCTATTAATGGCCCGTTATGGTCCACGAATTGTACGGCCCATGATTGGCGAAATAATGATACGCCCCATAGAAGGCCCATGGATCTACGGCCCGTATGAGGCCCATGGATGTACGGCCCGTAGAAGCCCATGGACCATACGGCCTGTAGAAGGCCCATGGACCCTACCGTATAGAAGGCCAATGGATCCTACGGCCCGTATAGAAGGCCAAATGATCCTATGGCCGGAAGAAGGCCCATGGATCATTCGGCCTGAAGGAGGCCCATGGTTACAACAGTCCCTGTGTTGCCAAGATTATTTTGGCCTAGTTACAAAAAATAGGCTATTGTGGCCACTAGAAAAACACAGAAAAAGAACTGCAGTGACTACAAGCAAACAACTAAACAAGACAATAAGGAAATAAATAAGTAAGCAATTAATGCTAGCCTATTACCGCTATTACACATATTACATCCACTGGGCATCAAAGTTCGCCACCAGTGCAAATATAGGGAACAAAGCAGCATATTACATGCACTGGCCATCAAAATTGGCCACCAGTGCAAATAAACGCGGCAGCAAAACAAGAGCATAACTGAAACAACTTCAGAAGAGCTCAAGAAACGTTATCCTGGGTATCCACCATGCCGGCAATAAGCTTAGCAAGCTGATTAGCTTTGTCCTGTTTGGCGCTAAAATCCTCCAATGCTTGCTGTTGCACCAGAAAGTATGCATCTGAATGCTCCAGGGACTTCCGTAGTCCTTCCGCTTCTTGTCGCAGCACAGCTGATCGATGTCTTTTAGCTTGTAGTTGAGACTCAAGAAACCGAACTGATTTAGACAGTGAGTTTGAATAGCTTGTGCAAGCGGTAGTGGCCAGTAACTCGAACACTAAACCAAGACAGGACTTTGGGGTTGTCTCACTGTCTTCAAGATAGTCTTCCTTAGCTGTTTTATCAGCTTTGTTGGAGACCAACAAGGATGTGTCACTATCCTGAACCTTATCTGCATTACTTCCTTTACCATTGCTTAATAAGGCACTCTTCCCCAATATTCTGTCAGCATTCTAAAAGAAGAAACAAGGCACACATAACAAGTTTAGCATGTACTAGTATATGAAACTCATTTCGGTGAACCAGTTCATTAGTAAGGTGGACAGGATTAAACTATCAAGTCTTCTATTGCCAAGTACTAGTACATAATAAAAGCATCAAACAAACATATATCTATGTCCTATGGTCACTGCATTGTCTTGCCAAATCAAAATAGAGACACGGTTCAAATCATATCAATTCAAGACAAAGCAGCAGTGAAAGAATAAAAAGCATGGGAAACTACACGGCACAACAAGATTTCAGATGGGTACCACGGGTCTACATGTACAACAACACTATTGGCTCTGTTGTGATGCTAGTAATGTGCATGATATGAAAGTCAACTGTATACACAATTGAAATTGAAATCAAAAGATCTATTGATAAGAGCAAACCTGTTAAAGAAACATGCGTGAACATACCTGCTGTGCCATTGGATTTTCGGTTGGATCCTTCAATTTAAAAATAATTTTGTATCAGTAAATACAGTGATACAAGAGCAAAGCAATCATAGTTAAAAAAAGGTGCGCCTAAGCAAGCGCTTAAGCGCGCCTAGGCTCTAGGCGTTGGCAAAACGCATTGTGCATAACTACGCTTAATCTGCACATAACTGCGCGTAAGCATGCGCTTTGGCCAGTAAAGCGCAAGGCGATGGCAAAACGCACAATTAATGCCTAGCGCTTTTTTGAACTATGATAGCAATGGAATCTTAAATTAGAACATTTGTTTTTCAGGTTTAGGCACTTGTTCTACATGAACAGAGTACAGTAAGACGCAAGAATATAATTATAAAAAATAGAAAATGAGCTCATAGACCTTACCACATTCTTGGTTCGGGACCAGTACAGAACAAGGCGTTCCCAGTCATCGTCCAATAAATGTGTCTCAGGAGAATGTAAGGGAATTTGATGAGTTTCTGTGCCGGTGAAGTCAGTTTTCTTCAGGTAATTCCGATACTGCCACCAAGCATTCTTGAAGATAGCAGAGGTATTAGCACAGGTTACCTCATCCAAAGTTTCCAAATCGGTCCTTCTCTATAGAGAAAAATGGGAAAATTTGCTGTATTATAACCATCATGGAGGTAGGATCTATGGGACGAAGCAAAGTAATTGCCATGAATAACATTACTTACACATAACTCCTGGACAAACACCTGCAACTGGCATTTTCCTTTATCTTCAGTATAATACTTCTAAGATGGGAAGATACGCACATACGATTTAACAACATCAAATGCGATAGATGCTAAACTACGACTAGCTGGTTGTGCTTCCTCCACAGGAATAGGCGTACTAACTGGTGGAGTTGGGGTTCGCCGTGATAGTATCGCCCTTTGGGCATCGGAGCTGCCTTACTAACTGCTTTTGTTTGGGAGCTCTGTGGTGGAGATGGTGCTGTGTCAACAGGAACTGGGTTACTATCGGCTGGGGTTGGGGTTAGATTGGGTGAAGCTGGTTCTCTGTCCATCGCAGTAGGGGTACAATCTGCGAGAGTTTGGGTTATGTGTGGTAGGGCTGGTTCTTGTGCATGTACAACCGAGGTGCTATCTCCACCAAGAGGTAGCACTATTTTATTTGAAGACCGTGTTTTTAGTCCGCTAGATACTGGCATCACCCGCTCCAATTCAAATGGCTGATAAACAGGAAACATAGTTGAATGTACATACATTGTATGAGAGATAGATGCAATAGATAGTGTGGAAAAAAGAGGGCGTGAAATAGTTGACATGTATATTGTTTAACTAAAATGGATAGCATGACATAATTTCACATATATGATGTCTATCTAAACTGGATAACATAGCATAACATAATTCAAAGATATGATGAATAACTAAACAGGATGGCATGACATAATTCACCTACATGTTATCTAAGTAATCAGGATCGCATCATTTAATTCACATATGTGATTTATATGCTAAACAGAGGGCATACGATATAATGTCTGAACTATGAACATGGTGTTGAATATTGTGTATATGATGTCTAAACTATGCAATGCAAGAGACCGTATGCATGATATGAGCAGTATAACCGTGCCAAGTTAGAGAATTCACCTTAGTGGGGCAAGATATCATTCAAATATATGATGCCTGGTTAAACAGGATGGCATTGCACATTTCACATATATTATGGCTGGCTAAAAGACATGAGACTGCATAATTCCCATATATGATATAGAAACTAAACAGGTGGCATTACAGAACATGTCTAAACTAAGCAGATGATGTCAAAAGTAGGCACTGCAAGGCAACATATGCATGATATGACTAACATCATCATGCCAAGGTAGAGAAAACACCTTGGGGGTAAATAGGAGTGGTCGTGTGTCTGCGAATCCGCCTCGTAACAGATATCTTCCTCTCGATTACAACTGGAGAGGGGTGGGCAGGGTTTGCCATTGAACCCACCATGGAGCGATGTCTGCATGACATTGTATTGCCTCGCAAAACTCTTCTCTTTTTCTCTACATGTTCAGCATGACTGTGTACAATATCTGATATGCATATGAAAAAAATATGGTGAGATTATGTAAGGAGAGCATGCAGAAATTTAGGGTGACGGTAACAACCAGTAGATGGATCCAAAAATAATGATAGCAGGCTCATGATTGCTTTAAATTAATAAAAATACAGATGATGATTGCTTTACTATTTGTCTCCCACCCAAGATGAAAAACATAGGCATACCCTAGGTGAACCAGATATTAGACAGACATACTATTCATTGTTGCCTCGATATGTGCCCCACAACTAATTTAGAACTCAAGTTTGAACATTAATTTGGACCTGACTTGGGAGTCCAAGAGCTGAACAGGACGATAAAATAGCAGGTATGTTTAAGCAAAACATAACATAAGCAGAAACAAAAGAGTGCGACCTCTCTTGTGGACCCGTGTACTCTTCAGGTTCATCTGCTGAGTCGATGATGGTGATGCCATTGCAGTGGGTGTCGGCGGCAGGGAAGGAGATCTGAGGTGGCGAAAGACGGTCAGGAGTCGTGATGTCTGGTTTGGTGGATGCTTCTGTCAATGGAGCAGCTCAGGTGAGGTGGACGACGTCGCGGCAGGAGCAGGACAAGCCACACAAAGTTCCCTTCCACACGTACCTGTAACTGAATTAATTCAGTAAGGGCTCATTTGGTTTGCATGATTCTTAAAACGCAGGGATAGGAAAAACACCGGAATAGGATAGGAAAATGCACATGGTAAACAGAGCATTTGTAAACATAGGATTTTTGTCAACTTGTGTGTTTGGTTTACAGGAATTGGAAGAGCAGAGGAATGCAAAGAAACATGGCCAAAATAAAGTGAAACCATATGAAAGCGTGTACAATTAGAATGTTATTCTGGCACTAATGCACTTGGTCTAGTTTTCATGCATAGGATTTTGAAAAGTAGGTCCAGGTGGATGTTTTGCTTCATTCCTTTCAACAAAATGCATGAATAATTGAATAGTAGAGTGCCATTGGAAAATTCCCTATTGCTATGTTTTTCTGTTGAACCAAAATAGCCCTAATAGATCGACGTGAATGTATAGTAATAAGTGATGCAACAAGTGTACAACCTCTTGTCAGTAGCGTGTTTAACCTCAGCATCATTGGATTGGTCGCTGAAGCAGTTGAGGCAGAGGTGGCTGTCGGAGGTGTGGAGGAAGATCTGAGGAATCTTTAGACGGCGTCCAGGGCACTGCTCTGTTCTGATGGATCGTTCTGTCGTTGGAGTAGCTCCGGTGAGCCGTAAGACGTCTAGGCTGAAGCAGCAGAAGACAGGCATCGTCAATCTCAAGTGGGATTCTAATAGCATCTCCAATAGCGGATGTAAAATTAACATCACCAAAAACCACCTGATTACAACAGATGAGGTAAAAACTGTTGACTCTGAACTTAACTATCGAAACTGAAATTTACTGTGGAATCTGAATGCTACTAACGAAACTGAACGCAATGGTAGCACAGAGGCAATTGACATGTAGTTTAGGGAGGGCCTGCAGTTCATCTTCAACCTGCACCCCCCTGAGCCGCCAGCCACCACCGGCCCCAGCGCCGCCTCACCGCCCCGAAACAACTCGCCACTGCCGCCCCGGCCAGCCCTCTAGGCCCCCCGCCCCCCACCCTGAACCCTAAGATAGATTGTGGGGTACCTCTATGGCGAGCCCCCGTCCCTGCTGCGGGTGGTTCTTCCTTAACTCCGGCGAGCCCCCCCCCCCCCAACCCCTAAAAATCGACTGACCCAAAAGTCGATTCAGTCGACTGAAGTGTGGCTTAATAGGAGCAGAGCAGCAGCACGAGCGAGGGTGAGAGCAGCAGCAGCAGCTAGGCGAGCGAGCGATCGAGCGAGAGCCGGAGCAGCAGCAGCAGCGGGAGCGAGCGAGCGAGAGCCGAAGAAGCAGCAGCAGATCCGGCTGGTATGGACGCCGCCGCCGAAGGGGCCTCGCACTGGGGGAGAGCCTCCGTGGAGATGTCGCCCGCGGTGTCGGCTTCAAGGTAGCCGCTCCATGGGGGTGCAGGATGGAGCACCATCAGCGCCGGGAGGTCGAGTTAAGGAGAAGGTGCGATGCGATGAGTGTACAACCTCTTTGGTGGTGCCGAGTAGGCCTCGGCTTCGTCCGAGGAGTCGGTGGGGATGCTGCGGTTCCGGTGGAGCAGGTTAAGGCCGCGCTGTGGGGATGGAGCAACCGCGATAGACGAGGCGATCGTTGGAGCAGCTCCTTGGAGGTGGAGGACGGGGTGGTGAACCGGCGGGACGGCGAGATGGACGACGGATCCTCATCCGGGGAGGTGGACGAGGGACGTCGAGCTGTTGCGGTGGACGATGTCATCGGGGAAGAGGCTCCGGCTGGGCAGCGGTGACGAGGAAGACGGAGGAGGGTGGGTTTTCGCGGCTGGAGCAGAGAGGTTATGGCGGCCTGGGATTTCCAATGGCGAAAAGGGGGCAATGGGAGGGGGTGAAGCATGACTTAGGGACGCGCTTGTCCAAAATGTAGGGTGTTTTACAAAAGTACCCCCCACCGATTTGAACTAGCGGTCCTTTCAGCTCAGGGTTAGAAGGGGGATTTCGCTTTTCAGGATTTGGCAGCTGGAGGGAGTTTTAGCGCGCATTGTAATGGGATAGCAAGGCGCGGGTTGTGAAGGCGCCAGTTTTGGGAGCAAGATATCTGAATTTTCGGGATATAATAAGACGCGGGTTGAATTTTAGGGACAAGCCTAACGCATAGTAATATTGTACTTGTACGTACCAAATCAATTCGCACTTCCCTCAACCAAAAAAACGAAAAAAATAAAACTATTCACACCACACAAAGAGAGAGTCTTGCCCCGTTTTACTATACAAATGCTATTCAAAGCTACTCCCTCCTTCCATCTATATAGGGCCTAATGCGTTTTTCGATGCTAACTTTGACCAAATATTAGAGCAATGATATATGACATGCAACTTACACAAAGCACACCGTTAAATTCGTCTATGAAAGGTTCTTTCAATGATATAATTTTCACATTGTGCATGTCATGTACTATTAATCTTGTCAATAGTCAAAGGCAGTCTTAAAAATCTCATTACGCCATATATAGATGGAAGGAGGGAGTATGAATCCATGTTATGTCCGATTAAAAAAATTATTGCTGTATAATGCATGTAACCTACTCATACCAACATTTTAGTGCATTCCAAATGTCTATACTACCGCTGCAATTCGAACTAAATTTGAATTCGTTTCTCTATTTCAATAAGAATCTACAATCATGATTGTTGCCAACTTCAACCATCATTTGTGTATTACCTTAATAACACACCACATGATTACTATAGAGATAGATATGAACTATGTGTACTACATGAACTCGAATTCTATTTTTTGAATACACTTGATGTTGATTCCAAATAATAGTACATTTGATGTACTCACTATATATTCATAATCTAAACCATGTTCCATACGTACACCGTGTTTATCACACAAAGTATAGTGCCCCGCCCCCTACATTATGACAAGTATTTAGACCTGAGTTGAAAAAGCCACACATTAGCCCAAATTATAATCAATGTTCTACATTATGATATCTTCTTCAAGTATCTGTATCCACTTTTTTATAATGAATTATTATCTTTGTTCGTCTTTTACACCTTCACGATCCTCTTCTATTTGTAGCTAGCTAGCGCTAACTTTCTATCGTGCATGCACACGCCGCCCCCTCACACACCCTTAGCGCCCCTCCATCACACACGCTCATTATTTCTCTTTAGGTCGCCCACCAGCGTGTGTGTGTAGGCCCCTGGCTCCTTCTTTCTGGCACACACCGGTCGATATACCTCTCTAGCCAAGTGTGCCTACAACAAACACATATATACTTCCCCTCTTCTCAAGGCCATCGAATACTTCACCGCCGGGTGCCGAGAGGGCACCCTCCTCAAGCACCGACTTCTCTGCGATGAGCCGGCGACTCTTGACAAATATGCCACGGCCGACTCCTCCATGAAGGCGGAGATCCAAGTCGATGCATCCAACAAAGTAGCTCCTCCGGCTCCTCGGACTCTGGCTGGTGACACCAGTCGGCGACAACAACCGAGCGACAACAAGCGCAAGGCCACGCAGCCGGCTTCCACCAGCCGGCAGGTGGCGACAGTTGAGGACCAGCAGCCGGAAGGGCAGCCTCCGCCCAAGCGTCAGAAAGGCAGCAAGCCCAATTGGTTGCCCGCCTTCTCGTACGAGCAGACTCTTGACGCCCCCTACAAGTTACATAGTGGTGCGAAGCCATCCAACCACACCACTCGGAAGTGCCATTGGCTCACCCGAATCGCCAAGGGAGATGGACTCTTGCCTCCACCGCCTGCCGGCCCGCCGCCTCCTCCACCCCAGCAGCCGGCGGTTCAGCCAGTCGGCGCCATACAAGACGAGTATCCTGAGGAGCATGGAGCCTATGTCGTGTCACCAGCGTGGCCGACGACAGGCGCAGCAGACAGCAACAGCAGCAAGAAGTACATGCAGTGGCGTCAGAGACCCCCAGAGTTCATGCACTGGTCTGAGAAGCCTATCAGTTGGAGTAGGGCTGACCACCCAGAGGTGATGCCCTCTCCTGGTTCTTATGCCCTGGTGTTAGATGCCACCTTCGCAACAGAGAGGCGGGCAGCTTGTTTCTCCCGAGTCTTGATAGATGGTGGGAGCGGTATCAACATCCTGTACCGTGACACGATGGAGAAGTTGGGAATCAAGCAGAAGCAGCTTCGCCCCAGTCGGACTGTATTCCATGGCATAGTCCCTGGCCTTTCCTGATCACCAATCGGCAAGACCCAGATTGACGTTCTCTTCGGAGACAAAAATAACTTCCGCCGAGAGCCAGTCTGGTTTGAGGTGGTGGACCTTGAGAGCCCCTAACATGCGTTACTTGGACGGCCTGCTCTGGCCAAGTTCATGGCGGTCCCCCACTATGCTTACCTCAAGATCAAAATGCCGACTACCAAGGGAATCCTGACCATAGTCGGAGACTACAAGAAGTCGTCCGCCTGCACTGCAGACAGCAGCCGGCTGGCCGAGTCCCTTGTGATCGCAGCTGAAAAGCGGCTCCTTGACCGGGTTGTGGCGATGGCAGGCAAGCAGCCGGAAATGTCACCCACCCACAAGGAGTCGGAAGTTGAGGGCTCGTTCAAGCCGGGGAAGGACACAAAGAAGATACCCTTGGACCGGGAGCACCCGGAGAGGCACGCGGTCATAGGTGCAAACCTTGACATCAAATAGGAAAGCGAGCTCGTTGATTTCCTCCATGAGAATCGGGACATCTTTGCATGGTCTCCCAAAGAAATGCCGGGTGTTCTGACGGATTTCGCCGAGCACAAGCTACATGTCCGACCTGACGCCATGCCGGTCAGGCAGCCCTTGTGCCGCTTGTCAGAAGAAAAGAGAAGGGTTGTTGGAGAAAAGATAGCCCGGCTTCTACCAGCCGGCTTTATCATGGAAGTGTTCTTCCCGGAATGGCTAGCCAACCCAGTTCTTGTGCTGAAGAAGAATAAGCAGTAGCGCATGTGTATTGATTATACCAGCCTCAACAAAGCTTGCCCCAGAGATCCCTTTGCTTCGCCAAGAATTGACCAAGTGATAGACTCCACAGCCGGATGCGAGCTGTTGAGTTTTCTGGATGCGTACTCAGGGTACCATCAGATCAAGCTGAACCCGGCCGATAGGCTGAAGACCGCCTTCATTACGCCATTCAGAGCCTTCTGCTACCTGACCATGACATTTGGCTTGAGAAATGCCGGCGCCACGTTTCAGCGTTGCATGCAGAAGTGTCTCCTCAAGCAACTCGGCAGAAACGCCCACGTTTACGTGGATGATGTGGTGGTGAAGACAGAGAAGCGTGGCACGCTTCTAGAAGACCTCAAGGAAACATTTGAAAACTTGCGCCGATTTCAGATCAGGCTCAACCCGGAGAAATGCGTCTTTGGAGTACCAGCCGGCCAACTTCTTGGTTTCCTGGTCTCAGAGCGCGGCATAGAGTGCAACCCTGTGAAGATCAAGGCCATCGAGAAGATGGAGGTGCCCACCAGACTGCTGGACGTGCAGAAGTTTACCGGCTTCCTGGCATCCATCAGTCGTTTCATTAGTCGGCTGGGCGAGAAGGCTCCCCCCCTATACCATCTCATGAAGAAAACCACTTTTTTCGAGTGGAACGACAAGGCGGACGAAGATTTCCTCCAGCTCAAGAAGATGTTGACCACTCCGCCTATCCTGGCGGCCCCGACTGATAAAGAGCCCATGCTCCTCTACATCGCTGCTACCAGTCGGGTGGTCAGCACAGTCATAGTGGTGGAGCGCAAAGAGGAGGGTAGAGCACTGCCAGTCCAGAGGCTGGTGTATTCCCTAAGTGAAGTGTTGTCCGCCTCCAAGCAGAACTACCCCCACTATGAGAAGATGTGTTATGGTGTGCACTTTGCCGCCAAGAAGCTGAAGCCTTACTTTCAAGAGCACCCAATTACTGTTGTCTGCACTGCTCCGCTTGCTGAGATCATTGGAAGTCGAGATGCTTCGGGCCGAGTGGCCAAATGGGCTATAGATCTGGCCCCCTACACAATCTACTACCAGCCTCGCACCGCCATCAATTCACAAGCGCTGGCCGACTTCCTCGTCGACTGGGCCGAGACCCAGTACCTGCCGCTAGCGCCAGACTCCACCCATTGGCGGATGCACTTTGATGGTTCGAAGATGCGCACCGGTTTGGGAGCCGGCATCGTCCTCACCTCTCCCAAAGGCGACAAGCTCAGATATGTGTTGCAGATTCACTTTGCCGCCTCCAACAACGTAGCTGAATACGAAGCACTCATACACGGGCTCCGGCTTGCCAAGGAACTCGGCATTCGCCGGATCCTGTGCTATGGTGACTCCGACTTGGTGGTCCAGAAGTCGTCTGGTGACTGGGACGCCAAGGATGCAAATATGGCAAGCTACCGCTTCCTCGTGCAGCAACTCAGTGGATACTTCGAAGGGTGCGAGTTTCTTCACGTACCAAGAAATGATAATGAGCAAGCAGATGCCTTGGCACGAATCGGATCCACCCGGCAAGCAATACCAGCCGGCGTCGCCCTGCAACGCCTCCTCAAGCCGTCTGTCAAGCCGTCGCCAGAATCAGACTCCATCTTCGTGCCGGCCCCTCCTGAAGCAGTCGGATCTGACTTGCAGGCCTTAGCAGCCGGCGCGGGGACTTTGACAGGTGGCTTGGGGACTGCATCAGTCGCACCCGGCCCGGGGACTTCAGAACACGGCCCGGAGACTGCAGCAGTCAGCCCGGGGACTTCTCCGGATCAGCAAGCGGCAGCCAACTCCAACCCGCCGCCTCCCGGCCCAACCGCCCTTGTGCAAGTTGCAGTCGCGGCAGCACCTTCATGGGCTCAACCCATCCTAAACTTTCTGGTGAACAAAGAACTGACGACTGATGAGATCCTAGCCCAACAAGTGCAACGATGGGCAGCAGCATACACCATCGTCAACAGAGAACTGGTGCGGCACAGTGTCACTAGTGTGTACCAGCGCTGCGTGGAGCCGAACTAGGGCCAAGAAATCCTTAAGGATATCCACCAAGGCGAATGTGGTCACCACGCGGCTTCAAGATCACTTGTTGCCAAAGCTTTCCGCCATGGTTTCTTCTGGCCGACTGCTTTAGAAGACGCCAAAGACTTGGTCCAGAAGTGTAAAGGGTGCCAGAAGTTCCGCTCCAAGCCACATCTGCTGGCTTATGCACTCAAGACCATTCCCATCGTCTGGCCCTTTGCCGTTTGGGGGCTGGACATGGTTGGGCCATTCAAGACGGCTCGCGGCAGCATGACTCATTTGCTTGTCGCTGTGGACAAGTTCATCAAGTGGATAGAAGCAAAGCCAAAGAAGAAATTGAATGGGCCGACTGCTGTGACTTTCATCGCCAACATCACCACTCAGTACGGCATACCACACAGCATCATCACCGACAATGGCACAAAGTTTGCCAAAGGAGCCTTGGCTCGTTTCTACGTGACATAGGGCATCCGACGGGACTTAGCGTCCGTTGCCCATTCGCAGTCAAACGGCCAAGTGGAGCAAGCAAACGGCCTCATTTTGTCCGTCATCAAGCCCCGACTGGTCGAGCCTCTAGAGCGTTCGGCCAGCTGCTGGCTCGATGAGCTGTCGGCCGTCCTCTGGAGCCTGTGCACAACTCCAAACAAGTCAACTGGCTTCACTCCCTTCTTCCTAGTCTACGGTGCCGAAGCCGTCATCCCAACGGACAAAGAATTTGACTCCCCCCGATTCAACATGTACACCGAGGAGGAGGCCAAAGAAGCACGAGAAGACGGTGTCGATCTTTTGGGAGAAGGGCCGCTGTTGGAACTCAGTCGGTCTGCCATCTACCAACAGAGTCTACGCCGATACTACAATCAAAAGGTCAAGCCAAGATCCTTCCAAGAGGGAGACCTTGTGCTCCGGCTAATACAGCGAACAGCCGGCCAGCACAAGCTCTCGGCACCTTTGGAAGGCCCTTTCATCGTCAGCAAAGTGTTGGGCAACGGTTCCTACTACCTGATCGACGCTCTGAAGCCCAGAGCACGCAAAAGAGACGACTCGGGCAAGGAGACGGAGAGGCCATGGAACGCAACCTCCTCCGAAGATTTTATTGTTAAAGCAGTATGTATCATGCTACCTTTTGTATTAAGTACGAAGACTCCGAGTCCCCCGAGTAGAGATCGGGGACTACCCTCTTTTATCTATATGATAAGTATTATGCCTATGAATGTGTTGTTTCACTATTCCGCTTTGGCACCGGGTTCGACTAGTCGGCCGGGGCTCGCCATATCTACTAAGTGTCGCTTCCTGCAGTTGGACAAGTAGTGTGTTGGCACCAAAAAACCTCTCCTGTCAGAAGCCACAGCTCGCAGAGCGACTTTACGGTGGACAAGGGTTGCAAAAATGATGCCCATACGAAAAACGGCTAAGGAAAAATGCGCACATAGCTTAGGCCGGCATCCCGCCTCTTCGACCGGCTGCTGAGCAGCCGGCCGGCCGGCTTCTACTTACCTTACCGACGCACCAATCGGCTAAGTACTTGCCCTCCGAAAATATCTAAGCACTTGGCCCAACCGCAATCCGCAAAGCGGCTGTTCTGCTGGCAAGAGGGTAGCAAAGGGAGGTTGGCAAATGAAAAAAGCAAGGAGAAGAAAGCAATGAAAGTCAGAAATTGGCAAATAAATCACAATTTGTGACGAAGAATATTTACATTGCAAAAGGCCCATTGGCCAGCTGTAGGACCTTGAAGTATGTCTAGAGGGGGGGGGGTGATTAGACTACTTGACCAATTAAAAACTTAACCTTTCCCAATTTTAGACTTTGGCAGATTTTAGCTATGTTTGCACAAGTCAAGCAATCTTCACACAATTCAAGCAAGCATGCAAAGAGTATATAGGCAGCGGAAATTAAAGCATGCAACTTGCAAGAATGTAAAGGGAAGGGTTTGGAGGATTCAAACGCAATTGGAGACACGGATGTTTTTGTCGTGGTTCCGATAGGTGGTGCTATCATACATCCACGTTGATGGAGACTTTAACCAACTAAGGGTAACGGTTGCGCGAGTCCTCGGAGGGATCCACCCACGAAGGGTCCACGAAGAAGCAACCTTGTCTATCCCACCATGGCCGTCGCCGATGAAGGACTTGCCTCACTAGCGGTAGATCTTCACGAAATCACTACTAGGGAAAACCCTATACAGAGAACTTTAGCAGTAGCGTGGGTCAAAAAAGCACGCCGGTGCTAATTAGTAGTAGCGCGCCTGAGGTAACCGCGCTGCAGATAAAGATCTAGCAGTAGCGCGTCTTGCTGTACACACGTTACTACTAAAATTCCCACGGCTTAGCCCATAAGCTACACATAGTAGTAGCAATCTATGACGAACCGCGCTACCGCTACGCTGTTTGTAGCAGCGCGTTTTAATGTAAACTCGTTGATGCTAAATGTTATAAAATTAAATGGAAATAAAATGGAAAGGTAATTGAAAATGAAAGAAATAGAATAAGGTGAAAGGAAACAAATAAAATGTGAAGAAAACTAAATGAAAAAGGGAAAAAAAGAGAAAGGAGTAGCAGTAGCGTGTATCAGCGAACCGCTGTAACTAAGGTAGCAGCAGCGCTTTTCTCGGAATGCGCTACTGCTACTTCTGACTTAACCACGGGCGGGTTCGTCCTTCCCCGCGCTACTTTCCCCCAAATCCAACTCTCTCCACTCTCGCCGCCGCCATCTCCCGTCGGCCGCCGCGCGCTCTCCGCACCCTCTACGCCGCCATGACCCCCGACCTCAACGCCGCCCCGGATGCCGCCCCGACCCCAGATTCAACGCCGCCCCCGCCCCCGACCTCAACGACGCCCCGGACACCGCCCCGACCCCGACCTCGACGCCGCCCTGCCCCTCCCTCGTCGCAGGCACCCGAGGTGAGCACACCCGCTCCTCCCTCTCCCCTACCTGATCTGCCTAGGGTTTCTTTATATTTTAGTTGCATATTAAGTTTATTTTCATTTATAGTAAGTTTATTTTAGTTGCATATTAAGAACTAGCTACTAATTAGGTATTAGAATATTTTTATTTATAGTAAGTTTATTTTTAGTAAGAACTAGTTGAATTAATAGAACTAGTTAGTAAGAACTTGTTGCTATTTTTTAGTTAAAGCAATTTTTCCCGCCTCGACGTGGACGATGCCTATCCCGCATCCTCGTCGTCGAGTCGGAGGAGGACGACACCTGCTTGACCAGATCGGCCATGTCTGGGACTGGGCTCCGCCGGGGTGGTACTGGGAGGCGCTACCTACCGGGGGCGCAGGTTGGTGAGGAGCTAGCCTGTCGTTGACCCGAACCTTCTTTGGTGGCGGTCGCGTGGGCCAGTGACGATCCAGAGGCTTGAGGACTCCGCGGAGGTGGTGCGTCACCGTGTCAGTGAGGAGGACGCGCACGTCCATCGCTACTTGTTTGCGTTGGAGCACAAGTCGTTCTCCAATACCTGGCAGGTTCTCCAGGGATCTCACTAGAGCTATGATCCCGTGATGGTTCCTTCTCTGTGGGTGTCCACCGCCCGCGCCGATACCCGTCGTGTGCTAGGGTTTTAGTTGTATTAGTGATGTTATATGTATGACACTATTCGTGATGTATTAGTGATAATATTCGACGATGTAGGGACGCATGAGATGATTTACTTTTGCTTATTGAATGCATGCTAATTTGAGTCCTATAAGATATTTTGAAATGTATATCTTGTGTTGCTCAATATCCAAGTGGCGGTCATGTTTGCATGTTACACCTCCGTGTGGCCTATGTTTTGCGGAGTGTTGATTCATTTCCGTTCGGCAAATTTCAGGCGCTCGATATGTCCTATTTTAGCAAAGGTCATGCGGATTTTTCCGTGAATTTTGGCATGACTTGTGCCGAATATGTAGGAAATATCGAGTGCCCGGATTTGTGTGTTGAGTATCCTGGTAGTTGTCTTTGATCGATTTTCAATTAATGTTTTAACTACGAACATAGGAAATGTCGGCGACGAAAAGGATTTGGTATTTGCAAATACTGCGAAGACGAAGCCTTGCCTGTGCGACGGAATCTTCCTAGATGATGATAGGCGCTTCAGCATCAAGCTGGACGAGAACTTGAAGTGGATCTGTGAAGTCATAACTACAAGTCTTTTTTCGTAGCTAAGCATGACATCTGCTTCATTTGCTTGAACTTATATTTTTTACTATTCTACTAGCGTATCCCTGCCATGCAAGAGTTTTTGTATTGGATAAGATAGGTTTCAGTCATCTCATGGAGGTAAAGAAAGTTTATTTGAAGACCGAGCATGGTTATATTTTCCATGCAAAATTATACAATTCAGACGACTACACCTATTTTGGATGCAAAACATGGCAAGCACTATGCAAGACTTATGCATTTGAGCCTGATATGTTTATCACCTTTGATATTCGTCCGGAAGATGATATTGAAGGTAATACCGACATCTGGGTCGATGTGCGACGCCTCGATTATACCATTATGTAAGTTTCTCAACCATATTTATGTCTTTGATATTGTTTATTCAAAATAGTTGACAACTAATTTGTATTGTCACTTATTTCGGTGCAAGCAAACATGTCCAGCGCTTGGTAGACGGGACCTACTACTGTCCCGAGGCTGAACTAAACTACGAGGAGCTAAGTCATTATGTTTCATGGCTTGAGGATCTTGATCTTGTCAAGGCAAATTTTCTTCTGGATTTAGAAATGTTAGTACTGAAAACGTCGACCAATAGTGTTCGTAATGAACTACGGTCACATCCATTTAGGAAGGATGGTAAGATTTTTACTATTTGTCCTCATTGCATCTTTTCCATACATTATTTTTGAAGCTAAACTACATTGCTAAGTATGTTACGATCGATGTTCTTCAACAGGACTCCGATGAATGTTGTGCCTTATGGGATCGAGACTAAAGGTACCATGAGTATTATCAGCTTACGGCCAAGATATCCTACAGATTACTATAGTGCATTCAAGATTAGCGACGGATGCTTAATAGTGCAAGACTGGACCAAATATGTGTTGGGGGAGCGCAGAGAAGTACTAGGGGGCAGCAAACAGAGGCGCTTTCCACGATTAGGAGACAGGTTCATTTGCATGCTCCAACTTGATCAAGGAGGAGAGCTACACATGTTTTATGTTGTTTTACCTAAGAGAGAGCAGCAGGAGTGATTAGCTAGCTAGAAATGAGTTTCAGGATGATGATGTGCTACACTATTACTATGATGATAAAATAGCTAGTGTTGGTGGTAATGACTATGATGATTATTATTAGCTAGTGTTAGTGGTGATTAAATAAATACTGTTGGTGGTAATGACCATGATGATGATTAAATATCTTGTGATGGCGGATTAGATTCAAATGGAGGCAACATGTGGTGCACATCGAAAGTACTACTAGTCCAAACTAGATCAAGTTTGGATTAGGAGTATACTTTTGACATGCACCACATATTGCCTCCACTTGAACCTAATCCACCTTCATTTGACACACTGTTATGGACATAATGATGTAAACCTCATAACTAGTATTGTACCAATATTTGTATGATGGCGCATAAATACAATAAAAATAATAAAAAAAAAGTACTAGTAGCGATGGGCAGAAAACACGTTGCAAGTAGTTAATTTAGCAGCAGCGTGGTAACGAACAAACGCTGCAGCTATTTGTCCTAGCAGTAGCGCGGGATGGCACGCGGTGCTGCTAAGCAATAGCTGCAACGCCTTATTAGTAGCGCCTATACCCGCGCTACTGATACATCTAAAACCCGCGCTGCTGCTAGCCTTTTCCCTAGTAGTGAGTAGGCGATCTCCTTGCCCTTACAAACTCCTTGGTTCAACTCCACAATCTTGTCGGAGGCTCCCAAGTGACACCTAGCCAATCTAGGAGACACCACTCTCCAAGAAGTAACAAATGGTTTTTTGATGATGAACTCCTTGCTCTTGTGCTTCAAATGATAGTCTCCCCAACATTCAACTCTCTCTCACAGGATTTGGATTTGGTGGAAAGAAGATTTGAGTGGAAAACAACTTGGGGAAGGCTAGAGATCAAGATTCATGTGGTTGGAATGGAATATCTTGGCCTCAACACATGAGTAGGTGGTTCTCTCTCAGAACTGGTAAGTTGGAAGTGTAGGTTTGTTCTGATGGCTCTCTCCACGAATGAAGAGGAGGTGGAGGGGTATATATAGCCTCCACATAAAATCTAACCGTTACACATAGGACCGAATCAACAAACTCGGTCGGACCGATTCAGTAAACCTAGTGACCGTTAGGGTTTTCGGTGGGACTGACATGCAACTCGGTAGGACAGATATGGTTAGGGTTAGGGCATAACGTAATCTCGGTGAGACCGATTACTCAAACTTGGTGAGACCAATTTTGGTAATTAGCTAACCAGAGAGTTGGTCAGGTAAACTCGGTGGGACCGATTCGCTCTTTCGGTGAGACCGAAAAGTTACGAAAGGGAAACAGAGAGTTTACATTGCAATCTCGGTGGGACCGATCGCTCACTTTGGTTGGACCGAAACGTTACGAAGGGAAACAGAGAGATTACAATCCCATCTCGGTGAGACCGAGATCCCTATCGGTGAGACCGATTTGCCTAGGTTTTGTGGCAGTGGCTATGACATATGAACTCGGTGGCGCCGGATAAAAAGAATCGGTATGACCGATTTTGACTTTAGGTTTAGGTCATATGTGGATGTGAGAAAGTAGTGGAGGGTTTTGGATCATATCACTAAGAACATGAAGCAAGAGGCTCATTAAGCAACACCTCATCCCTCCTTGATAGTATTGGCTTTTCCTATAGACTCAATGTGATCTTGGATCACTAAAATGTAAAATGTAGAGTCTTGAGCTTTTGAGCTTGAGCCAATCCTTTGTCCTTAATAATTTGAGGGATCCACTTTCATCATCCATGCCATGCCATTCATTGAGGTTCCCTGAAATATTTTTCTTGGAATAGCATTAGCTCAGTGAGCTATATGTTTTTATGAATTACCAAAACCACCTAGGGATAGTTGCACTTTCAATCTCCCCCTTTTTGGTAATTGATGAAAACATATAGATCAAAGCTTCGACAAATGATAATAAGATTGAAAAACATCGTCGCTTTGAGAAGTATGTGATAAGGAAGAGCTCCCCCTAAATTTGTGCATGTTTTAAGATTTGCTTTGGACTGCAAATGCACAAGGAATTAGTCTCATGGGTTACTCTTCCATGTCACATACATCTTGGTGGAGCGCTCAAAATAATAAGGATTGAATACATGCACTCATCACCAAGCAAATTGAATGATCATATAAGGATAAGTAAGATAATATCAACTAACAAGCATAAGTGTAGCTTATGATCAAACACATGATCATCAATATCTCACAGGAAATAGCATAGTATCTCAAGCAATCAAAGGCAAACAAAGTTCAACCAAGAAGACAAGAGAGAACAAAAGCAAACTCTCTCTCTCGAAGCCCTATGATCTATACATTTTTCTCCCCCTTTAGCAACAAGTTACCAAGAAGTTCCTAGAAAATGCACAGGACTATATCGTCTCTCAGGCTTGGTCTTCTGCTGGTGGCGTAGAGATGGCTCCTTGGACGAAGACTTCAGTTGATGTGGAAGGAGCTGAAGGAGTTGGTGCTGGAGCTGGTTGCGCTGGAGCTGTAGCTGGAGCAGATGAAGTGACTCTGGTGTCTGGTACTGGCTCTGCAACTGATCTCTGAGCTCGAGGCACTCTGGCAAATGCATCAGTTGTTGTCCTGCCCTTCCTCTCCTGCAAGTCATCCTGTAGCTGCTCCACAACTGACTGAATCTCAGTTAATTTGACATCAAGAACATAGAATTTTTGTTCCATGATTCTTTCCAGGCTCTCCTGGTTTTGAGTTAGGGTGGCCAACCCCTTCTCAATCCGCAGAGTTGATGCTATCAAGTAACCAAGCTGCTCCTGCTTGTTCTTCAAAAAGTACTCATATGCCTCTGCTAGAGTTGGCATCTTGGCAGCCTTCTCTTTCCTTGCCTTCTCCTTCTTCTCTTGAGCTTGTACTGATGATGGTTCATTCTCAGTCATGACAACTTGTTTGTCCTCAAAGTCAGGACATTGAACAAAGTGTTCCTTATCCAACAGATACTTCCCTGTGCCCATCTTTGAGTTAATCAACTCCTGAACCTGTGGGGCATATCCACAGCTCCTCTTTTGGTCTACTGCTGTCCTCTTGATAGTTTCAACTATGAGGCTCATGACCTTGAATTTCTGGGGCACATCAAATATGTGAAGCAAATTAATTGCATGCCCTCTAATCATGTTGTGGTCACCTGATTTGGGCAACAGAGTGTGCCTTAGGATCCAGTTGATCGTTGGCAGCCCTGACAGAAGAAAATGAATTGATCCTGAAAGTCTCAAATGCATCACCTGGGATCTCCTTGTACATTTGTGACATAGAGTTGTGATCCATTTTCTTCTTGGCATATACATCCAAGTCATCTTCACTCTCCTTTGGGGCATTGATCAAACTTGCCCATTCCTCTATGGTTGATTGGTATCTCGTTCCTTCAGACATCCAAAATATCCTGCCATCTGGATAGAAATGTGATGTGGAGTAGATTTGCATAATGAGCTCATCATTCCAGTTTGTGAGCTTCTGCCCAACAAAATCTGCAACCCCACACGCACTGAAGTTGTCATACACTCCAGGATAGTGTTCTTCATTTTCCTGTATGTAGGTCCAGTCGACCCACCTCATATCACATACTATGGGCTTCTATCCAACAAGATTGTCTCATAGAAGTCCTGCTGCTCCTTCGTGTGGAACCTGTAATCTACATCAGTCCTTCTCCTGGTGGCGTATGGATCCGACTCTCTCCATAGCCTCAACCCTGAATCTCTCCTGATCTTCATGTTCTCAGGATGAGCATCATTGTGGTCTGGAATCTTGGGTTTGAGCTTCCTTAGAACTTGCCCTTCATCATCTTCCTCAGCAGCAACATCAGGCACTGGGGCCTTGTTCTTTTCAGCAGCTGGTATACTCCTGGTATTCCTCTTAGGTGCACTCTAGGGCTTGGGGGCAGCTCTGGGTTCTACTTTGGGCTTTAAAGTTGCAGCCCCTGACTTGATAGCATCACCCATCAGCTTTTGTGCCTTGGGTGCTGGTGCAGCAACCTCTTCTTCTTCTTCTTCCATCATGGAAGGCTTTCCTATTACTCTGGCCATGGTCTTCTTGACCCTTTCCTTCCTTTTCTTTCCTTCTGTAGCAAGCTCTTTGGGTTGGGATTCCAAAGAAGCTTGAGTGGAGACTCTGGCTTTGGACATTGGTTGTCTACCTGCTGGTCTTTTGATCTTCATCCCTGGCTTTACTGCATTTGAGCTGTACTCCTTCTTGAGCACTTTCTTCTTTGAACTAGCCTCATCCTCAACTGCCACATAATGCTCATCCTCAGACTCTGAGGTCTTCTTCTTCCTTGTCCTAGTGGCAGCCTTGGGCAAATTGCTGGGAGTGCTTCTGCTCCCCTCATCTGAGCTTCTAGAGGGACTAGTGCCCTCACTCATGTGAATCTACTCTTCTGACTTGTTCTGGCTGTCACTTTGGTCTGACATGCTGCACACACTAACTGCTGACCCTGTGAATAGTTATAGATGAGGTAGAGTGGATGAGCATCACAAAATGCAGAGATTTTTGCAGAAGAATGATTCAAAAAACTTAGTTTTAGTTTTCCACAAAAAGCATTTCGGATCTACCGATTTTCAAACTCGGTGATACCGAAGCAGTTTTGGAACCTAAACTAGTGTACTCGGTCAGACCGAGTCACAGTTCGGTGGCAGTGAGACTGCTAGGGTTTCACAAAGTTCTAAAATCGGTCACACCGATTAGCAATTCTCGGTCAGACCGAGAGTTACTAGTGCAATGTCGTTAACCCAATCGGTGGAACCGAGTTTTTCAACTCGGTGGGTCCGAGATGGTTTCGGCGGAAACCTAACCCTAAATTTTTGAATCGCATCTATTCTAAGGATTGTATTGACTGGATAGAGGTGTTTCAATCGTGGCAAGAAGCATTACAAACACAATGTGCTGAGAATCAGACGAGGATAGAACTGTGATGGAGTTCATACCCTAGTTCGGCGGTGAACTCGCTACAGCGGCAACGACGGAGATGGATCCCGTTGACGGCGGCGGAGACCAGCGACAAGAGGCGGCTGGAGACAAAGTCGACGATCCGGAGACCTAGTAGGCAGAGTGAGCTATGCCCGGGCGAGGAGTTTCGGAGAAAGTTTTCCAAAATTTGCCCGTGTGAATATATAGCCCGACACTGTCGGTGTGACCGAGTGGAACAACTCGGTGGCACCGAGATGCATAACTATTAATAGTTACAGCAACTCGGTGTGACCGAAAAGTTCAAATCGGTTGCACCGAGATGAAAACCTAGATCGACTTAGTAATCTCGGTATGACCGAAATGGATGAATCGGTCAGACCGAAAATCACAAAGAAGTTTTGGAAGTTTTAAGTCTATGACGAATCGGGGACTCCGAGTGCTCCTCACACAGAGTGGTTCGAATCTGACTTGATCAAATTTTGTGATTTAGCATGAATAGAGTTTGAGACGAGAAAAGCATAGATAGCTAGAGAAGGTTCTTAGGCATTCTTGTCCATCCACTTGGCCAAAGAAAAAGAAGCCAATCAATCAATACATCAAGTGGATGTCCTCGAATGAGTAAAATATGCAACCAACATGCTCACACAATGAAATGACAAATGAAATATGTGACAAAGCATGCACAACCAATTCTAGCATCTATCAAACAATTGGCGATGACTAGGTCATTTATATATGAGTATATTGACTTAGGAGTCAAATGAGAACATTTGATCATAGGTCATACTCATCGTTTAAGCTCAAGTGGGGTTACCACTTTTACATAAAGCATTTATGTGTTCACATCATTAGAGTTGCTTTGACTCAATTCTTAGAGTTAAGCCCCCCTAGATGTGAGATCCCCCCTTAGAGGGATGAACTAACCTTGGGTTTTGTCGATGATGACTTCATGTAGGTGTTGGAGATGTGGATGCTCAATGTTGATGTAGATCTTTTGGAGCAAACCTTTGGAGTGAGTTGCACTTTCAATACCTACATGGTTTAGTCCCACAAGGAACAAACAAGAATATCCATAGACATAGAGTGATGCACACACAAAATGATGTCCATGAAAACATTAGGTTACCTTGTCCCTTGCCTTACCAACATGAGGGTTTGTGACTCCCTGAACTAGTGCAAGATCTGGAAGATGATTGCACTTGTCCTTGCCATAATGATATGAGTGTCTAATGTTGGTGGAGTCACCCTCAAGAACTCTCTAGTTCTTCTTCTTCGGGATCCACATCATCTTGATGGGAATCCTTGGTGTAGTAGTTGTACTAGATGAAGTAGAACTTGACGTTGTCTTGGGAACCCACTTGACCAAGGCCTTAGGTGCTTCTTCAAATGCATCAATATCCTCTTGAAGCTTGTCCTTGCCTTTGTTCTTGTGGTCTTGTGGTGGAAGATCATCTTGTGCTTGTGTTCCCTTGAAGGAAGTAGGATCATACTTCTCTTGTTGAGGAACAAACTTCGTCTTGGGGTATTGATCTTCTTCCCACTCTACTCCATTGCTATTGAACTTTCGTTCAAAACCAACACCTTGATTCTTTCGGTGCTTTCCTTGCTTGCGTACAATTTCCTCAAATTGCTTACTCCCGGCAAGGCTCTTGTATACACCTTTCTCTATAATTCCCTTCAATAAGCTGTTTTCTTGCTCAAGTGTAACTTGGCTAAGAGGATCATTAGTGGAATCAAGTGAACTACTAGAAGCAACAATATTGGATTTAGCATTGTTATTGTTACTACTAGAGGAAGAATCTTTCTTGTTCTTGTTACTTGACTTGACTTGAGGCATGTAAGTAGATAAGAGTAAACGCTTGGCAATGTAAGAAGAACTTTTCTTACGGAGATCATCATTGATTGCTTTTAGGAACTCATGCTCTTGCTCAAGATTAAGCTTTTCAAAGCGTAACTTCTCATGAGCCCTTAAAAGTTCTCGATGATCTTCGAAGATAGTTTCATGAGCTAACTTAAGAGTGTTTAGTTCTTTAGTTAGAAGCTCAATCTTCTCCTTATCATTGTCATTCGTTTCATCTTGATTAGCATGATTAATTGACGTTTCATCATAGTATTCATCACTAGAGTTGTCAACAAGTAAATCATCATCACCTAGCAAGTCATCTTCATCACTATTAAAATCAACATACTCGGGGTGTGTTACCTTAGGAACTTTGGCCATGAAGCATCTTCCAATTCCTTCATTTGGTGAATCAAATATGTCGTAGGAGTTGGTTGACACAAGTGCTAGACCGGCAACACCTTCATCTTGAGTGTATTCGGATTCGGAGTGATAGCTTCTCTCGGAGTGATTGTAGGAGTCGGAGCCGGATACCCATTCACCAACGTGACCTTGATGTCTTCGTTTTGTGTAGCTCTTTGATGACTTTTCCTTCCTTTCCAAATCATTGCTTCTCCATGAGGGTCTTCGTTCATAACGATCATCTCTACTCCTTCTCTCTCTTGGTGGTGATTCTTCTCTTCTTCTTCTTCTCTTTGGAGAATCTTCTCTTCTTTTGTAGGGTGCCGTACACTCATTCGAATAGTGTCCGGGTCCCCCACAATTGTAGCAATTGCGCTCTCGACTAGAAGATCTTTTGTCATTGTAGGACCTTGACTTAGAGCTTCTTTCTTTGCTTCTACTCTTGTAGAATTTGTTGAAGTTCTTCACCATTAAGCTCAATTCTTCATTGAAGGTTTGTTTCTCACTTGATGATGTGGGGGCTTCACATGAGGCTTTGTAAGCACCACTTGACTTGTTGTGAAGTTCCACCTTATCCTTGAGTGACATCTCATGAGCAACAATTCTTCCAATGACTTCCGTTGGCTTGACATCTTTGTAATTTGGCATCATTTGGATCAATGTGCACACGGTATCATATTTCCATCCAATGCTCTTAGGATTTTCTTGATGATGAATCTGTCGGTCATCTCTTCACTTCCTAAGCCGGCAATCTCATTTGTGATAAGAGCAGGCCTAGAGTACATTTCAGCGACACCTTCACCATCCTTCATTTTGAACTTGTCAAGCTGACTTTGGAGCACATCCAACTTGGATTCCTTGACGAAGTCGGTACCTTCATGCATATCAATCAAAGTATCCCAAATTTTCTTTGCATTCTCAAGACGGCTGATTTTGTTGAATTCTTCGGGGCACAAGCCATTGAAGAGGATATCACAAGCTTGAGCATTGTATTGCAGCATCTTCAATTCATCCGAATTAGCTTCACGGTTCGGTTCTCTCCCATCAAAGAATTCACCTTGCAAGCCAATACACACAATAGCCCAAACGGCGGGGTTATGTCCGAGAATATGCATTTTCATCTTATGCTTCCAACTAGCAAAATTAGTGCCATCAAAGTAAGGACCTCTACGGTGATAATTTCCCTCGCTAGATGCCATACTCTCCTAGGTTGTGAAACCAAGGCTATGACCACCAAAAGCTATGGAAATCAAAGCAAATGGAGACCAAAGCTCTGATACCACTTGTAGGACCTTGAAGTATGTCTAGAGGGCGGGTGATTAGACTACTTGACTAATTGAAAACTTAACATTTTCCCAATTTTAGACTTTGGCAGATTTTAGCTATCTTTGCACAAGTCAAGCAATCTTCACACAATTCAAGCAAGCATGCAAAGAGTATATAGGCAGCGGAAATTAAAGCATGCAACTTGCAAGAATGTAAAGGGAAGGGTTTGGAGGATTCAAACGCAATTGGAGACACAGATGTTTTTTGTCGTGGTTCTGATAGGTGGTGCTATCGTACATCCACGTTGACGGAGACTTCAACCCACGAAGGGTAACGGTTGCCCGATTCCACGGAGGGCTCCACCCACGAAGGGTCCACGAATAAGCAACCTTGTCTATCCCACCATGGCCGTCGCTCACGAAGGCCTTGCCTCACTAGCGGTAGATCTTCACGAAGTAGGCGATCTCCTTGCCCTTACAAACTCCTTGGTTCAACTCCACAATCTTGTCGGAGGCTCCCAAGTGACACCTAGCCAATCTAGGAGACACCACTCTCCAAGAAGTAATAAATGGTGTGTTGATGATGAACTCCTTGCTCTTGTGCTTCAAATGATAGTCTCCCCAACACTCAACTCTCTCTCACAGGATTTGGATTTGGTGGAAAGAATATTTGGGTGGAAAGCAACTTGGGGAAGGCTAGAGATCAAGATTCATGTGGTTGGAATGGAATATCTTGGCCTCAACACATGAGTAGGTGGTTCTCTCTCAGAACTGGTAAGTTGGAAGTGTAGGTTTGTTCTAATGGCTCTCTCCATGAATGAAGAGGAGGTGGAGGGGTATATATAGCCTCCACACAAAATCTAACCGTTATACACAATTTACCAAACTCGGTGGGACCGAATCAACAAGCTCGGTCGGACTGATTCAGTAAACCTAGTGACCGTTAGGGTTTTCGGTGGGACTGACATGCAACTCGGTAGGATAGATATGGTTAGAGTTAGGGCATAACGTAATCTCGGTGAGACCGATTACACAAACTCGGTGAGACCGATTTTGGTAATTAGCTAACGTTGCGTGGCGTGCTCGTGGCGTGTGGAAGGCCTGGGAAGCTTAGCAGGCACGCCATCTGCTTCCTGCCTTGGCGTTCAAAATCGACGAGCGAACCCGCCTTGTCAAATCAGCTCCTCGAAGCTGGCGCGTCAGCAGGCAGATCAAGCGTTCGGCCAGAGCGCGGCAAGGAAGGAAACTGCTGAGGCTTCACGGCCTGTCAGTCGTGATGCCTCACCAGCTTCGGGGACTACTGTCGGAGTAATGGGCCACGGGTAGCCTAACCCGAGCCCCTAAGCCTTTCAAGACTTTGGGCCGGCTGCGCCCCACGAGACTCCAGAATGAAGCGCCGCCTTCTGGTAGCCGGCTGGCTCAACGGCCGGCTGCCATAAGATGGCCAAGCACCAGCAGACGGCACCAAGACGGGTCGACTCCTGGCAGGCGGCCTCCATAGAGGCCGGCTCCTAGCAGGCGGCCCCCGGCGCCCTCAAAGTCTGTGCCCCTCATCAAGAGGACGAGACAGGGTGAGGCTACAGTGTAGCCCATCACCCTCGAATCCCGGGGTTGGCGTGGCCATAGTGCCCCGTACAGGCGGAGATCTCCACACGACGCGGCACTGTTTCCACTCCACCCTTGACGTCACCCCTGTCATGCGGGGCCTGCTCCCACGACGGCCTCTCGGTACGGCTTGCCGGCGACGGGCCCTACCAGGCAGCAAGGGCCCGGAGGGCGGCCTTGCCTGGCCAGTCAGATCCAAGGGGATCCGGCTCCTGGTGGGCAGCCAGATTCTTCCTCGAGACCCGTGCGCCATTAACCAGATTAGACACGGTGAGGTGATACGTCTCTAACGTATCTATAATTTTTGATTTCTCCATGCTATATTATCTATTGTTTTGGACTATATTGGGCTTTATTTTCCACTTTTATATTACTTTTGGGACTAACCTATTAACAGAGTCCCAGCCCGAGTGCTGCTTTTGCCTATTTCGGTGTTTCAAGAAGCGGAATATCAAGCAGTGCAAGCGGAATGAAATCTTGAGGCGTGATTTTCTCACGGATAAGACCAGGAGACTTGGACCCTCCGTCAAGAAAGCTCCGAGGCGGTCACGAGGGTGAGCCCCCGTAAGGCATGCCTCCCTATCTCGTGGGCCCCTCGAGGCTCCACCGACGTACTTCTTCCTCCTATATATACCTACGTACCCCCTCAGATCAGATACGGAGCCAAAAACCTAATTCCACCGCCGCAACTTTCTATATCCACGAGATCCCATCTTGGGGCCTGTTCCGGAGCTCCGCCGGAAAGGGGATTCAACCACGGAGGGCTTCTACATCAACATCATAGCCTCTCCGATGAAGTGTGAGTAGTTTACTTCGGACCTTCGGGTCCATAGTTAGTAGCTAGATGGCTTCTTCTCTCTTTTTGGATCTCAATACAATGTTCTCCCCCTCTCTCGTGGAAATCTATTCGATATAATCTTCTTTTTGCAGTGTGTTTGTTGAGAACGATGAATTGTGGGTTTATGATCAAGATTATCTATGAGCAATATTTGAATCTTTTCTGAACTCTTTTATGTATGATTGAGTTATCTTTGCAAGTCTCTTCGAATTATTCGTTTGGTTTGTCCAACTAGATTGGTAGTTCTTGCAATGGGAGAAGTGCTTAGCTTTGGGTTCAATCTTGCGGTGTCCTTTCCTAGTGACAGTAGGGGCAGCAAGGCACGTATTGTATTGTTGCCATCAAGGATAACAAGATGGGGTATTTATCATATTGCATGAATTTATTCCTCTACATCATGTCATCTTGCTTAAGGCGTTACTCTGTTTTCATTAACTTAATACTCTAGATGCATGCTGGATAGCGGTCGATGAGTGGAGTAATAGTAGTAGATGCAGGCAGGAGTCGGTCTACTTGTCTCGGACGTGATGCCTATATACATGATCATACCTAGATAATCTCATAACTATGCTCAATTCTGTCAATTGCTCAACAGTAATTTGTTCACCAGCCGTAAAATACCTATGCTCTTGAGAGAAGCCACTAGTGAAGGGTCTATTTTCATCATATTAATCTTCCTATGCTTTATTATTGCTTTGCTCTTTACTTTGCCTTTTTATTTTACTTTGCATCTTTATACCAAAAAAATACCAAAAATATTATCTATCATCTCTATGAGATCTCACTCTCGTAAGTGAAGGTGAAGGGATTGACAACCCCTATTCGGGTTGGTTGCGAGGAGCTATTTGTTTTGTGTAGTTACGAGGGACTTGCGCGTGTCCTCCTACTGGATTGATACCTTGGTTCTCAAAAACTGAGGGAAATACTTACGCTACTCTGCTGCATCATCCTCTCCTCTTCGGGGAAAACCAATGCAAGCTCAAGACGTAGCAAGAAGGATTTCTGGCGCCGTTGCCGGGGAGTCTACGCAAAAGTCAGCATACCAAGTACCCATCACAATCCCTTATCTCTCGGATTAAATTATTTGCCATTTTCCTCTCGTTTTCCTCTCCCCCACTTCACCCTTGCCGTTTTATTCGCCCTCTCCTTCCCAATCTCCTCCTCTCTTTCCGTTTGCCTTTCTCTCGTTCGCTTGTTTGCTCGTGTGTTGGATTGCTTGCCTATCATTATGGATAGTCTTATATCTTCTCCATTGTCTCCCGAGAATGAAGTTCTAAATTTTAAACAAAGGGAGGGAGAAAATCTAAAATACGCTTGGTATAGAATTTGCAATGCTCAAAATAGATCTACCAGGAAGCAATCTACCTCAGTTCTTCTCCGCAATTTTTATGTAGGTGCTAATCCTTGGTATAGATATATCCTCGATACCATTACCGGAGGGAATTTCTTGGGTAGCCATACTCCTGATTCTTATAATGCTATGATAGATTTATTTGGCTCACCATCTCTTTTGGTTAATGGAACTATGTTAACTTTGGAGCATGTAATGCAAAGACTTGAAATATTGAAAATAAAGTTGCTACCGTTGAGCTATTTGAAAATCTAGATAAAAAGATCCACAATCAAATTACCCAATATGGATATAAGGTAGGAGAAACTTTGAAAAATATTAAGGAGAAGGAACCCATAGTTAATGAGAAAATAAATCAAGATTCCTCTAGAATTGATAAACTTGAGGGTATCATTACCAACTTGGGAACCTCTTTTTCTTCCATAAAAAATACTCCAAGTCCACCTACTAAAGTTGCTAAGCTTATGTATGTTCCTAAGAATAAGGGTGAATCCTCTAGTAAGGAAATTGTGAATCTTAAATCTATAAGTATTCACCCCGATCTTTTTGCTATCATTAAGGAACCTTTTGCTACAAATGAATTTTTCAATCTTGTGCCTAAGAGTTTGATAATTACTAAAAATAAAGAAAATTCTAAGAAAGGTAGATGCCTCATTGAAGAATTACACACCAAAGATGGCAATACCTAGATCTATCCTTGCTTTTATGCCTAGCTAGGGGCGTTAAACGATAGCTCATGTTGGGAGGCAACCCAATTTTATTTTTAGTTTTTTCTTTTTGTTTCTGTTTAGTAATAAATAATCCATCTATCTTCTGTTTGGATGTGGTTTTATGTTTTAGTTAGTGTTTGTGCCAAGTTAAACCTATAGGACCTTCTTGGATAATAGTTATTTGATCTTGCTGTAATTTCCAGAAACTTTCGGTTCACGAAAACAATTGTTAAAAATCACCAGAACGTGATAAAATAGTGATTCCAATTTCTGATGATCAATAAACAAACTGCCTAGGTCTTCCTATTTTGGATGAAGTTTTGGAGTTCCAGAAGTTTGCGTTAGTTACATATTACTACATACTGTTCTGTTTTGGACAGATTCTGTTTTCGTGTGTTGTTTGCTTATTTTGATGAATCTATGGCTAGTAAAATAGTTCATGATCCATAGAGAAGTTGGAATACAGTAGGTTTAACACCAATATAAATAAATAATGAGTTCATTACAGTACCTTGAAGTGGTCTTTTGTTTTCTTTCGCTAACCGAGCTCACGAGATTTCTGTTGATTTTTGTGTTGATTTTCTTGATGGATTATGGAACAAGGAGTGGCAAGAGCCTAAGCTTGGGGATGCCCATGGCACCCCCAAGATAATCTAAGGACACCAAAAATTCGAATCTTGGGGATGCCCGGGAAGGCATCCCCTCTTTCGTCCACTTCCATCGGTAACTTTACTTGGAGCTATATTTTTATTCACCACATGATATGTGTTTTGCTTGGAGCGTCTTGTATTATTTGCGTATTGGCTTGTTAGTTCAACACAATCATCCTTGCTGTACACACCTTTTGAGAGAGACATACATGAATTGGAATTTGTTAGAATACTCTGTGTGCTTCACTTATATCTTTTGAGCTTGATAGTTTTGCTCTAGTACTTCACTTATATCTTTTAGAGCAACGTGGTGGATTTGTTTTAAAGAAACTATTGATCTCTCATGCTTCACTTAGATTATTTTGAGAGTCTTAAATAGCATGGTAATTTTCTTAATAATAATATGCTTGGTATTCAAGATTTGTAATACTTTCTTTTGAGTGCGTTGAATACTAAGAAAAGTTTGATGCTTGATAATTGTTTTGAGATATGGAGGTGATAATAACAAAGTCGTGCTAGTTGAGTAGTTTTGAATTTGAGAAATTCTTGTGTTGAAGTTTGCAAGTCCCGTAGCATGCACGTATGGTAAACGTTATGTAACAAATTTGAAACATGAGGTGTTATTTGATTGTCCTCCTTATGAGTGGCGGTCGGGGACAAGCGACGGTCTTTTCCTCCCAATCTATTCCCCTAGGAGCATGCGCGTAGTGCTTTGGTTTTTGATGGCTTGTAGATTTTTGCAATAAGTATGTGAGTTCTTTATGACTAATGTTGAGCCCATGGATTATACGCATTCTTACCCTTCCATCATCACTAGCCTCTTCGGTACCGTGCATTGCCCTTTCTCACGTTGAGAGTTGGTGCAAACTTCGTCGGTGCATCCAAACCCCGTGATATGATACACTCTTTCACACATAAACCTCATTATATCTTCCTCAAAACAGCCACCATACCTACCTATTATGGCATTTCCATAGCCATTCCGAGATATGTTTCCATGCAACTTTCCACCATACTGTTCTTCATGACACATTCATCATTGTCATATTGCTTAGCATGATCATGTAGTTGACATAGTATTTTTGGCAAAGCCACCATTCATAATTCTTTCATACATGTCACTCTTGGTTCATACACCGCCGGAGGCATTCATATAGAGTCATACTTTGTTCTAGTATCGAGTTGTAATCATCGAGTTGTAAACAAATATAAGTGTGATGATCATCATTAATTAGAAAATTGTCCCATGTGAGGTTAAATAAAAAAAGTGGCCAAAGAGCCCACCAAATAAAAAGGAGGCCAAAGAGCCCACCAAAAAAATAAAAAATGAGAGAAAAAGAGAGAAGGGACAACGTTACTATCCTTTTCCACACTTGTGCTTCAAAGTAGCACCTTGTTCTTCATATAGCGAGTCTCATATATTGTGCTTCAAAGTAGCACCTTGTTTTTCATATAGAGAGTTTCATATTTTGTCACTTTCATATACTAGTGGGAATTTTTCATTATAGAACTTGGCTTGTATATTCCAATGATGGGCTTCCTCAAATGCCCTAGGTCTTCGTGAGCAAGCAAGTTGGATGCACACCCACTTAGTTTCTTTTGTTGAGCTTTCATACATTTATAGCTCTAGTGCATCCGTTGCATGGCAATCCCTACTCCTTGCATTAACATCAATTTATGGGAATCTCCATAGCCCGTTGATTAGCCTCGTTGATGTGAAACCTTCTCCTTTTTTGTCTTCTCCACATAACCCCCATCATTATATTCTATTCCACCCATAGTGCTATGTCTATGGCTCGCGCTCATATATTGCGTGAACGTTTATAGGTTTGAGATTACTAAAGTATGAAACAATTGCTTGGCTTGTCATCGGGGTTGTGCATGATGAGACCATTCTTGTGTGACGAAAATGGAGCATGACTAAACTATATGATTTTGTAGGGATGAACTTTCTTTGGCCATGTTATTTTGAGAGGACATAATTGCTTAGTTAGTATGCTTGACGTATTATTATTTTTATGTCAATATGAAATTTTGTCTTGAATCTTTCGGATCTGAATATTCATACCACAATTAAGAAGAGTTACATTGAAATTATGCCAAGTAGCACTCGCATCAAAATTCTCTTTTATCATTTACCTACTCGAGGACGAGCAGGAATTAAGCTTGGGGATGCGATCGTCTCCAACGTATCTATAATTTTGATTGCTCCATGCTATATTATCTATTGTTTTGGACTATATTGGGATTTATTTTCCACTTTTATATTACTTTGGGACTAACCTATTAACCGGAGGCCCAGCCAGAATTGATGTTTTTTGCCTATTTCAGTGTTTGAAGAAAGCGGAATATCAAGCGGAGTCCAAGCGGAATGAAATCTTGAGCGTGATTTTCTCATCGGATAAGACCAGGAGACTTGGACCCTCCGTCAAGAAAGCTCGAGGCGGTCACGAGGTGGGCGTCCCCTAGGCGCGCCCCTACCTCGTGGGCCCCTCGAGGCTCCACCGACGTACTTCTTCCTCCTATATATACCTACGTTCCCCCGTCAGATCATATACGGAGCCAAAAACCTAATTCCACCGCCGCAACTTTCTGTATCCACGAGATCCCATCTTGGGGCCTGTTCCGGAGCTTCATCGGAAGGGGATTCCACCACGGGGGGCTTCTACATCAACATCATAGCCTCTCCGATGAAGTGTGAGTAGTTTACTTCAGACCTTTCGGTCCATAGTTAGTAGCTAGATGGCTTCTTCTCTCTTTTTGGATCTCAATACAATGTTCGCCCCCAATCTCGTGGAGATCTATTCGATGCAATCTTATTTTTGCGGTGTGTTTGTTGAGACCGATGAATTGTGGGTTTATGATCAAGATTATCTATGAGCAATATTTGAATCTTTTCTGAATTCCTTTATGTATGATTGAGTTATCTTTGCAAGTCTCTTCGAATTATCCGTTTGGTTTGGCCAACTAGATTGGTAGTTCTTGCAATGGGAGAAGTGCTTAGCTTTGGGTTCAATCTTGCGATGTCCTTTCCCAGTGACAGTAGGGGCAGCAAGGCACGTATTGTATTGTTCCCATCGAGGATTAAAAGATGGGGTATTTATCATATTGCATGAATTTATTCCTCTACATCATGTCATCTTGCTTAAGGCGTTACTCTGTTTTCATTAACTTAATACTCTAGATGCATGCTGGATAGCGGTCGATGAGTGGAGTAATAGTAGTAGATGCAGGCAGGAGTCGGTCTACTTGTCTCGGACGTGATGCCTATATACATGATCATACCTAGATACTCTCATAACTATGCTCAATTCTGTCATTTGCTCAACAGTAATTCGTTCACCCGCCGTAAAATACCTATGCTCTTGAGAGAAGCCACTTGTGAAATCTATGGCCCCCAGGTCTATTTTCATCATATTAATCTTCCTACACTTTATTATAACTTTGCTCTTTACTTTGCCTTTTTATTTTACTTTGCATTTTTATACCCAAAAAAATACCAAAAATATTATCTATCATCTCTATCAGATCTCACTCTCGTAAGTGACCGTGAAGGGATTGACAACCCCTATTCGCATTGGTTGCGAGGATCTATTTGTTTTGTGTAGGTACGAGGGACTTGCGCGCGGCCTCCTACTGGATTGATACCTTGGTTCTCAAAAAATGAGGCAAATACTTACGCTACTCTGCTGCATCATCCTCTCCTCTTCGGGGAAACCAACGCAAGCTCTAGACGTAGCATGAGGATACAGTGATCCCACCAGGCGGCGAAACTGTAGCCATGCCCTCCCCGACCAAGCATGTGCCGTTAACGTTACGACTACAGTGATCAGCCACCAACCAGACCCGCCAGCAGCGGAGGCGGCCTGTCGGCTGCGTACCGGACTAGTCAGCAGGGCCCATCAGGTGGTGGGTGATACATCTCCAACGTATCTATAATTTTTTATTGTTCCATGCTATTGTATTACCCCTTTTGGATGTTTATGGGCTTTATTTTACACATTTATATCATTTTTGGGACTAACCTACTAACCGGAGGCCCAGCCCATATTGTTGTTTTTTGCCTATTTCAGTATTTCGAAGAAAAGGAATATCAAACGGAGTCCAAACGGAATGAAACCTTCGGGAGCGTGATTTTTGGAACAAACTTGATCCAGAGGACTTGGAGTGCAAGTCAAGAAGCAGCCGAGGCCTCCACGAGATAGGAGTGCGCCCCCCTATATGGCACGCCCCCTGTCTCGTGGGCCCCTCGGGCGGCCACCGACGTACTTCTTCCTCCTATATGTACCTACGTAGCCCGAAAACATCCAGGGGCACCACGAAACACAATTTCCACCGCCGTAACCTTCTGTATCCGCGAGATTCCATCTTGGAGCCTTCGCCGGCACTCTGCCGGAGGGGGAATCAACCACGGAGGGCCTCTACATCAACATCCTTACCCCTCCGATGAGTTGTGAGTAGTTTACCACAGACCTACGGGTCCATAGTTATTAGCTAGATGGCTTCTTCTCTCTTTTTTGATCTCAATACAATGTTCTCCCCCTCTCTTGTGGAGATCTATTCGATGTAAACTCTTTTTGTGGTGTGTTTGTCTAGATCCGATGAATTGTGGGTTTATGATCAAGTTTATCTATGAATAATATTTGGATCTTCTCTGAATTCTTTTATGTAGGATTAAGTTATCTTTGCAAGTCTCTTCGAATTATCAGTTTGGTTTGGCCTACTAGATTGATCTTTCTTGCCATGGGAGAAGTGCTTAGCTTTGGGTTCAATCTTGCGATGTCCTTACCCAGTGACAAAAAGGGTTGCAAGGCACGTATTGTATTGTTGCCATCGAGGATAGCAATATGGGGTTTATATCATATTGCATGAGTTTATCCCTCTACATCATGTCATCTTGCTTAAAGCGTTACTCTGTTCTTATGAACTTAATACTCTAGATGCATGCTGGATAGCGGTCGATGTGTAGAGTAATAGTAGTAGATGCAGGCAGGAGTCGGTCTACTTGTTATGGACGTGATGCCTATATACATGATCATGCCTAGATAACCTCATAACTATGCTCTTTTCTATCAATTGCTCGACAGTAATTTGTTTGTAGCGACCAGACCTCAAACAGTCTGATCTCTGTGATCAGGTGTCATCCCTGGATCAGTAATGCTGACACCACACAGTACTTGAAGGATTTATAACAGAGTAGCAATCACACACTTATTACATCGAATGTCTCCAAAGGAGAACTTATTACAATTAACATGGCTTAAGGCCATCTAATAACGATAACATCGGAAGGCTTGGAAGGATAGCGAGTCCATCAACTCCAACGGCATCACTGAGTATAGGACCACGACCTAAGGCACCTTACTCGTCGTTCGAAAAGTCGCAACATGAGCGTTGCAGCCGAAAGCAGGCCAGCACATGGAATATGCTGGCAATGTAACACATAGAGAGTAATGAAAGAAATAAGCTATACTACATGCATATATGGCTGGTGGAAAGCTCTATGGTTACAGTTTTTGCGTAAAGCCAGTTTTCCCTACATCAAAGGAATAAATTTTATTTAACTATCATGGTGGTTGTTAAACATTGAGAATGGTTGACAGCATTCTCAATCCCAATTAAGCATCATCATTAAAACCCAACAATATTAATTAAAGTAACATGATGAGATTCACATGATATCCAAGTACTAGATACTCAAGATGTCCATAACCGGGGACACGGCTAACCATGATTAGTTTGATACACTCTGCAGAGGTTTTGTGCACTTTTCCCCACAAGACTCGATCTCCTCCGTTAAGATTCTCGCACTACATGGTGTTTGAGAAACGGATGACCGAGACATAGTCTTTCAGAAGCGCTAGCACCTTACGAATGGGTAGACCGTACCAACCTACATCCCCTACATCTGCTAGTCTACCACTATATGAGTTCGCACAACTTAGTCAACTATGCTAGAGCCCATAGTAGCTTGTGGCTGCACACGGAAGTTTCTAGCATGAATAATCTCATGATCCCTTTGAGCCTGGGTGGCGGTCCAAAAAAAGCAGCAATCTGGAATACCCAGGTACCTCAATCCACCCAGATGTATGTTTAAGTTGCCACCTTAGATAAACCATTAATTAAGAATCTCACAACTGTCATGGATACACTCACCCAATCCACGTCTACTAGCATATCATGGCATAATAAGCAAACGTAGGAGTAACTCCCAAGGGTTTGATAATGAAACAGTTAATAGGTACTACCTCATCTACTTCCCAAAACCCACAATTTAATTAGATCCTAATCATGCAATGTTTGAGGATTGATCTAATGCATAAAAACTGGGTATGAAAAGGGATATGATCAAAGTGTTACTTGCCTTGCTGATGATCCGTGAAACCTAGAGATTCAAAGTAGCAAGCGGCGCACTCCGGGTACTCTATCACAAACAAACAAACACACAATAAGTACTCAACTAATGCACAGGTAAAACTCCAAATAAAAGATCTAACCAGAAAGTTCAACTTAAGAACTCCGGTTTGCAAAAAGAATCAAATCAAACGAAGCAACGAAAGTCAAACGGCGAAAGAAAACAGCTTCGTTTAACTAATCTCGATCTAAGTCAGATTTTATAGAAGCAAAAACTTGTTTAAGTTGGTTAAACGGATAGAGGGTTTCGAGACGAAACTCCAGGCGCTTGAATCGCCTGATTCCGATAAACAAGCGAAATATTATACTAGAACAAAAATCGGATCAGAAATCGTGATCAAAAAAATCGCGGAATAAATCCGAGAAAAGGAAAAACGATGAACAGCTTAACGAACGAACATTCGTTAACTGGGTCTAAACGATGAACATGTTCGTTAAGACGAACAAACGAGCGAACGCTCGCTATTTAACCGAACCGAAAATAAACCGATCTAAAAAACGAAACTAAAAAAACCGCGGCTATTAAAAAAACCGGGCGGTTTTCTAAACAGCCAGCGACGGCGGCTACCTCGGCGGCGGGTCCGGCGACGGCGACGGGTCCGCGACGGCGGGTCCGGCGATGGCGGGTCGGCCTTGGTAAGCGGCGGCGGCGGGCTAGGGTTAGGGTTTGAGGCGGCGGCGTCGGAGTGGGCTGGGGCGCGGGGCGGGCGGCTTGGGCTGGGGCGGCCCGGGGTGGCGCTATTTAAAGCCCCCCGGCCAGAGGAGTCCTGGCCGGAACCGGCCCATAGGCGGTTCGCGTTTTTTTAAATAATAACGCGTAGAAAAAACAAATAAAAGAAATACTAAACGGACTCCAAAAATCCCGAAATAAATTTTTCCCGGCTTCTAAAATCAGGCCGGACAAGATGAACATTTATTTGGGGCCTAAATGCAATTTTGAAAAATGCATACTTTTTTCTAAATTCAAATGAAATGGCGAAAAACTCCAAAATAAAAACTTATTTGATTTTATTATTAAATCCTCAATATTTCTTTATTTTGGGAAAGTCATTTTATTCCCTCTCTCATATTTTCGTAATAGAAATAATTGATGATAAAATAATTAAAATCAAATGATCCTATTCTCAAAATTTGAGAAAACTCAAATATGAACATAATGAAATCCCCAACTCTCTCCGTGGGTCCTTGAGTTGCGTAGAATTTCTAGGATCAAAACCAAAAGCAAATAAAATATGATATGCATTGATGATCTAATGTATAACATTCCAAATTGAAAATTTGGGATGTTACATTGTTCACCCACCGTAATACTTATGCTATCTTGAAAGAAGCCACTAGTGAAACCTATGGCCCCCAGGTCTATCTCTTATCATATTTGCTTCCAATCTACTTTTATTTGCATCTTTACCTTTTGCATCTATACTATAAAATGCCAAAAATATATTTATCTTATCGTACTATCTTTATTAGATCTCACTTTCGCAAGTGGCCATGAAGGGATTGACAACCCCTTTATGCGTTGGTTGCGAGTTCTCGATTGTTTACAGTAGGTGCGTGGGACTTTTGAGGAGCCTCCTACTGGATTGATACATTGGTTCTCAAAACTGAGGGAAATACTTACGCTACACTTGCTGCATCACCCTCTCCTCTTCGAGGAAAACCAACGCAAGCTCAAGACGTAGCAAGAAGGATTTCTAGCGCCGTTGCCGGGGAGGTCTTCGCTCAAGTCAAGACATACCAATTACCCATCACAAACTCATCTCCCTCGCATTTACATTATTTGCCATTTGCCTCTCGTTTTCCTCTCCCCCACTTCACCCTTGCCGTTTTATTCGCCCTCTCTTTCCCAGTCTCCCCTCTTTCCGCTTGCCGTTCTTCTGTTTGCTTGTGTGTTGTATTACTTGTTGCCATGGTGCAAGATAATACCAAATTGTGTGATTTATCGAATACCAATAACAATGATTTCCTAAGTACTCCGATTGCTCCTATTAATAATGATGAGTCTTGTGAAATCAATACCACTTTGCTGAATCTTGTTATGAAACATCAATTCGCCGGCCTTCCTAGCGAAGATGCCGCTACTCATCTAAACAACTTTGTTGATTTGTGTGATATGCAAAAGAAGAAAGATATGGATAATAATATTGTCAAATTGAAGTTATTTCCGTTTTCACTTAGAGATCGTGCTAAAGTTTAGTTTTCGTCTTTGCCTAAGAATAGTATTGATTCTTGGAACAAGTGCAAAGATGCTTTTATCTCTAACTATTTTCCTCCCGCTAAGATCATCACTCTTAGGAACGATATTATGAATTTTAAACAACTTGATCATGAGCATGTTGCCCAATCTTGGGAAAGAATGAAATTGATGCTTCGCAATTGCCCTACTCATGGTTTGAATTTATGGATGATCATACAAAAATTTTATGCCGGTTTGAACTTTGCTTCTAGAAATCTCTTAGATTCAGGCCGCGGGAGGCACGTTTATGGAAATCACGTTAGGAGATGCTACAAAATTCTTGATAATATTATGGCTAATTATTCTCAATGGCACACCGAAAGATCTTCTAGTAAAAAAGTGCATGCCATAGAAGAAATCAATGTTTTGAGTGGAAAGATGGATGAACTTATGAAGATGTTTGCTACTAAAAATACTCCTCTTGATCCCAATGATATGCCTTTGTCTTCCTTGATTGAGAATAATAATGAGTCTATGGATGTGAATTTTGTTGGTAGGAATAGTTTTGGAAACAATGCTTATAGAGGAAATTTTAATGCTAGACCATTCCCTAGTAATCCCTCTAATAATTATGGAAATTCCTACAATAATTCTTATGGTAATTTTAGTAAGATGCCCTCTGATTTTGAGAATAGTGTGAAAGAATTTATGATTTCTCAAAAGAATTTTAATGCTTTGCTTGAAGAAAAATTGCTCAAAGTTGATGATTTGGCTAGGAACATTGATAGACTTTCGCTTGATGTTGATTCTCTTAAAATTAGATCTTCACCTCCTAAGAATGATATCAATGAGTCTCTCAAATTAATGAGAATTTCCATTGACGAGTACAAGGAAAGAACCGCTAGATTGCATGCTAAAAAAAGAATTCTTTATAAAAGCGTGTTCTTCTAGTTTACGTGAAAATAATAATGAGGATCTTAACGTTATTGATGCTTCTCCGATTAGGTCTATGTTTTGCAATATGAATTTTGATGATTATGGGACTGATGATGAATCAACTTTTCCTAGAAAGGCGTCCCAAGAATTCGGGATCTTTAGATCTTAATGTTAAATTTGGTAAAAGTGAGATTGGAGAATCCTCAACTTCTAATAATGTTGAACCCACTATCTCGGATTTCAAGGAATTTAATTATGATAATTGCTCTATAAAAGGTTGTATTTCCTTGTTGCAATCCGTTGTTAATTCTCCTCATGCTTATAGTCAAAACAAAGCTTTTACCAAACATATTGTTGATGCCTTGATGCAATCTTATGATGAAAAACTTAATTTGGAAGTTTCTATACCTAGAAAACTTAATGATGAGTGGGAACCTACTATAAAGATTATAATTAAAGATTATGAGTGTTTTGCTTTGTGTGATTTGGGTGCTAGTGTTTCCACAATTCCGAAAACCTTATGTGATATTCTAGGTTTCCATGATCTTCATGATTGTTCTTTAAATTTGCACCTTGCGGATTCCACCATTAAAAAGCCTATGGGAAGGATCAATGATGTTCTTATTGTTGCAAATAGAAATTTGGTGCCCGTAGATTTTATCGTTCTTGATATAGATTGCAATCTCTCTTGCCCTATTATTCTTGGTAGACCTTTCCTTAGAACGATTGGTGCGACTATTGATATGAAGGAAGGGAATATTAGATTCCAATTTCCATTAAAGAAAGGCATGGAGAACTTTCCAAGAAAGAAAGTTAAATTACCTTATGAATCTATCATGCGTGCTACTTATGAGTTTAGTGCCAAAGATGGCACTCGTTAGATCTATCCTTTCTTTTATGCCTAGCTAGGGGCGTTAAACGATAGCGCTAGTTGGGAGGCAACCCAATTTTCTTTGTGTTTTTTGTTTTTGCTTCTGTTTAGGAATAAATAATCCATCTACCTTCTGTTTAGATGTATTTTTATGTTTTAATTAGTGTTTGTGCCAAGTTAAACCTATAGGATCTTCTTGGATGATAGTTATTTGATCTTGCTGTAATTTCCAGAAACTTTCGGTTCACGAAAACAATTGTTAAAAATCACCAGAACGTGATAAAATAGTGATTCCAATTGATTCTGATCAATAAACAAATTGCCTAGGTCGTCCTATTTTGGATGAATTTTTTGAGTTCCAGAATTTTGCGTTAGTTACAGATTACTACAGACTGTTCTGTTTTTGACAGATTCTATTTTTCGTGTGTTGTTTGCTTATTTTGATGAATCTATGGCCAATAAAATATTTTATAATCCATAGAAAAGTTGGAATACAGTATGTTTAACACCAAAATAAATAAATAATGAGTTCATTGTAGTACCTTATGTGGTTGTTTTGTTTTCTTTCACTAACGGAGCTTATAAGATTTCCTGTTGAGTTTTGTGTTGTGAAGTTTTCAAGTTTTGGGTAAAGCTTTTATGGACTAAGGAATAAAGGGTGGCAAGAGCCTAAGCTTGGGGATGCCCAAGGCACCCCAAGATATTCAAGAATAGCCAAAAGCCTAAGCTTGGGGATGCCCCGTGAAGGCATCCCCTCTTTCGTCTTCGTTCATTGGCAACTTTACTTGGAGCTATATTTTTATTCACCACATGATAAGTGTTTTGCTTGGAGCGTCGTGTATTATATTAGTATTTGCTTTTTAGTGTACCACAATCATCCTTGTTGTACACACCTTTTGGGAGAAGCCTATTTGATTAGAATTTGCTAGAATACTCTATGTGCTTCACTTATATCTTTTGAGCTTGATAGTTTTTGCTCTAGTGCTTCACTTATATCTTTTAGAGCACGGTGGTATCTTAATTTTGAAGAAATTGCTAGTCTCATGCTTCACTTATACTATTTTGAGAGTCTCTTAGAATAGCATGATATTTGCTATGGTCATAAAATTGGTCCTAGAATGGTAGGCATCCAAGTTGGGTATTATGAAAACTATCATAGGAAGTGAATTGGATGCTATGATCAATTTGATACTTGCTAATTGTTTTGAGATATGGAGGTAGTAATATTAAAGTCATGCTAGTTGGGTGATTATGAATTTAAAGAATTATTGTGTTGAAGTTAGCAAGTCCCGTAGCATGCACGTATGGTTAAAGTTGTGTAACAAATTTGAAACATGAAGTGTACCTGGCTTGTGCATCCTTATGAGTGGCAGTCGGGGACGAGTGATGGTCTTTTCCTACCAATCTATTCCCCTAGGAGCATGCGCGTAGTACTTGATTTTTGATGACTTCTAAATTTTTGCATTAAGTATATGAGTTCTTTTGACTAATGTTGAGTCCATGGATTATACGCACTTTTACCTTTCCGCCTTTGCTAGCCTCTTCGGTACCGTGCATTGCCCTTTCTCACCTTGAGAGTTGGTGCAAACTTTGCCGGTGCATCCAAACCCCGTGATATGATACACTCTATCACACATAAACCTCCCTCTGTCTTCCTCAAAACAGCCACCATACCTACCTATTATGGCATTTCCATAGCCACTCCGAGATATATTGCCATGCAACTTTCCACCGTTCCGTTCATCATCATGACATACTTTACTTTTGTCATATTGCCATTGCATTATCATGTAGTGGACATCGTATTTGTGGCAAAGCCACCATGCATCATTTTTCATGCATGTCACTCTTGATTCATTGCACCATCCTGGTACACCGCCGGAGGCATTCATATAGTGTCATATTTTGTTCTAAGTATTGAGTTGTAATTGTTGAGTTGTAAGAAAATAAAAGTGTGATGATCATCATTTTTAGAGCATTGTTCCAAGTGAGGAAAGGGTGATGGAGACCATGATTCCCCCACAAGTCGGGATGAGACTCCGGACGGAAAATAAAAAAAAGGAAAAAAATAGGCCATAAAAAAGAAGAGAAAAGGCCCAAATTAAAAAAATGAGAGAAAAAGAGAGAAGGGACAATGCTACTATCCTCCTACCACACTTGTGCTTCAAAGTAGCACCTTGTTCTTCATGTAGTGAGTCTCATATATTGTGCTTCAAAGTAGCACCATGTTTTTCATATAGTGAGTCTCATAAGTTCTCTTTTTCATACTAGTGGGAATTTTTCGTTATAGAACTTGGCTTGTATATTCCTACGATGGGCTTCCTCAAATGCCCTAGGTCTTCGTGAGCAAGCAAGTTGGATGCACCCCCACTAGTTTTCTTTTGTTGAGCATTTATTTATAGCTCTAGTGCATCCGTTGCATGGCAATCCCTACTCCTCATGTTGACATCAATTGATGAGCATCTCCATATCCCGTTGATTTTCCTCGTCAATGTGAGACTTTCTCCTTTTTTGTCTTCTCCACACAATCCCCATCATCATATTCTATTCCACCCATAGTGCTATATCCATGGCTCACGCTCATGTATTGCGTGAAGGTTGAAAAAGTTTGAGATTATTTAAGTATGAAACAATCGTTTGGCTTGTCATCGGGGGTATAGAAGTTGGGAACATCTTTGTGTGACGAAAATGAAGCATAGCCTAACAATATGATTATGTATGGATGAACTTTCTTTTGCCATGCTATTTTGAGAAGACATGATTACTTTGATTAGTATGCTTGAAGTATTACTATTTCTTTTATCAATATGGACTTTTATTTTGTATTCATTTGGATCTGAACATTCATGCCACAATAAAGAAAATTACATTATGAATTATGCTAGGTAGCATTCCACATCAAAAACTCTCTTTTATCATTTACCTACTCGAGGACGAGCAGGAATTAAGCTTGGGGATGCTTGATACGTCTCCAACGTATCTATAAATTTTTATTGTTCCATGCTATTATATTACCCCTTTTGGATGTTTATGGGCTTTATTTTACACATTTATATCATTTTTGGGACTAACCTACTAATCGGAGGCCCAGGCCATATTGCTGTTTTTTTGCCTAATTCGGTATTTCGAAGAAAAGGAATACCAAACGGAGTCCAAAAGGTGATTTTTGGAACAAACGTGATCCAGAGGACTTGGAGTGCAAGGCAAGAAGCAGCCGAGGCCTCCACGAGATAGGAGGGTGCGCCCCCCTGTCTCGTGGGCCCCTCGGGCGGCCACCGACGTACTTCTTCCTCCTATATATACCTACGTAGCCCAAAAACATCCAGGGGCACCACGAAACACAATTTCCACCGCCGTAACCTTATGTATCCGCGAGATCCCATCTTGGAGCCTTCGTCGGCACTCTGCCGGAGGGGGAATCAACCACGGAGAGCCTCTACATCAACATCATTGCCCCTCCGATGAGTTGTGAGTAGTTTACCACAGACCTACGGGTCCATAATTATTAGCTAGATGGCTTCTTCTCTCTTTTTGGATCTCAATACCATGTTCTCCCCCTCTCTTGTGGAGATCTATTCGATGTAAACTCTTTTTGTGGTGTGTTTGTCGAGATCCGATGAATTGTGGGTTTATGATCAAGTTTATCTATGAATAATATTTGAATCTTCTCTGAATTCTTTTATGTATGATTAAGTTATCTTTGCAAGTCTCTTTGAATTATCAGTTTGCACTACTAGAAAAAGGTCTACTAATGGCGCACCGGTTTTGCCTACTAATGGCGCACTACCGATGCGCCATTACTAGCACGCCATTAGTAATTTTTACTAATGGCGCACCACTGGTGCGCCATTAGTATCTGGTATACTAATGGCGCACCATGTAGTGCGCCATTAGTATAGCCCACAGTGCGCCATTAGTATCTAGTATACTAATGGCGCTTTCCAGAAGTCGCCATTAGTATCGGTGTGTTTTTTAATTTTTTCAGAATTTTTTTAAATTTATTTTTCAAATTTTCTTAATCTCGATTCACTATGGCTTAATCTCGGTCAATATGCTTAATCTCAGGTCAAATCGCACTCCGTGGTCAAACTTCTCGAAAGGTCACCCATCCTCACACTACTCCAGCCCAAGCACGCTTAACTTCAGAGTTCTGTCCAACCCCAGCAACAGCTCACTTCACAGGCACTTGTTGATATATCTAGCATATCAGTCCTGTTATACCTTGTTGATGTCTAGGACTTTGTTCATGTTCATGACTATGATGAAATTTTGAAAAATATTTCAAACTTCCCGATCATATTACGTATCATTTTTTGAAAAAAAAATTCAAAAAAAAATTTCAAAACCAAATTTTTTTTTTCTGTTACTAGTGGCGCACCACATCCACGGTGCGCCACTAGTAAGTTTGAATTTTTTTGAATTTTTTTGCCGCTAGATCTTGAAAGCCCCTTAACTTATTTTCTGTTAGGTTTTTGGGGATTTTGAAAATGTTTAACGGGGTTTTCCCCGTTAAATTTTGATGTAACTTTTCGAGTAGATGATTTTTCATATAAAAAACTTTTTCATCCGAGTTCGTATGCAAAAGTTATGCCCATTTTACAAATTTCCAGAGAGATTTTGCAAATAAAGTCGAAATTCATATTTGTAAATTTTCCGAAAAACTAGAGCACATATCACATGGGAAACGTATTTTCTTTTATTTTTTTGACATTTCCATCATTTTCTTTTATTTGTTTTAAAACTGAAAAGGCGATCCACCGGGGGGGGGGTGCATTCGGTGTTGGGGCAAGTTAGTAATGGCGCACCGTGGGTGTGGTGCGCCATTACTAGTTAAACTAGTAATGGCGCACCACACCCACGGTGCGCCATTACTAGTTTTGAAAAAAAAAATTGATATTTTTTGATTTTTTTGAAAAAAACTTAGTAATGGCGCACCAGTGGAAAGTGCGCCATTACTAGTTAAAATTAGTAATGGCGCACCGAGACATGGTGCGCCATTAGTAACAAATTTTTTATTTTTTTTACTTTTTTTCAAAACTACTAATGGCGCCTGACGGACGTGGTGCGCCATTACTATGTCAATTAGTAATGGCGCACTATGCCACGTGCGCCATTAGTAACAAATTTTTTATGTTTTTTTCAAAACTACTAATGGCGCACACACAGTGCGCCATTAGTAATATATTACTAATGGCGCATCGAGACATGGTGCACCATGAGAATATAGTAATGGCGCACCACATCACAGGTGCGCCATTAGTGGCCATTCCATCTATAGCCCTTTTTGTAGTAGTGTTGGTTTGGCCTACTAGATTGATCTTTCTTGCCATGGGAGAAGTGCTTAGCTTTGGGTTCAGTCTTGCGGTGTCCTTACCCAGTGACAGAAAGGGTTGCAAGGCACGTATTGTATTGTTGCCATCAAGGATAGCAAGATGGGGTTTATATCATATTGCATGAGTTTATCCCTCTACATCATGTCATCTTGCTTAAAGCGTTACTTTGTTCTTATGAACTTAATACTCTAGATGCATGCCGGATAGCGGTCGATGTGTGGAGTAATAGTAGTAGATGCAGGCAGGAGTCGGTCTACTTGTTATGGACGTGATGCCTATATACATGATCATGCCTAGATAACCTCATAACTATGCGCTTTTCTATCAATTGCTCGACAGTAATTTGTTCACCCACCGTAATACTTATGCTATCTTGAGAGAAGCCACTAGTGAAACCTATGGCCCCCGGGTCTTTCTCTTATCATATTTGCTTCCAATCTACTTCTATTTGCATGTTTACTTTTTGCATCTATACTATAAAATACCAAAAATATATTTATCTTATCATACTATCTTTATTAGATCTCACTTTTGCAAGTGGCCGTGAAGGGATTGACAACCCCTTTATTGCGTTGGTTGCGAGTTCTCGGTTTGTTTGTGTAGGTGCATGGGACTTTTGAGGAGCCTCCTACTGGATTGATACCTTGGTTCTCAAAACTGAGGGAAATACTTACGCTACACTTGCTGCATCACCCTCTCCTCTTCGAGGAAAACCAACACAAGCTCAAGACGTAGCAGTGGGCCCCAGCAGCCGGCGGAGAAGACGGCGACCCGAGACACTGACAGCCAGGTCCTACACCCGGCCAAGTTACCATTGTACCCCTGGGGGTAGGCCTATATAAATCCCCCGGGGCACCCAGGCAAAGGGTTCCCAACCTGTTAGAACTAGACAAATACCTAGAGGAAGAAGAGAGATAGCCTTGCCTCCTTCTACCTCTAACATACAACTCAAGGAGCACCATTGTACTCACTAGTGCCTTAGTGATCATGCGGAGACCCCGCAGAGGAGGACTAGGGGTGTTATATCCTAGGAGAGCCCCGAACCTGGGTAAAGTGCGTCGGCGTTCGTGTTTACGCCTCATCCCGCTTCCAGGCACCGGTGACGTTCTACTCGCTCCCACCATGATAAGCCATCCTTTGGCATATGTCGCACCCAGCCCCCGACAGGTGGGTCCTTTTATCCTTGGACCTTTTGAAAGGCCCAACCATTTCTAGCCCCGAGACTGCAAATGTTCAAGTAATTGGAATCATCCTTAACTCTTGAGCCGGCACATGAGCTCGTCTTGAAAATTTCTGACAACCATCACACTTACTAACCAGATCCTCTGCATCAGCATGAGCCGTCAGCCAATAAAACACATGATGAAAGGCCTTAGCAACGAGAGACTTAGAGCCGGCATGATGACCGCAATCTCCTTCATGAATCTCCTTTCAAATTTCACGGCCCTCCTCAGGAGAAACACACCGTTGAAACACCCCTGTAACACTGCATCTGTGAAGCTCACCATTGACAATAGTCATTGACTTAGACCTCCGGGTTATCTGCCTGGCCAAAGTCTCATCCTCAGGTAACTCGCCCCGGGTCATATAAGCCAAATACGGAACAGTCCAATCAGGGATAACATGAAGAGCCGCCACCAATTGTGCCTCCGGGTCAGGAACTGCCAAATCCTCCTCCGTAGGCAACTTCACTGATGGGTTATGTAAAACATCAAGGAAAACATTAGGGGGACCGGCTTACGCTGAGACCCCAACCGGCTTAACGCATCAACTACTTCATTTTTCCTTCGATCAACATGCTCCACTTGATAACCCTTGAAGTGACCAGCAATAGTGTCAACCTCTCAACGATAAGCCGCCATGAGTGGATCCTTTGAATCCCAAGTCCCTGAAACTTTTTGAGCCACCAAATCAGAGTCGCCAAAACATCTTACCTGACTTAGATTCATCTCTTTAGCCATCCAAAGACTATGGAGTAAGGCTTCATACTCAGCTGCATTGTTAGTACAAGGGAACATCAACCTTAAAACATAACAAAATTTATCACCTCGTGGGGAAGTCAATATAAATCCAGCCCCCGAGCCTTCCAACTGCATGGATCCATCAAAGTGAAAAGTCAAATATGTATTGTCTGGCTTATCCTCAGGCATCTGAACCTCTGTCCAATCATTGATAAAGTCCACAAGTGTTTGAGATTTTATAGTCGTCCGAGGCACATACTTCAAACCATGGGGTCCCAACTCTATGGCCCACTTAGCTACCCGACCTGTGGCTTCTCTGTTTTGAATAATACCCCCCAAAGGAGTAGAGCTAACCACAGTGATGGGATGACCAAGGAAATAGTGTTTCAGCTTGTGACTAGCCATGAACACGCCATAAACCAGCTTCTGCCAATGTGTTTATCCCTGCTTGGACTCAATGAGCACCTCACTGACATAATAAACCGGCCTTTGAACCGGATACTCCTTGCCTGACTCCTTCCTTTCAACCACAACTGCCACATTGACAGACCTGTTATTTGCAACCACATTTAACAGCAAGGGCTCCTTCTCAATGGGAGCTGCAAGAACCGGTGACTCAGCCAGTTGCCTCTTAAGTGCCTCAAATGCCTCATGATAACCCACAAGTATAGGGGATCAGGTTTCGATAAGTAAGAGTGCCGAACCCAACGAGGAGCTAAAGGTAGAACAAATATTCCCTAAAGTTCTATCGACCACCGATACAACTCTACGCACGCTTGACGTTCGCTTTACCTAGAACAAGTATGCAACTAGAAGTACTTTGTAGGGGTGATAGGATAGGTTAGCAAGAAAATAAAGAGAGCGTAAACATAAACTAGGGGCTGTTTAGATAAAAACACAACTAAAGTAAATATGGCGAGTGTGGAAAAGTGGTGGTAGGAGTTGTGAAATTGTCCCTAAGCAATTGACTATATCACTAGACCGGTAATCACTATTGCAATTCTATTTGAGGGAGAGGCATAAGCTAACATATCATCCCTTACTTGGAATTCTATGAACTTATGATTGGAACTCTAGCAAGCATCCGCAACTACTAAATATTCATTAAGGTAAAACCCAACCATAGCATTAAAGCATCAAGTCCCCTTTTATCCCATACGCAAACAACCTACTTACTCGGGTTTGTGTTTCAGTCACTCACGCAACCCACCATAAGCAAATCATAAACATATTGCAAACCCTACAACGGGAATCCCTCATGCTTGCGCGACACGGAGGGTACAATAGCACAGCACCAATAATAAAATATGCAACTCAAACCAATCATAGAAATTCATCAATCACCGATAGGACAATGGAAATCTACTCAGACATCATAGGATGGCGACACATCATTGGATAATAATATGAAGCATAAAGCACCATGTTCAAGTAGAGGGTACAACGGGTTGCGGGAGAGTGGACCGCTGAATATAGAAGGGGGAAGGTGATGGAGATGTTGGTGAAGATGACGGTGGTGTTGGTGAAGATCACGGTGATGATGATGGCCCCCGGCAGCGCTCCGGCGCCACCGGAAGCAAGGGGGAGAGAGGCCCCCTTCTTCTTCTTCTTCTTCTTCCTTGACCTCCTCCCTAGATGGGAGAAGGGTTTCCCCTCTGGTCCTTGTCTCCCATGGCTTGGGAGGGGCGAGAGCCCCTCCGAGATTGGATCTATCTCTCTATTTCTGCGTTCTGTCCTTGCTCTGTTTCATTGTTTCGTGTATATATGGAGATCCGTAACTCCGATTGGCCTGAAACCTTCGCCCAGATCGTTTTCCAAAAATTAGCTTTCTTGCGGCCAAAGAAGGGCATCAACCGCCTTACGGATGGCCCACGAGATAGGGGGGCGCGCCCACTTGGAGGGGTGGCGTGGCCCACTCTCGTGGCCACCTTGGGCACCGTTTCGTGTTGATTCTTCCTCCCAAAAATCACAAATATTCCAAAAAAAAGTTCTCCATCCATTTTTATCCCGTTTGGACTCCGTTTGATATTGGGTTTCTGCGAAACATAAAACATGCAACAAACATGAACTTGCACTGGGCACTGGATCAATATGTTAGTCCCAAAAAATTGTATAAAAAGTTGCCAAAAGTATATGAAATTTGAATAATATTGGCATGGAACAATCAAAAATTATAGATACGACGGAGACGTATCAGCATCCCCAAGCTTAATTCCTGCTCGTCCTCGTGCAGGTAAATGATAAAAAAGATAATTTTTGATGTGGAATGCTACCTAGCATAATCCTGATCATATCTCTAATCATGGCATGAATATTAAGATACGAGTGATTCAAAGCAATAGTCTATCATTTAACATAAAAACAATAATACTTCAAGCCTACTAATAAAGCAATCATGTCTTTTCAATAACAAGGCCAAAGAAAGTTATCCCTACAAAATCATATAGTCTGGATATGCTCCATCTTCACCACACAAAATATTCAAATCATGCACAACCCCGATGACAAGCCAAGCAATTGTTTCATACTTTTGATGTTCTCAAACCTTTTCAACTTTCACGCAATACATGAGCGTGAGCCATGGACATAGCACTATAGGTGGAATAGAATATGATGGTGGAGGTTGTGTGGAGAAGACAAAAAAGGAGAAGATAGTCTCACATCAACTAGGCGTATCAACGGGCTACGGAGAGGCCCATCAATAGATATCAATGTGAGTGAGTAGGGATTGCCATGCAACTGATGCACTAGAGCTATAAGTGTATGAAAGCTCAAACTGAAACTAAGTGGGTGTGCATCCAACTTGCTTGCTCATGAAGACCTCGGGCGTTTGAGGAAGCCCATCATCGGAATATACAAGCCAAGTTCTATAATGAAAATTCCCACTAGTATATGAAAGTGAAAGCATAGGATACTCTCTCTATGAAGAACATGGTGCTACTCTGAAGCACAAGTGTGGTAAAAGGATAGTAACATTGCCCCTTCTCTCTTTTTCTCTCATTTTTTCCCTTTTTTTATTTTTATTTTTTTATATTTTTTTGTGGGCTTCTTTGGCCTCTTTTATTTTTTGTAAAGTCCGGAGTCTCGTCCCGACTTGTGGGGGAATCATAGTCTCCATCATCCTTTCCTCACTGGGGCAATGCTCTAATAATGATGATCATCACACTATTTATTTACTTACAACTCAATATTACAACTCGATATCTAGAACAAAGATATGACTCTATATGAATGCCTCCGGCGGTGTACCGGGATGTGCAATGATCTAGCGTAGCAATGACATCAAAAAACGGGGACAAGCCATGAAAACATCATGCTAGCTATCTTACGATCATGCAAAGCAATATGACAATAAATGCTCAAGTCATGTATATGATGATGATGAAAGTTGCATGACAATATATCTCGGAATGGCTATGGAAATGCCATGATAGGTAGGTATGGTGGCTGTTTTGAGGAAGATATAATGAGGCTTATGTGTGATAGAGCGATCGTATCACGGGTTTGATGCACCGCGAAGTTTGCACCAACTCTCGAGGTGAGAAAGGGCAATGCACGGTACCGAAGAGGCTAGCAATGATGGAAGGGTGAGAGTGCGTACAATCCATGGACTCAACATTAGTCATAAAGAACTCGCATACTTATTGCAAAAATTTATTAGTCATCGAAACAAAGTACTACGCGCATGCTCCTAGGAGGATAGATTGGTAGGAAAAGACCATCGCTCGTCCCCGACCGCCACTCATAAGGAAGACAATCAATAAATAAATCATGCTCCGACTTCATCACATAACGGTTCACCATACGTGCATGCTACGGGAATCACAAACCTCAACACAAGTATTTCTACAATCCACAACCACCCACTAGCATAACTCTAATATCACCACCTTTATATCGCAAAACTATTGCAAGGAATCAAACATATCATATTCAGCGATCTACAAATTTATGTAGGATTTTATGACTAACCATGTGAATGACCAATTCCTGTCATCTCTCTAAATAGATATAAGTGAAGCACGAGAGTTTAATTATTTCTACAAAAGATGTGCCCGCGCTCTAACAAATATAAGTGAAGCAAAAGAGCATTCTACAAATGGCGGTTGTCTATGTAAAGAGAAACAGGCAATCCAAACTTCAAATGATATAAGTGAAGTACATGAAGCATTCTATAAAGCCATACTCAAAAGATTTAAGTGAAGTGCAATGAGAATTCTATAAATAAACCAAGGACTATCTCATACCAGCATGGTACATAAAAGAAAAATGAAAACTAAATGCAAAAGACGCTCCAAGACTTGCACATAATGCATGAACGAAACGAATTCGAAAACATACCGATACTTGTTGAAGAAAGAGGGGATGCCTTCCGGGGCATCCCCAAGCTTAGACGCTTGAGTCTCCTTTAATATTTACTTGGGGTGCCTCGGGCATCCCCAAGCTTGAGCTCTTGCCTCTCTTCCTTTTCCTCATATCGTGACATCCTCGATTAGACACTACATCCACACAAAACTTCAACAGAAAACTCAGTAAGATCCGTTAGTATAATAAAGAAAATAACCACTCTAAGTACTATTGCAAACCAATTCATATTTTGTTTTTGCATTGTGTCTACTGCAACATAACTTTTTCATGGCTTGATCCACTGATATAAATTGATAGATTCATCAAAACAAGCAAACTATGCATCAAAAACAGAATCTGTCAAAAACAGAACAGTATGTAGCAATCTGAACATTCACCATACTTCTGATACTTGAAAAATTCTGCCAAAATTAGGAAAAATAAAAAATTGTACAGAAAGACAGTGCAAAAATAATCAGAACCATTTAACGTTCCAGTAAAAAACTAAAATTCACGCACTACAGCCAAAGTTTCTGTCCTGCACCGTACAAACCAACAAGCATTGTAAACATCCTAAAGGCAAACCTTATCACATTATTTTTATAATACAATGGAATTGTACAAGGGGATAATTATTTTTGTTGAAAAGTTTCTGTAATCAAGATTCACAAAGTTTCCGTGAGCATGAACAAAGTTCAAGGAGCTCTCCCACTTCAACAATGCTTGTCTTTCTCACTTTTGCTTTCCTTTTTGAAAAAGTTTTGGGTTCCCCTCTTTATTTTTGTTGTTTTTAAACTATATGAAAGCACTCAACAGAAATAAATGACTCTCTAAAACTTCCGGGTTGTCTCCCTGGCAGCGCTTTCTTTAAAGCCATTAAGCTAGGCATATAGTGGTCAAGTAATGAATCCACCCGGATCCCAAGGTATATCAAAGCCAGTTTTAATTAACAATGATTTGTAATTTAATAGTGAGCACAAAGTTATATATATCATATAACAACGAAGTCTAACTCTCTTCCTATGCATCCGCATGTCATAAAAGAACAATTCATGCACACGTAGTAAAGGCCAATGCATAGTATAAGCAGTTTCTTGCAATTTCATAGTATGGGAAACATAGAGAGGTGGAGACATAGTTCCTCTCTCATAATAATTGCAAGTAGGAGCAGCAAGCACATGCATATTACATTCGTCAAAATCATCATGTGCAATGGTAAAAGGCAACCCATCAATGTAATCTTTAATAAGCACAAACTTCTCCGATAAAGTTTGGTAGGGAGAATTCAAAAAGATAATAGGACTATCATACGTAGGTGCAATAGCAACAATTTCATGTTTAACATAAGGAACTATAGCAAGTTCATCTCCATAAGCATAATTCATATTGGCATCTTGGCCACAAGCATAGCAAGCATCATCAAAAAGGGATATTTCAAAAGAATCAACGGGATCATAGCAATCATCCTTCGGTAAGCACGAAGGGGAATTAAACAATGTATGAGTTGAAGAGTTACTCTCATTAGAAGGTGGGCACGGGTGATCAATCCGCTCTTACTCCTTTTGTTCTTCGCTCTCCTCATCATCTTTTTCATCCAATGAGCTCACAGTTTCATCAATTTCTTCTTCCATAGCTTCCTGCAAAATATTAATCTCTTCTTGGACAGCGGAGAATTTCTCAATATATGGTTTAACATAGGCATTAGAAGCATAATTATCATGACAATATTGAAATATGGAAAAACTTTCAGATTTGTAAAGAGTGGCATCATATATTTCAATCAAAGAAGCAATCTCATAAGCACCCTTAAAAGCAACAAATTCTTCAATTTGTTGAACATCATAGTAATTGTACACACCCTTAGCATACGAAGATACTATTCCATTATCACTAAACAAACATTGATAGGGTAGGTGTTTCTTAGGGTTTTCAGAACAACAAGTAACATCATATATTTCACATAAATTACAAGCATAACATTGCAAACGTTGAATTTGATCCCATAATAATTTCCCTTTTTCAGATATACGGTGTCGCACATAACAAGCATTCTCATCTAAAGATTTGCACTCAACTAAGCTAGTAGGGGTTTTAGCACGAGCACAAAGGGATCGAAGATGATCCAAGTAAAAAGATTCAGTAGTGTGATAGATTTTGAGTGGTTCTTCAACCATTGGAGCAGTAGGTACAACTAAGTTTTTTGGTATATTGCGTTTCCTACCCATAACTAAAGATAGAGAACGACTAAGAACAGCAAATAAAAATTACTTAGTGATAAAGCAAACAAGCACACACGAGAATATTCACCCCACGCTATGACTCCCCGGCAACGACGCCAGAAAAAGGTCTTGATAACCCACATGTATAGGGGATCGCAACAGTTTTCGAGAAGTAAGAGTGTCGAACCCAACGAGGAGCTAAAGGTAGAAATATTCCCTAAAGTTCTATCGACCACCGATACAACTCTACGCACGCTTGACGTTCGCTTTACCTAGAACAAGTACGCAACTAGAAGTACTTTGTAGGAGTGATAGGATAGGTTAGCAAGAAAATAAAGAGAGCATAAACATAAACTAGGGGCTGTTTAGATAAAAACACAACTAAAGTAAATATGGCGAGTGTGGAAAAGTGGTGGTAGGAGTTGTGAAATTGTCCCTAAGCAATTGACTATATCACTAGACCGGTAATCACTATTGCAATTCTATTTGAGGGAGAGGCATAAGCTAACATATCATCCCTTAATTGGAATTCTATGAACTTATGATTGGAACTCTAGCAAGCATCCGCAACTACTAAATATTCATTAAGGTAAAACCCAACCATAGCATTAAAGCATCAAGTCCCCTTTTATCCCATACGCAAACAACCTACTTACTCGGGTTTGTGTTTCAGTCACTCACGCAACCCACCATAAGAAAATCATAAACATATTGCAAATCCTACAGCGGGAATCCCTCATGCTTGCGCGACACGGAGGGTACAATAGCACAACGCCAATAATAAAATATGCAACTCAAACCAATCATAGCAATTCATCAATCACCGATAGGACAATGGAAATCTACTCAGACATCATAGGATGGCGACACATCATTGGATAATAATATGAAGCATAAAGCGCCATGTTCAAGTAGAGGGTACAGCGGGTTGCGGGAGAGTGGACCGCTGAATATAGAAGGGGGAGGGTGATGGAGATGTTGGTGAAGATGACAGTGGTGTTGGTGAAGATCGCGGTGATGATGATGGCCCCCGGCAGCGCTCCGGCGCCACCGGAAGCAAGGGGGAGAGAGGCCCCCTTCTTCTTATTCTTCCTTGAACTCCTCCCTAGATGGGAGAAGGGTTTCCCCTCTGGTCCTTGGCTCCCATGGCTTGGGAGGGGCGAGAGCCTCTCAGAGATTGGATCTATTTCTCTGTTTCTGCGTTCTGTCCTTGCTCTGTTTCACCGTTTCGTGTATATATGGAGATCCGTAACTCCGATTGGCCTGAAACCTTCGCCCAGATCGTTGTCCAAAAATTAGCTTTCGTGCGGCCAAAGAAGGGCATCAACCGCCTTACGGGTGGCCCAGGAGATAGGGGCGTGCCCCCCTGGAGGGGTGGCGTGGCCCACTCTCGTGGCCATCTCGGGCACCGTTTTGTGTTGATTCTTCCTCCCAAAAATCACAAATATTCCAAAAAATATTGGGTTTTTATCCCGTTTGGACTCCGTTTGATATTGGGTTTCTGCGAAACATAAAACATGCAACAAACAGGAACTGGCACTGGGCACTGGATCAATATGTTAGTCCCAAAAAATAGTATAAAAGTTGCCAAAAGTATATGAAAGTTGAATAATATTGGCATGGAATAATAAAAAATATAGATACGACGGTGACGTATCACCTCATTAGCAGCGTCACTCCAGACAAAGTCATCTGTCTTTTTCATCATCTGATTCAAGGGGATAGCCTTCTCTCCCAGGCGACTTATAAACCGGCTCAAAACCGCGATATGACCCGCCAAACGCTGGACGTCATTGATACACGCCGGCTTAGCCAAAGAGGTGATAGCCTTGATCTTCTCCGGGTTAGCTTCAATGCCTCTCTCAGACACCAAGAAACCCAATAACTTGCCTGCTGGCACGCCAAAAACACACTTGGCCAGGTTAAGCATCGTTTCGTAGACCCGGAGATTGTCAAATGTTTCTTTTAGATCCTCAACCAATGTCTCCTTCTTCCTGGATTTCACAACAATAGTATCCACATAAGCATGAACAATGCGCCCAACCTGGCCATGGAGGCAATTCAGAACACACCGTTGGTAAGTCGCCTGGGCACTCTGTAGCGACCAGACCCGAATGGATCAAGTCTCTGTGCTCAGTGTCATCCCTGGATCAGTAATGCTGACACCACACAGTACTTCGAAGGATTTATAGCAGAGTAGCAATCACACACTTATTACATCGTTGTCCACAAAGGAACTTATTACAATAATATGGCTTAAGGCCATCTAATAATAACAGCGAAGGCTTGGAAGATAAGTGAGTCCATCAACTCCATCGGCATCATCGAGTATAGAACCACGACCTAACACCTTACTCGTCATTCGAAAAGTCTCGCAACGTGAAAGTTGCAGCCCAAAACGGTCAGACATGGAATATGCCGCAATGTAACACATAAGGAGCAATGAAGGAAATAAGCCTATACTACATGCATATATGGCTGGTGGTAAGGCTCTACTGTTACATTTTTGCATAAAGCTAGTTTTTCCCTACAACAAAGGAATAATTTTATTTAACTATCATGGTGGTTGTTAAACATTGAAAATGGTTGAAAGCATCCTCAATCCCAATTAAAAGTACTCATCAAAACCCAATACATTTATTAGAAGTAACATGTTGAGATTCACATGATATTCAATTACCGGATACTCAAAACGTCCATAACCGGGACACGGCTAATCATGATTAGTTTATACACTCTGCAGAGGTTTGCGACTTTTCCCCACAAGACTCGATCGCCTCCGCTTGGTTCTCGTGACTACATGGTGTTTGAGAGACGGATGACCGAGACATAGTCTTTCGAAGCGCTAGCACCTTACATGTGTGTAGACCGTATCAACCTACATCCCCTACATCAGCTAGCCTACCCGTAAGAGTTCGCACAACTTAGTCAACTACGCCAGAGCCCATAATTGGCTTGTGGCTGCACACGGAAGTTTCAGTTTGAATAATCTTATGATCCCTTAGAGCCCGGTGGCGGTCCAAGAAATACAGCAAGTCTCGATGGAAACCAGTGCCTCAATCCACCCAGATGTGTGTTTAGGTTGCCACCTTAAATAAACCATTAATTAACAATCTCACATCTGTCATGGATATTCACTCACCCAATCCACGTATACTAGCATAGCATAGCATAATAAGCAAACGTAGAAGTAACTCCCAAGGTTTCATAAGTAAAAGAGGTAATAGGTACTACCTCAATCTACTTCCCAATCCCACAATTTAATTAGATCCTAAACATGCAAGTGTTCGAGGGTTTGATCTAATGCAATAAAACTGGGTAGTAGAAAAGGTATGATCAAGTGTTACTTGCCTTGCTGATGATCCGCGAGACCTAGAGATTCGAAGTAACAAGCGGCGCACTCCGGGTGATCTAACGCAGACAAACAACAAGCATATAATAAGTACTCATCTAATGCACAGGAAAAACTCGAATAAAAGATCTAACCAGATAGTTCAACTTAAGAACCCTGGTTGCAAAAGAATCGAATCAAATAAAGCATCAAAAGTCGAAACTCGAGAGAGAACGACTCGGTTTAGCAATCTGAAACTAGGTCAAAAAATTTCACAGTAGCAAAACTCTGTGTAAGTAGGGTAGTCGAACGGCGGTTTCAGAACTAAACTCCAGCGCTTGAATCACCTGATTCCGATAAACGAGCGAGAAAATAAACAGATTTGAAAATCGGATCGAAATCGAATCGAAAAATAACGGATTAAATCCGATTAAAAGAAAACGACGAACGGATTAAATAACGGACGTTCGTTAACAGAAATAATCCAACGAACACATTCATTGAAACGAACGGTTCGGTGAACGTTCATTAAATAAGAAAACCGAAAAAATAAAACCATCTAGGGTTTTTAAAAAACCAAACATCTTCAAAAAAACGGATCGGGTTTTCTAAAGAAAACCGGATCGGGGTGGCGGCGGCTACCTCCGGCGGCTCGGCGGGCTCGGGGGGGCAAGGTCCGCGGGTCGGGAGGGTCATGGGCCGGGAGGGGCGGCGAGGGGCTCGGCGACAGTGGAGAGGCGGCGGCGGCCTCGGGCGGGTGAGGGCGGCGACGGCGGCTCGGGTGAGGGTGAGGGCGGCGAGGGCGAGATAAGGAGAGGGGGGGTGCGGGTTAAATAGGGGGGAGGGGGTTGGCGCCTTGGGAAGGGGGGCAGCGGCGGCCGGGTCCGAGCCGGACTCCGAGGCGGCGGGCGGCGGCGGCGGCGGCGGGGAGACCTCCATGCAAGGCGTCTGTGAGGGGAGGGGAGGTGGGCGGGCGGCTGGCTGGGCAGCTGGGCCTTATTCTCCTGGCAGCAGCGCTTTTTTTTAAACAAAACTAAACGAATTTAAAATAAAACCAAACGAACTCCGAATTTAATAAAATTAATTTTCCCGACTCCTAAAATGAGTCGAACAAAATGAACTTTAAAACGGGCAAATATGCATATTTTTAAAATACTCATTTTTTGCATAAAGCTTAATAAAACTTCCAAAACCAAAATTTGATTTATTTATAAAATCTTCATTTTTCCTAAATGTTGGGAAAGTCATATTATTCCTCTCTTAATTTTTTGTATCGGAAAAACTTTTGAAGATAAATAAATAAACTAAATGATCCTATTTTCAAAATTTGAGAAATCTCAAATATGAAAATAATGAAATCTCCAACTTCTCCGAGGGTCCTTGAGTTGCGTGAAATTTTCTAGGATCGGAAAATACGAGAAAATATGATATGCATGATGACCTAATGTATAACATTCCAAATTGAAAATTTGGGATGTTACAAACCTACCCCTTAAGATGAATCTAGCCCTCGAGATTCGGGTTGGCTAGAAAATAGGTGAGGGTGGTCCTAGCAAAACTTCCTCTCTTTCCTGGTGGCTTCATCCTCAGTGTGGTGGCTCCATTGAACTTTGCAAAACTTGATAACCTTGCTGCGGGTAACTCGCTGGCATAATCGAGAATCTTAACCGGTTTTTCCTCATATGTTAAGTCATCCTTCAACTGAATTGCTTCGGTGGCATCGTGTCTCTTAACGGTACCTCTACTATCTCGGGTGACATTTCTTCAATCGAGAAACATGGAATACATCATGAACTCTGACAGTCCTTCCGCGATTCCAACTTATAAGCAACTTCTCCCATGCGTTGCAAAATCTTATATGGTCCAACGAAACGTGGGGCTAACTTTCCTTTAACTCCAAAGCGCTTAACTCCTCAAGCGGGATACTCTAAGATATACTCTGTCTCCAACTTCATACTCAATCGCTTGCGCTTGAATCGGCATAACTCTTACGTTCGACTGGGCTACCTTGAGCCTGTCTCAAATCAACTTAACCTTCGTTCGACTCCTTAATCAAATCTGGTCCAAACAATCGACGATCTCCGTTTAGTCCCATGACAACGGTGTCATGCACCTTCTTCCATACAGAGCCTCAAAAGGTGCCATCTTCAAGCTGGTTTGGTAGCTGTTGTTGTAGGAAAATTCTGCATATGGCAAATTATCATCCCAACTAGATCCATAATCTAGTGCACAAGCTCTCAAAGATATCCTCCAAAATCTGATTGACTCTCTCACCTGTCCATCGGTCGTGGGTGGAAAGCTGTATGAATTCCAATCTAGTTCCCAATGTTTCGTGCAACCGGTTCCAAAATTTTGAGGTAAATTGGGTTCCTCTATCGTCACGGTGCTCCTCGAACTCCGTGTAAGCACACAATTCTGGTCATGTATATCTTTGCCAATTTAGCACTGCTATAGGTAGTCTTGATCGAATGAAATGAGCTACCTTCGTCAAACGATCGACTATGACCCAAATCGAGTCATATCCTGAACGGGTCTTTGGCAAACCTGTGATGAAATCCATGCCTAGTTTATCCCACTTCGATTCGGTATCGGCAATGGTTGTAACAATCCTGCTGGCTTCGATGCTCGCCTTTACTTTTCGACATACGCCGCAAACTGCTACATATTCCGCAATATCCTTCTTCATTCCGTCCACCGAAAATATTCTCCAAATCCAAATACATCTTGGTATTTCCTGGGTGAATCGAATAGGGTGAATCATGGGCTTCTTGTAAAATCAACTTCCGATCTACGGGTCATTGGGCACATAAACACGGTCTTCAAACCATAAGGTATCGTGCTCATCCTCATGAAATCCTTTAGCTTTTCCTTTGCTCATTTTCTCCTTTATAGAGGCAACTTCCTTATCTGCCTTTTGGGCTTCTCGATTTTGTCCATCGATTGTCGATGAATCTCCAATGCTGCTACATAGCCTCTCGAACTATTTCCAAACATAGCTCTCGAAGGTCCTCGGCTAACTCATTGGGTATCCCTCCCATCATTAGGGTATTGACGTGGCTCTTACGGCTCAATGCGCCTGCTACGACATTAGCCTTTCCGGGGTGATAATGCAATCTCATATCATAATCCTTGATAAGCTCTAACCATCTCCTTTGTCCGAGATTCAATTCATTCTGTGTGAAGATGTACTTCAAGCTCTTGTGATCCGTATATACTTCACAATGATTTCCAATGAGAAAATGTCTCCATGTCTTCAAGGCATGCACAACGGCTGCTAACTCCAAATCATGTGTGGCATAATTCAACTCATGGGGCTTAAGTTGTCGTGAAGCGCATTTAAACAACTCTTCCTTCCTGCATAAGCACTGCTCCAAGTCCTCGACGTGAAGCGCCGCAATACACCTCATAATCCTTGGTCCGATCCGCAATATCAAAATGGTGAGGTAACCAATCTTTCCTTCAACTCCTGAAAACTTGCCTCACAGTCCTCAGTCCATATGAATTTGTTTTCCTTCTTCAACAATTCTGTCATAGGCTTTGCAATTCTTGAGAAATTTCAATGAATCTTGGTAGTATCCTGCGAGTCCAAGGAAACTCCGAATCTCTTCAACTGTCGTTGGTGCTTCCCATTTGGTTACGGTCTCAACCTTTGTGGGGTCAACTGCTATTCCTTCTCCGGATATAACATGTCCGAGAAATCCAACTTCCTTTAGCCAAAACTCACATTTGCTGAACTTGGCATACAACTGGTGTTCCCTCAGTTTCTCCAAAACCAATCGCAAATGTTCCTTGTGTTCCTCTTCATTCTTTGAGAAAATCAAAATGTCATCAATGAACACCACGATTTAACTTATCCAAAACTCCATAAACACTTTGTTCATCAGGTTCATGAAATAGGCTGGTGCGTTAGTCAGTCCAAATGACATAACGGTATACTCATACAGTCCATATCTCGTGGTAAACGCTGTCTTGGGTATGTCTTGCTCCCGAATCTTCAACTGATGGTACCCTGATCGCAAATCGATCTTGGAAAACACCTTAGCTCCTTGTAAGCGATCAAACAGATCATTTATCATAGGTAGTGGGTACTTGTTCTTGATTGTTACTTCATTTAATCCACGATAATCAACAACCATTCTTAACGATCCATCCTTCTTTTCCACTAACAATACGGGTGATCCCCAAGGAGAAGAACTTGGGTGAATAAAACCTTTATCCAATAGTTCCTTAATCTGCTTCTTGATTTCCGCCAAATCCTGTGCGGGCATCCTGTACGGTCGTTTCGATATCGGGCCTGTTCCTGGCAACAGCTCGATCAAAAACTCAATGTCTCTATCCGGTGGCATTCACGCAACTCTTCCGAAATACATCAGAAAATCCTTCACCATCGGTACTTCTTCCCGCACCACTCCGATAAGCAATTAACTTGTGCTCTCCTCGGCTCGTGGTCGTGATACATACTTGATCCTTCTTCCTTCTGGTGTGGTGAGGAAAATTGACTTTGTGGTGCAATCTATGTTTCCTCCATATCTTGATAGCCAATCCATTCCTAATATCACATCCAATCCTTGGGATTCCAGAACTATTAGGTCTGAGGGGAAAACATAGTGTCCAATCCTTAATGGCAGTCGATCACACCATTTTCTAGCCATGTACTCTGCTCCGGGTGAGGTTACTAGCATGGGTGACCTAAGGGCTTGGGTCGGTAACTTGTACTTATCCACAAATCCCTTGATATGTATGAATGCGATGCACCAAGATCGAAAAGAACAACTGCAGATAAATGACTTAACCAAAAACTTACCGACATCGTGATCGGGCTGATCTTCAACTTCCTCCACATCAATGTGGTTCACTTGTCCCCTGTTGAAAGGGTTGGTCTTCTTTCCAGAGCTTCCATTGCCATTTCCGTTCTGGCCTTCTGGACAGTCATTGGCGTAATGCCCAGTCTTGCGGCACTTAAAGCAAGTAATGTGACTCAGGTCTACCTTGGATGGTGTTGACGGGTTGGTGCGGTTTTGTCCATTGCTTCCTCCATTCCTGCTCCCATTCTTGGTGCCATTATGGTTATGCTGAATTACCTCCCCATGGGTATGCTGAAACTGAATTCCTGATTTAGGGGTATAACGAGGCTTCATTGGGCTCCGAGTTATACTTCCCTGTCCATACTTCCGCTTGCAGTTCTCAATTTGTCTGCTGCTTCCTTCAATCATGAGGGCTCGGTCTACCAACTCCTGGTAGTTGTTGAAACTTGCTACCATCAACGGCATGCTGAACTCATCATTCAGTCCTTCTAGAAACTTCTCCTGCTTAGCAGCATCGTAGCAACGTCATCCGGGGCATAACGTGCTAATTTACTAAAGTCATCCACGATCGCCAACAGTCCTTCCTCCTTGGCGAAGTTGCGAAACTCACGCTTCTTCATGGCCATAGCTCCTGCTGAAACATGGGCAGTCTGAAAAGCTTGCTGAAACCGATCCCATGTGGCGGTGTTCACGGGGTAAGTGGCTGTGAAATTCTCCCACCATGCTGCTGCGGGTCCTTCAAGCTGATGTGCTGCAAACTTCACTCTTTCTCCATCTGTGCATCCTGCAGTGGTCAACTCCCTTCCTATCTTACGGAGCCAATCATCTGCCACAATCGGCTCGGTGGTACTGGAATACACCGGCGGATTCAGTCTAAGGAAACGAGTCAGGTGATCCGCAGGTGGTGGTGGCGGTGGGTTGTTATTGTTGTTGTTGTTGTTGCCCTAGTTCTGCACCAATGTTTGAATCAGGGTATTCTGCTGCTGAATCAGTTGGGTGATCTCTGGCGGGAAAACGAATCCGGGGTCGCGTCTCGGAGGCATCTGATGGGTTTAGAAAAGACGAGAATTTAGAATAGATTGGGGTCTAAGGGGAATCACTACCCAAATGCACATGAGCAAATGCACACAAAATCACTTCATTCAATCAAACAAAGAGCTTACAACGATCTAACTATCGCAAAAGTGAGTGTACTATGACATTTACATGGAGGGAATACTACTAATATGTGGAGGACTTCTACTAATTTGAACCGGTGGAAGACTCCATGATGTCTGCTCCAGCTTCGTCTTCAAAGTCGGGTTCACTTGGATCCGAATCGGTGTCGTCGATGTTGATGTAGTCGCTTGAGCAACCGACATACTGGTCTTCATCCCTGAGCGCCAACTTCTTCTTGAGTTCTTCGATCTCGTACTTAAGATCGTTATTGTGTCTTGCTAGAGCTACGATCTCGTCCATGTAGTCCTTGCGTGTAGTCTTTAGTTCTCCTTCCAGTTCGACGATCCTTCCCTTTGCATTCTGCAACTCCAACATATCATTGCACATTTGGTTCTCCTGGCGTCGAATGTGCTGATTTAACTCTTGGATGAAAGCTGCAATGGACCTATCCTTCTTGGTGCTGACTATGTCCCATTTGTCATCTCGGCGTCCGCAAATCTGGTAGATAGTGTCCTTGAGGTCTTCGTGATAAACTTCTCCAATGCGTCCCATGGTGATGTGAGCTGCCATGCTCTTTCCCAGTCTCCAAGTTGGTGCAATCGAAAACACTATCTATAGGCTTGGTGATTGGCGCGAATGTCCTTCCCGAACGTGAGCTTGAATCTTCCAGCGCTCTTCTTGAGCAGAGTGGCGTTGAAAGTCCCGTGAAGCTTGGTAGTCCAATGTTCAGTACTTGGTGACTTCCTTCAAGTGAAATCCAAAAGGTGTGCCTTCATCTGGTTGGGTGTACTTGATCTTCGCGTCCGTCATCCTAAAGAGTAGAAAAGATGAGGAGTTAGAAAATGGGAAGAGAGTAGTGATCTATGGCTTTAACTTAGTGGTCGTGTCCTACGGTCAGTGTGCTCGATACCATTCTCTCAGAGCGACCAGACCGAATGGATCAAGTCTCTCGTGCTCGTGTCATCCTCGGATCAAGAATGCCGACACCACATAGTACTTCAAGGATTTATAGCAGAGTAGCAATCACACACTTATTACATCGTTGTCCACAAAGGAACTTTTTACAATAATATGGCTTAAGGCCATCTAATAATAACAGCGGAAGGCTTGGAAGATAAGTGAGTCCATCAACTCCATCGACATCATCGAGTATAGAACCACGACCTAACACCTTACTGTCGTTCGAAAAGTGCAACGTGAAAGTTGCAGCCCAAAACGGGTCAGCACATGGAATATGCCGCAATGTAACACATAAGGAGCAATGAAGGAAATAAGCCTATACTACATGCATATATGGCTGGTGGTAAGGCTCTACGGTTACATTTTTGCATAAAGCTAGTTTTTCCCTACAACAAAGGAATAATTTTATTTAACTATCATGGTGGTTGTTAAACATTGAGAATGGTTGACAGCATCCTCAATCCCAATTAAAAGTACTCATCAAAACCCAATACATTTCTTAGAAGTAACATGTTGAGATTCACATGATATTCAATTACCAGATACTCAAAACGTCCATAACCGGGGACACGGCTAATCATGATTAGTTTACACACTCTGCAGAGGTTTGCGACTTTTCCCCACAAGACTCGATCGCCTCCGCTTGGTTCTCGTGACTACATGGTGTTTGAGAGACGGATGACCGAGACATAGTCTTTAAGCGCTTAGCACCTTACATGTGGGTAGACCGTACCAACCTACATCCCTACATCAGCTAGACTACCCGTAAGAGTTCGCACAACTTAGTCAACTACGCCAGAGCCCATAATTGGCTTGTGGCTACACACGGAAGTTTCCAGTTTGAATAATCTTATGATCCCTTAGAGCCTGGGTGGCGGTCCAAGAAATACAGCAAGTCTGATGGAAACCAGTGCCTCAATCCACCCAGATGTGTGTTTAGGTTGCCACCTTAAATAAACCATTAATTAACAATCTCACATCTGTCATGGATATTCACTCACCCAATCCACGTATACTAGCATAGCATAGCATAATAAGCAAACGTAGAAGTAACTCCCAAGGTTTCATAAGTAAAAGAGGTAATAGGTACTACCTCAATCTACTTCCCAATCCCACAATTTAATTAGATCCTAAACATGCAAGTGTTTGAGGTTTGATCTAATGCAATAAAACTGGGTAGTAGAAAAGGTATGATCAAGTGTTACTTGCCTTGTCGATGATCCGCGAGACCTAGAGATTCAAGTAACAAGCGGCGACTCGGGTGATCTAACGCAGACAAACAACAAGCATACATTAAGTACTCATCTAGTGCACAGGAAAAACTCGAATAAAAGATCTAACCAGATAGTTCAACTTAAGAACCCTGGTTGCAAAAGAATCGAATCAAATAAAGCATCGAAAGTCGAAACTCGAGAGAGAACGACTCGGTTTAGCAATCTGAAACTAGGTCAAAAATTTCACAGTAGCAAAACTCTGTGTAAGTAGGGTAGTCGGAACGGCGGTTTCGTAACGAAACTCCAGGCACTTGAATCACCTGATTCCGATAAAGGAGCGAGAAAATAAACAGATTTGAAAATCGGATCGGAAATCGAATCAGAAAAATAACGGATTAAATCCGATTAAAAGAAAACGACGAACGGATTAAATAACGGACGTTCGTTAACAGAACTAATCCAACGAACACATTCATTGAAACGAACGGTTCGGTGAATGTTCATTAAATAAGAAAACCGAAAAAAATAAAAACCATCTAGGGTTTTTTTTAAAAAAAACCGAACATCTTAAAAAAAACGGATCGGGTTTTCTAAAGAAAACCGGATCGGGGTTGCGGGGCGGCTACCTCCGGCGGCTCGCGGGCCCGGGGCGGCAGGTCCGGTGGGGTCGGGAGGGGTCGGCGGGTCGGGAGGGGCGGCGAGGGCTCCGCGACGGCGGGAGGGCGGCGGCGGCCTCAAGCGGGTGAGGGCGGCGGGCGGCGGCTCGGGTTTGGGTGAGGGGCGGCGGCGGGACGAGGAGAGGGGGGTTGGCGCCTTGGGAAGGGGGGCAGCGGCGGCCGGGTCCGAGCCGGACTCCCGAGGCGGCGGGCGGCGGCGGCGGCGGGAGACCTCTGGCGGGCGGCTTGGAGGAGGGGAGGTGGGCGGGCGGGCTGGCTGGGCCGGTGGGCCTTAACCCTAGCGGAAGGCGCGACGCGTTTTTTTTAAAAAACCAAAACTAAACGAATTTAAAATAAAACCAAACGAACTCCGAATTTAATAAAATTAATTTTCCCCGGCTCCTAAAAATGAGTCGAACAAAATGAACTTTAAAAACGGGCAAATATGCATATTTTTAAAATACTCATTTTTTTTTTGCACAAAGCGAATAAAACTTCCAAAAACAAAATTTGATTTATTTATAAAATCTTCATTTTTCCTAAATGTTGGGAAAGTCATATTATTCCCTCTCTTAATTTTTTTGTATCGGAAAAACTTTTGAAGATAAATAAATAAATCCAAATGATCCTATTTTCAAAATTTGAGAAATCTCAAATATGAAAATAATGAAATCTCCAACTCTCTCCGAGGGTCCTTGAGTTGCGTGAAATTTTCTAGGATCGAAAAATACGAGAAAGTATGATATGCATGATGACCTAATGTATAACATTCCAAATTGAAAATTTGGGATGTTACACACTCTTGAGCCCAAAAGGCATAGACACATACAGAAGGCTCCAAAGGGAGTGATGAAAGCTGTCATCTCCTGGTCCTTAACTATCATTTTGATCTGATGATAACCAGAGTAAGACTCCAAAAAACAGAAATGCTCACAACCCGCTGTAGCATCAATAATCTGATCAATACGCGGGAGAGAAAAAGGATCAGCGGACATGCCTTGTTATGGTCTGTATAATCCACACACATATGCCAAGTACCATTTTTCTTAAGCACTAGCACTGGGTTAGCCAACCACTCAGGATGAAAAACGTCAATGATGAACCCTGCCGCCAAGAGCCGGGCCACCTCTTCACCAATTGCCTTGCGCCTCTCCTCATTAAGCCGATGAAGAAACTGATTGACCGACTTAAACTTGGGATCCGCATTAAGAGTGTGCTTAACGAGTTCCCTCGGTACACCTGGCATGTCAGAAGGCTTCCATGCAAAGATGTCCCGGTTCTCACGGATGAACTCTATGAGCATGCTTTCCTATTTCGGATCCATATTAGCACTAATGCTAAACTGCTTTGATGAATCGCCAGGAACAAAATCAACCATCTTAGTATCATCCGCCGACTTAAACTTCATTAAGGGCTCGTTCTCTGTGGCTGGCTTCTTTAAAGGCGTCATATCCGCCGGGTCAACATTATCTTTATAAAACTTCAATTCCTCTATGGAATAAGCCGACTCAGCATAAGCAGCATCACCCTCTTCACAATCCAGAGCGATTCTTCTATTGCTATGCACTGTGACGGTGCCCTTATGACCCGACATCTTAAGATGCAAATAAACATAACATGGCCGTGCCATAAACTTGGCATAAGTCAGACGCCCAAACAAAGCATGGTATGGGCTCTTGATTTTCACCACCTCAAAGGTTAACTTCTCAGCTCTGGAATCATTGTCATGTCCAAAAGCCACCTCCAGTGTTATCCTTCCCACTGGATACGCCGACTTACCAGGCACCACCCCATGAAAAATAGTAGAAGATGGCCTAAGATCCTTGTCAGTCAAATTCATACAACAAAAGGTCTCATAGTAAAGGATATTGATACTACTGCCTCCATCCATGAGCACCTTCGTGAGCTTATATCCTCCTACCTGTGGAGCAACCACCAATGCCAACTGACCCGGATTGTCAACACAGGGCCAGTGATCCTCTTGGCTCCATACAATAGGCTGCTCAGACCACCTTAAATAATGAGGCACCGCCGGCTCAACAGAGTTCACTGCCCGCTTATGGATTTTCTGATCTCGATTGGACAGACATGTGGTGAACACATGATACTGACCACCACTCAGCTGCTTTGGATTACTTTGATAACCAGATTGCTGCTGCTGATTTCCTTGACCAGACTGTTGATTAAAACCACCTTGATTGCCTTGACCTTGGAAGCCAGAGTTTGAACCACCACCCCCAAAGCCAGGCCCGTGAGAGCCGGATCCAGAACCACCATTCTAGCCATGATTGAAAAAATTGGAGTTCTTATACTCCTTCATGATGAAGCAATCCTTCCATAGATGAGTAGCTGGCTTCTCGCGCGTACCGTGCCTTGGGCAAGGCTGATTCATCACCGCCTCAAGGTTAAATCTTGGTCCTCCAAACCGGGTCGGCTTTCCCTTGTGATGCTGATTATTATTCTGCGCATTGGTGTTAACCACAAAGTCTAAATTACCATAATCCTTTCGCTTACCATTGCCGCCTTGACCTTCCGGGTTATGCTGCTGCCATTTCACATTGCCTCCCTTCTTTCCCTTACCTGGTTCTCATCATCAGACTCGGGGTCCTTGGTACTATCAGAGTCGGCATATTTGAAGAGAACCGCCATTAGATCCCCCATGTCGTTGCAGTGGCGTTTAAGTCGCCCCAGCTTCTACTTAAGGGGGATGAAACGACAATTTTTCTCCAACATCATGACTGCAGAACCAGCATTGATACTATCCGACGAGTGTATGATTCCGGCGCACCCAATGGGTTGTTTACTCGCCTTCACCTTGAATGCAAGAATCCAAATCCAGAATCGACATAGGTTGCTTGCATGTATCTTTAAATTTTTAGATAAAACGCCTCTTCAACTCCGCCCATGATCCAATAGAGTTAGCGGGCAAGCTTTTCAACCAAATACGAGCCGGCCCATCCAACATCATGGTGAAATATTTAGCACACGCTGCATCACCGACATCCAGCATCTCCGTAGCCATCTCATAACTCTCAATGGAAGCCTCTGGGGGCTGATCCGCCGTGTAATTAGGCCCCTTACGGGGGCCCTTGAATCCTTAGGCAAGCGATCCTTGCATAGAGCCGACACTAAACATGGCACACCCAAGGTTCTAGAGGACACTTCTGCCTCCACGGATGCTGAAGGATAAACCGGAGATTGTAGTTGAGACGCCAACTGAGCCGCTGCTACGTCTTGAGCTTGCGTTGTTTTTCCTTGAAGAGGAAAGGGTGATGCAGCAATAGTAGCGTAAGTATTTCCCTCAGTTTTTGAGAACCAAATTATCAATCCAGTAGGAGGCTCCTCAAAAGTCCCACGCACCTACACAAACAAACAAAGAACTCGCAACCAACGCAATAAAGGGGTTGTCAATCCCTTCATGGCCACTTGCTAAAGTGAGATCTAATAGAGATAATATGATAAGATAAATATATTTTTGGTATTTTATAATATAGATACAAAAAGTAAAGATGCAAATAAAAGTAGATTGGAAACAAATATGATAAAAGATAGACCCGGGGGCCATAGGTTTCACTACAGGCTTCTCTCAAGATAGCATAAGTATTACGGTGGGTGAACAAATTACTATCGAGCAATTGATAGAAAAGCGAATAATTATGAGATTATCTAGGCATGATCATGTATATACACTAAAAAAAATACACTTCTGTGATGATACGTGTTTGTCACAGTAGGTCGCGTTTTTTGTCATGCATGTACATCCATGACGATTTTATGAGAATCAAGATAGTCATACCTGTGCTGTCGTAGAAGTGTTCCATGACATTACCAAAATTATCATCACGGAAGTGTCCACTTCCATGACGATAAATCACGCGTCACAGAAGGGCTTTCGTCAAGGGTGACCGACACGTGGCATCCACCATAACGGAACGCCGTTAAGCTATCGGGTCAGGTTTTGGATCCAATAACCCATTAACAGCCCCAACCAATGGGGATTTTCCATGTGTAAAATCATCATTGGCTGGAGGAAACACGTGTCGGCTCACCGTTGGGACAGATGTCATCCGCTCATTGGACCGAAGGCGCCTATGATACGGTGACACGTGGCACAGCCCAACAGAGGCCCATTCCTGTGAAAAGGCCGGCCCGTTTGACTTGGTCAAAATGTGGCGGGCCTGCCCAAGGAAAGCCTGTTGACGGCATGTTCGCATATAGCCCATTTACAGCCTGCTAACCCAGGGCCCGTTACGCCCTATCTGAATTAGGCCCAGTAGCGTCATCTGGGCCGTCCAATATGATTCCAGCCCGTTTTAACTTCCGACCCATGTGTGGCCCATGACTTCTTTCGACCCATATGAGGCCCTTTGTAACTCTTGGCCCATTAACGGCCCGTGGTGAAACTGGCCCGTAATGAACAGTGTATCACTTTACACACATTAACGGCCCGTTATTCTATTGGGCCGTTTCCAGCCCAAGTTATCTTTCGGCCTTCTCAGGGCCCATTGATTCTTGGGCTCATTTGCAGCATTCAATTACATACGGCCACATCGCTATTTTCTACTTGTGGGCCAAATTCAGCCCGTCGTTCTGATCGGCCCGCTTGCGGACCGTTAATATGTTGGGCGTTTTCATGTAAAAACCCGCTGGGCTATTTTCATAGAGTTATCAACACGCCTATTAACGGCCCGTTATGGTCCACGAATTGTACGACCCATGATTGGCGAAATAATGATACGCCCCGTAGAAGGCCCATGGATCTACGGCCCGTATGAGGCCCATGGATCTACAGCCCGTAGAAGGCCCATGGACCCTACGGCCTGTAGAAGGCCCATGGACCCTAAGGCCCGTATAGAAGGCCAATGGATCCTACGGCCCGTATAGAAGTCCAATGGATTCTACGGCCGGAAGAAGGCCCATGGATCATACGGCCTGCAGGAGGCCCATGGTTACAATAGTCCTTGTGTTGCCATGATTATTTTGGCCTAGTTACCAAAAATAGGCTATTGTGGCCACTAGAAAAACACAGAAAAAGAACTGCAGTGACTACAAGCAAACAACTAAACAAGACAATAAGGAAATAAATAAGTAAGCAATTAACGCTAGCCTATTACCGCTATTACACATATTACATCCACTGGGCATCAAAGTTCGCCACCAGTGCAAATATAGGGAACAAAGCAGCATATTACATACACTGGCCGTCAAAATTGGCCACCAGTGCAAATAAATGCGGCAGCAAAACAAGAGCATAACTGAAACAACTTCAGAAGAGCTCAAGAAACGTTATCCTGGGTATCCACCATGCTGGCAATAAGCTAAGCAAGCTGATTAGCTTTGTCCTGTTTGGCGATAAAATCCTCCAACGCTTGTTGTTGCATCAGAAAGTATGCATCTGAATGCTCCAGGGACTTCCGCAGTCCTTCCGCTTCTTGTCACAGCACATCTGATAGATGTCTTTTATCTTTTAGTTGAGACTCAAGAAACCGAACTAATTCAGACAATGATTTTGAATAGCTTGTGCAAGCGGTAGTGGCTAGTAACTCGAACACTAAACCAAGACAGGACTTTGGGGTTGTCTCGCTGTCTTCAAGATAGTCTTCCTTAGCTGTTTTATCAGCTTTGTTGGAGACCAACAAGGATGTGTCACTATCCTGAACCTTATCTGCATTACTTCCTTTACCATTGCTTAATAAGGCACTCTTCCCGATATTCATCAAGATTCTAAAAGAAGAATCAAGCAGACACATAACAAGTTTAGCATGTACTAGTATATGAAACTCATTTTGGTGAACCAGTTCATTAGTAAGGTGGACAGGATTAAACTACCAAGTCTTCTATTCCCAAGTACTAGTACATAATAAAAGCATCAAACAAACATATATCTATGTCCTATGGTCACTGCATTGTCTTGCCAAATCAAAATAGAGACACGGTTCAAATCATATCAGTTCAAGACAAAGCAGCAGTGAAAGAATACAAATCGTGGGAAACTACATGGCACAACAAGATTTCAGATGGGTACCACGGGTCTACATGTACAACAACACTATTGGCTCTGTTGTGATGCTAGTAATGTGCATGATATGAAAGTCAACTGTATACACAATTGAAATTGAAATCAAAAGAGCTATTGATAAGAGCAAACCTGTTAAAGAAACATGCCTGAACATACCTGCTGTGCCATTGGAGTTTCGATTGGATCCTTCAATTTAAAAATAATTTTGTATAAGTAAATATAGTGATACAAGAGCAAAGCAATCATAGTTAAAAAAGGCGCGCCTAGGCTCTAGGCGTTGGCAAAGCGCTTTGCGCATAACTATGCTTAATCTGCGCATAACTGCCCATACGCATGCGCTTTGGTCAGTAAAGCGCAAGGCGGTGGGAGAACGCACAATTAACGCCTAGCGCTTTTTTGAACTATGATAGCAATGGAATCTTAAATTAGAACCGTTGTTCTTCGGGTTTAGGCACTTGTTCTACATGAACAGTCTGAAGAAGACGCAAGAATATAATACTTAAAATAGAAAATGAGCTCATAGACCTTACCACATTCTTGGTTCGGGACCGATCTGAACAAAGCGTTCCCGATCATCGTCCGATAAATGTGTCTCGGGAGAACGTAAGGGAATTTGATGAGTTTCTTTGCCGGTGAAGTACGTTTTCTTCAGGTAATTCCGATACTGCCACCAAGCATTCTTGAAGATAGCAGAGGTATTAGCACAGGTTACCTCATCCTGAGTTTCCAAATTGGTCCTTCTCTATATAGAAAAATGGGAAAATTTGCTTTATTATAACCATCATGGAGGTAGGATGTATGGGACGAAGCAAAGTAATTGCCATGAATAACATTACTTACACATAACTCCTGGACAAACACCTGCAACTGGCATTTTCCTTCATCTTCAGTATAATATTTCTAAGATGGGAACATACGCACATACGATTTAACAACATCAAATGCGATAGATGTTAAACTACGACTAGATGGTTGTGCTTCCTCGACAGGAATAGGCGTACTAACTGGTGGAGTTGGCGTTCGCTGTGATAGTTCTGGCCCTTTGGGCACTGGAGCTGCCTTACTAACTGCTCTTGTTTGGGAGCTCTGTGGTGGAGATGGTGCTGTGTCAACAGGAACTGGGTTACTATCGGCTGGTCTTGGGGTTAGATTGGGTGAAGCTGGTTCTCTGTCCATCGCAGTAGGGGTACAATCTGCGAGAGTTTGGGTTATGGGTGGTAGGGCTGGTTCTTGTGCATGTACAACCGAGGTGCTATCTCCACCAAGAGGTAGCACTGTTTTATTTGAAGACCGTGTTTTTAGTCCGCTAGATACTGGCATCACCCGCTCCAATTCAAATGGCTGATAAACAGGAAACATAGTTGAATGTACAGACACTGTATGAGAGGCAGATGCAATAGATAGTGTGGAAAAAAGAGGGCGTGAAATAGTTGACATGTATATTGTTTAACTAAAACGGATAGCATGACATAATTTCACATATATGATGTCTAACTAAACTGGATAGCATAGCATAACATAATTCAAAGATATGATGAATAACTAAACATGATCGCATGACATAATTCACCTACATGTTATCTAAGTAATCAGGATCACATCATTTAATTCACATATTTTGTTTATATGCTAAACAGAGGGCATTCGATATGATGTCTGAACTAAGAACATTGTGTTGAATATTGTGTATATGATGTCTAAACTATGCAATGCAAGAGACCGTATGCATGATATGAGCAGTATAACCGTGCCAAGTTAGAGCATACACCTCAGTGGGGGAATAGGACTGGTCATATGTCTCTGAATCCATCTCTGAGGAGCTATCGGGACCCAACAAGAGATCTGCTTGACGGTGTAGCATGCGCTCTGAAGGCCTTGTTTTCACTCCAGATTTTTCCATCTCCCACCCAAATGGCTGATAGAGTAGTTTAATGTACAAACATTGTCGACAAATGGAAATGTAATGAAGAAAAGGATGGGCAAGATATCATTCAAATATATGATGCCTGGTTAAACAGGATGGCATTGCACATTTCACATATATTATGGCTGGCTAAAAGACATGAGACTGCATAATTCCCATATATGATATAGAAACTAAACAGGTGGCATTACAGAACATGTCTAAACTAAGCAGATGATGTCAAAAGTAGGCACTGCAAGGCAACATATGCATCATATGACTAACATCATCATGCCAAGGTAGAGCAAACACCTTGGGGGGTAAATAGGAGTGGTCAGCTATGTCTGAATCCGCCTCAGAACAGATATCTTCCTCTGGATTACAATCTGGAGAGGGGTGGGGAGGGTTTGCCATTGAACCCACCATGGAGCGATGTCTGCATGACATTGTATTGCCGTGCAAAAATCTTCTCTTTTTCTCTACATGTTCAGCATGACTGTGTACAATATCTGACATGCATATGAAAAAATATGATGAGATTATGTAAGGAGAGCATGCAGAAATTTAGAGTGATGGTAACAACCAATGGATGGATCCAAAACTAATGATAGCAGGCTGATGATTGCTTTAAATTAATAAAAATACAGATGATGATTGCTTAACTATTTGTTTCCCACCCAAGATGAACAACATAGGCATACCCTAGGTGAACCAGATATTAGACAGACATACTATTCATTGCTGCCTCGATATGTGCCCCACAACTAATTTAGAACTCAAGTTTGAACATTAATTTGGACCTGACTTGGGAGCCAAGAGCTGAACAGGACGATAAAGTAGCAGGTAAGTTTAAGCAATGCATAACATAAGTAGAAACAAAAGAGTGCGACCTCTCTTGTGGACCCGTGTACTCCTCAGGTTCATCTGCTGAGTCGATGATGGTGATGCCGTTGCGGTGGGTGCCGGCGGCAGGGAAGGAGATCTGAGGCAGCGAAAGACGGTCAGGAGTCGTGATGTCTGGTTTGGTGGATGATTCTATCAATGGAGCAGCTCAGGTGAGGTGGACGACATCGCGGTAGGAGCAGGACAAACCACACAAGGTTCCCTTCGACACTTACCTATAACTGAAGTAATTCAGTAAGGGCTCATTTGGTTTGCATGATTCTTAAAATGCAGGGATAGGAAAAACACTGTAATAGGATAGGAAAATGCACATGGTAAACAGAGCATTTGTAAACACAGGATTTCTGTCAACTTGGGTGTTTGGTTTACAGGAATTGGAAGAGCAGAGGAATGCAAAGAAACATGGCCAAAATAAAGTGAAACCATATGAAAGCGTGTACACTTAGAATGCTATTCTGGCACTAATGCACTTGGTCTTGTTTTCATGCATAGGATTTTGAAAAGTAGGTCCAGGTGGATGTTTTGCTTCATTCCTTTCAACAAAATGCATGAATAATTGAATAGTAGAGTGCCATTGGAAAATTCCCTATTGCTATGTTTTTCCGTTGAACCAAAATAGCCCTAATGGATCGACGTGAATGTATAGTAATAAGTGATGCAACAAGTGTACAACCTCTTTGCCGTAGCCGTGTCGACCTCAGTATCATTGGGTTGGTCATTTGAAGCAGTTGAGGCAGAGGTGGCTGTCGGAGGTGTGGAGGAAGATCGAGGAATCAGATTCGGCGCCGAGGGCTTTGCTCTGTTGTGATGGATTGTTCTGTCATTGGAGCAGCTCCGGTGAGCCGTAAGACGTCAAGGCTGAAGCAGCACAAGACAGGCATCGTCAATCTCAAGTGGGATTCTAATAGCATCTCCAATAGATGATGTAAAATGGATGTAAAATTAACATCACCAAAAACCACCTGACTACAACAGATGAGGTAAAAACTGTTGACTTTGAACTTAACTGTCGAAACTGAAATTTACTGTGGAATCTGAATGCTACTATCGAAACTGAACGCAATGGTAGCAGAGAGGCACTTGACATGTAGTTTAGGGAGGGCCTGCAGTTCATCTTCAACCTGCACCCCCCTGAGCCGCCAGCCACCACCGGCCGAACCGTCGGCCCCAGCGTCGCCTCGCCGCCCCGAAACAACTTGCCACTGCCGCCCCAGCCAGCCCTCTAGGCCCCCGCCCCCACCCTGAACCCTAAGATAGATAGTGGGGTACCTCTCATGAGCCCCGTCCTGCTGCTATGGTGGTTCTTCCTTAACTCCGTGAGCCCCCCAACCCCTGAAAATCGGTGACCCAAAAGTCGATTCAGTCGATCAAGTGTGGCTTAATCGAGCAGAGCAGCAGACGAAGCGAGGGGAGAGCAGCAGCAGCAGCTGGGCGAGCGAAGCGATCGAGCGAGAGCCGGAGCAGCAGCAGCAGCGTGAGCGAGCGAGCGAGAGCTGAAGCAGCAGCAGCATATCCGGCCGGTATGGACGCCACCGCCAAAGGGTCCTCGCACTAGGGGAGAGCCGCCATGGAGATGTCGCCCGTGGTGCCGGCTTCAAGGTAGCCACTCCATGGGGGTGCGCGATGGAGCACCATCAGCGCCGGGAGGTCGAGTTAAGGAGAAGGTGCGATGCGATGAGTGTACAACCTCTTTGGTGGTGCCGAGTAGGCCTCAGCTTCGTCCGATGAGTTGGTGAGGATGCTGCGGTTCCGGTGGAGCAGGTTAAGATGGCGCTATGGGGATGGAGCAGCCGCGATAGACGAGGCAATTGTCGGAGAAGCTCCTTGGAGGTGGAGGACGGAGCGGCTGAACCGGCGGGACGGCGAGATGGATGATGGATCCTCATCCAGGGAGGTGGACGAGGGGCATTGAGCTGTTGCGGTGGATGATGTCGTCGGGGAAGAGGCTCCGGCTGGGCAACGGTGACGAGGCGGACGAAGTAGGGTGGGGTTTCGCGGCTGGAGCAGAGAGGTTATGGCGGCCTGGGATTTCGAATGGCGAAAAGGGGCGATGGAAGGGGGTGAAGCATGACTTAGGGACGCCCTTGTCCAAAATGTAGGGTGTGTTACAAAAGTACCCCCCACCGATTTGAACTAGCAGCCCTTTCGGCTCAGGGTTAGAAGGGGGATTTTGCATGTCGAGATTTGGCAGCTGGAGGGAGTTTTCGCACGCGTTGTAATGGGATAGCAAGGCGCGGGTTGTGAAGGCGGTAGTTTTGGGAGCACGATATCTGAATTTCGGGATATAACAAGACGCGGGTTGAATTTTAGGACAAGCCTAACGTAGTAATATTGTACTTATGCGTACCAAATCAATTCGCACTTCCTCAACCAAAAAGAAAACGAAAAAATAAAAATATTCACACCACACAAAGAGAGAGTCTTGCCCCGTTTTACTATACAAATGTTATTCAAAGCTACTCCCTCCTTCCATCTATATAGGGCCTAATGCGTTTTTTGATGCTAACTTTGACCAAATATTAGAGCAATGATATATGACATGCAACTTACACAAGGCACACCGTTAAATTCGTCTATGAAAGGTTCTTTCAGTGATATAATTTTCACATTGTGCATGTCATGTACTATTAATCTTATCAATAGTCAAAGGCAGTCTTAAAAATCTCATTACACCCTATATAGATGGAAGGAGGGAGTATGAATCCATGTTATGTCCGATTAAATTTTTTTGCTTGCTGTATAATGCATGTAACCTACTCATACCAACATTTTAGTGCATTCCAAATGTCTATACTACCGCTGCAATTCGAACTAAATTTGAATTTGTTTCTCTATTTCAATAAGAATCTACAATCATGATTGTTGCCAACTTCAACCATCATTCGTGTATTACCTTAATAACACACCACATGATTACTATAGAGATAGATATGAACTATGTGTACTACATGAACTCGAATTCTATTTTTTGAATACACTTGATGTTGATTCCAAATAATAGTACATTTGATGTACTAACTATATATTCATAATCTAAACCATGTTCCATACATTACACCGTGTTTATCACACAAAGTATAGTGCCCGCCCCTACATTATGACAAGTATTTAGACCTGAGTTGAAAAAGCCACACATTAGCCCAAATTATAATCAATGTTCTACATTATGTATCTTCTTCAAGTATCAGTATCCACTTGTTTATAATGAATTATGATCTTTGTTCGTCTTTTACACCTTCACGATCCTCTTCTATTTGTAGCTAGCTAGCCCTAACTTTCTATCGTGCATGCACACGCCCGCCCCCCTCACACACCCTTAGCGTCCCCTCCATCACGCACGTTCATTATTTCTCTTTAGGTCGTCCACCAGCGGTGTGTGTAGGCCCCTGGCTCCTTCTTTCTGGCACACACCGGTCGATATACCTCTCTAGCCAAGTGTGACTACAACAAACACATATATACTTACCCTCTTCTGTTCTCACCGGCCATGCCCCCATATGTCCAATACGATTCCACGCAAGTGCACACTCCCGCCCCTCTTTTCATTAATCACATGCTCGCACACTCCTCCCCCCTCGACATGGTAGGCCTCTCGCACCACCTCCTAGCCACACCCTCTCCCCCTGTCTGCCTCTCCGGACCTTATTTTCTTCTAACACATGCAGGCGTGTATATGAACTGATCTCCCTACATATAGCCAGGTCGACTATAATTCGTTTTCACCAAGCATCGATACACTTACCTCGCTAGTTATGTCTCTCTTTTCTCGGACACACGACGGTTGATCTTCCTATGTAGTTACGCATGCTTACCACAACCATATATTCTCCCCTCATCATCCTTGAATACCTCACGACCCGTCTCTCACACGCACGTGCATAGACAGACCGACATCCCCCGCCCTCTCTTATTGATATTGCACTCATACCCTCCGTTTGTCTAGCAGTCCTCTCCCACCATTTGTGAAACGCCAGTCCACCACCAACCCTCCGACGCTCTACCTTTGTCTTTTTCCCAACCTTATTCCTCAGCTACACATATCCATGGATGTCGATCGATCTCCCTCAATACATAGCTAGGTCTCTCTCCTTCCCCACACATATACTAGACGACCGGTCTCTACCCCCCCCACACACACACACCGATAGTCGAACGTTGTAGGTAGGTATCCATGCCACGGAGAAGAACTGCACGTCTGCCCTCTCAAATTCCAGTAGGCCAGCCGCCCTGTATCTTTGACGTGGGCAAACACAAATTCGATGGCACTCTTTATCGATCGCGCAACCACACACTTCATCCCTGTATTGAATTCTATCAATATCTTACGTCCATGACTCCGTTTCACATACATTGCATATGTTACGTTTTTCTGATTGAGATATCATCAACACATTGCCTCTGTTTCGCACAAACCATCTCTCTCACACCCACCCACGTACGTACCTGCACCTAAAGAAGAAGTTCACGCAGGACGCACGTACTCACGTCTCGTTCCCGGCCACACCCGCGCGAGTACACGGTGGAGTTCAATTCTGTACAAAAAGGCAGCCCACGTGATAATTGGACGCGTGTAGCGGTTGTTTACTCGAAGGAGGGTCGGGTACCACGCCTAGAATATAAAACGATTGCCATGGGGAAAATGGAAAAATGGGTTTGTTTGTCGTCACACCATCTCACACAAGGCCGCCGTGGCCTCTCTCTCTCTGCGTTGGTCAGTGATCCGGCCCCATCCCGTCCGCCAGCGGAAAGGGAGGATGTGCATCGTCTCTCCGTTCGAAGGCGTTGAGGCAGCTCGTCCCGATCTGCGGTACTCGCCGTTCTCTCTGACCAAGCTCTGGTGTGGTAGGGCCTTCGCCACTTGCTCGTTGCCGTATTATGGGTAGATCCCGGCCACCGGCGCCCTCCAAGTAACATCCCAATGACCCTCAGGTACAGCTTCCTCCGGCCTTGCTCCACTGCCCATATTCCCACGTTGCTGCATGTGGATCTTCTTTAGTTGTTTGCTTAAATCGTATCTCGGCCAGCATACTTTCCATCTTGCAATCTTGTCCTCAAACCATTTTTGATAAACCACCATGTGCTATCTTTCCCTTTTTACATGGAACATGCTTCTTTTTTGTGGGCGTATGTGTCTTCAACTCGTGTTATTGGGCAGTAATTGTTTCCTTTCGACCTCCTTTTGCAAACAGGGCTATCCATTTTCACCTCGTCGCTATTGCGACCTTTTAGTGAACTGCACAAATCACTTTTCGTAAGAGTGTTTTGTGCAGTTCCGCCAAAATGTCACACGGGCAACGTTTTTACATTTCTGTGGGACTGCGGAAAGGGAGATTGGTTTTGCTATCCTCCTCATCCAACTCCGTGCCTAATCTTCTCCAACAAGAAGTTAGTCCTAAAGAGAGATCGTAGAGGTGATCGGCTTCTATTTATGTGTGTTATGTTTCATCATCTAGTTCCACTATTATTGTAATCACACTGACTGGATATCTTTGCAAACAGGGATGGTCCGCTCGATTTTAGTGGAGCTGCACAAAATGATCGGATTGTGGTGTCCTTCATACACCTCTTTTTTGGCTACAGAGCTGGGTGAAACTAGCTGCCAAGCAATGAACACTGTGCCAAGGAAATGGAGCCATGCCTACGAACAACATCGATCAATTATATTTTTTTCTTTATTTGTACACCTTCTCACAACTTTGTCTTCAGTTGTGATGTGAATATTGGCGCTGATCTGCGAACCATTGAGATGCATTAGCCATGGTAGTTTCATTTGTATTTGATGGAATGTTGTAACGAGATAATCTCGAGGCAAGACACATGAATCCTAAGTTGAAACCTTTTTTTCCTGCGGGAACCAAAGTTGAAACCTTCATAGCATCACAGTACAATTTCATCAAAATTATGCGTACATATAAACAAATCCTGAAGGATTGATAGCAATGCCAGAAACAATTCAACTTCGTTTCGCCGACATGTTGGACATCCTTCATCCGGCTCCACCTGCCATGCAGCAATATTGAGTGCACAACACAACTTCAGGGAAAGATTCACCCGGTCGTTGCGCTTGATAGTAATGACTAGTGAGCAGTTAAATCACAGAGCCCCACCTTCGCCACAGTAAGTTGCTCGGACGAAGCAACCATCATTTCTCTGTTCCTGGAATCCGCTCGTACTCCCATATTCCCAAAGTAATAAGTTGCTCGGGCGAATCAACCATCACTATATCCGCTCACGTGTGATGACCACAGGAGCTATCCATTCAGAATGCATGCTAAAAAAAATAATGGTCGATAATAATGCGGCAAACTTTCAAAAAAAAAAACTAATGCGGCACCTCGGGCCAACGCGGCCAGATCGCATTTTGCATGAGAAATTACACACCATGTTTCGTTGACATGTGGTCCCGTTCCAACATATCAGTGAGACGACGGCGAGTAGTAGGAGTATTTCTGAACCGACGTGTAGGCCGGGGCGCCCCTTCATGAACCGTGGCAAACTGGCAACCGTCCACCGACTCTTCGCCTTTCCCTCTCGATTTGGAACTGCTGTCGCGCGCTCTTCCTCTCCCTCCTCCATTTTCCTTCAGCCCTTCACCCTTTCTTCTGCCATTGTTCGATCGTCTTCTCCATGGAGGGAACAGGACGGAAACAACCCCGTTATTCTTGCCCTGATCTGAAAGATGACGTGGTGGAGGAACTCATTTATCGGTGTGACGTCATCACCTCGGCTAGCATGGCAGGTTCGTTCAAGCCGATTCTCGACTCAACTAATAACATCATTACAAGGAACCCAAGAGTCAAGGAGCGGTTTGATCTCCCCTATCTTCTTCGCCGTGACCACGATGGTCGGCACCGCACGATGGAGGCCTCATACATGCAAGTTGATGCCGCTTGATAATGATACATATGATGTTAAGATTCCATCGCTTGAGGGCAAGGCTTGGGCAGGCGCAAATGGAGATTGGGTTGTTTACATTGGGTCCAACTACGAGTGGGAACTTGTGAATGTGTACACTCGTGACCGGGTTCCACTTCCCAAAATCTCAGCAGACTGCCTAGAGGTTGAGCACACCGGTATTGTACGCATGTTCAAATACAATCATGGTGACTGTCTTCTACGGAAGATAGCAATTTGTCGAGTTCCCAACCGTTCCTAGAATTACAACAACTATGAAGTTGTTGCTATCTTTGACAAGCTTGTTGCCGTCCTTGGTGGTTTGACTTGATGGACATTGCTCAAAAATCAATTTCTGTACACGGATGTGTACTGTGATGCAATTCAATATGAGGGCCTTGTGTTTGCTGCCACCACTCGTGGCACTGTTTTTGCATGGAATCGTTATGATTTAGGTACATTTGTCTTCCACCATAATTATAATTGTTTCATCCACATGCATGCGGGTTAGTAAGTTTCCCTTTACTAATTAACCTTCTTCTTGTGTTTCCAAGGTCCTGTGAACATTCCACCACCTATACTTGAAATTTTTTATAACCAAGGGGCAGATGATGATGGTGATGATCACGAGCATGAGGACGAGCAGCGCCCGTATACTCTTTGGCGCCTGGCAACTAATTCTGATGGATCACCTCTTTTCGTGTGTATACAGCCCACTGATGATGTTACTACTGAGGAAGCACGTGTTGTCTCCCATGGTCGCACTCTCCGGACCTATTCCAACACCCGTTGCATGGTATTCGAGATGGATACTAGTGTGCTAGCGCCAACACCTTCTCCCTGGTACAAAATTGATAGTCTTGGAGAAAACTCGCTCTTCCTTGGACAAAACTATCCGATGATGGTGAAAGGCGATCCAACTGCTGTTGACACAACGTTACTAGCACCATTTATGAGAAGCAACTGTGTCTATACCTCGGACATTAGGGTGGTTCCCTACCTTGGTGCTGATATAGTAGGCCGCTTCAGCCTGGATGATCAGTCCTGCGTTCGTCTCGAGATCGACAATAGATGGCCCGTCCCAGAGAACCACTTGTGGTTCAAAGCAAGCGTTTCCAACGCCGAGGAATGGTTGAGTTGAAGTTCTTGTCATTGCTTGTTATTTGTTGTGTGGTGAAAACTTTAGTATTTATAATGTATCCTCGTTGTCGATGTGGGTTGATGACCTGTTGTATGTGATATAATGATATGCCTGTGATAAACTTACTAAATTTATTAATGGCTTTCGAGTTGCTTCTGTGAGTGAGTGGTGCGACGAGGCAAAAAAATATTTTCTGAATACATAATTGTACATGCATTGCAACAGGTTATCGGATGAGGCCAATCAACAATAGTAGTACACTATTTCTACTAGCTTCACATGCTTCGCGCGTCGTGCGGGTGTTTTTACTATAGCCATATTGTACGTAACCAGCACCTCGAATCCTCGATACTAGTACTATATAGTAAGTAGTAGGAGTAGTAGGGTGGCATGGGCCAGAACAAGCATTCACGTCCAGGAGTACGGCACATGCCACCAGCATGATTCCATCTGACACCATATTTCTTGGAGTCCGTGCTAGAGCAATCTCTTCAAACTCATCGTTTCTCTAACTCAGCCATCGCGCGGCGGGCGAGGTGGGGGTTTGCCGATAGTCGGTTTCCTCAACTGCGGTCCCACTTGTAAGGACAACTTCAACGCTCTATCAATATATGGATGTACTCTTCTTCCCAATACAAAAACTTGCATCCATTCTACTCCCTCCGTTGCACAATACATGCCTTCTATTTGTCAAAATATATATGTATCTAGACATGTTTTAGTATATAGGTACATCCATTTTTGGACAAATGGAAGTCAAGTATTTTGGAATGGAGGAGTACCTAATAAATTTTTAAGTTAGCACAACTAGTCTAATCCGAGAGCACAACGAAGATTTGGTTGGGTTCTTCCTCCTTTTGCCGACACGTGGGACATCCAAAGCATCCAGGTTGTGTCATGAAAGAAAATAGAGTGGTAGTTGAAGCCACGAGATGTGCATCTTGGGTTAAGCGTAAATAGAATCTTACTACTCTTGAGTAACTCCAAAAGCGGCCACGAAGATCTTTATTGGATTTTTTTTCATCACCAAGACGTCGAGGTGAAAGATGTGCAGGTTCAGTGGGTCCTCTTGCGTTTTCACCGACATGTGGGGCGCATGTGAGCAAACAAATGATGGGCCCCACACGTCCGGCTGGCTGGCTGAGAAGAGAGATAGAGGAGGGCTGAGCACGGACTGCAGGAAATTTGTTCTCGTAACCAGCACCTTGATATTCGTGTGGTTGTTTCTAGAATAAAAAGGAGGTACCCTACTTATGTTACTCCCACTACGCCTAGCCTAAGGTTAGTAGGTGACCTTGCGCTTGGCTCTTCGCCTCTTCCGGAAGTTGATGGTTCTACAGTAGTGCTTCTGGCAATCTGACACCAAATGAACTGCTACACATCCACCGCTTGTAAGCAAAAGTTTCTCCTCGTGCTGCGAGCCACCGCGCACGCCTTGGCGAGGGAGGAGGCGTAATCAAGCTTCTCGTCGTTCTGCGAGTTGACGGGACACATCAAAGTTATTTACTAGTAGTACCTACTCTCTCCAAAAAAGGGCTGACCATGTCATTGCTACCATCCCGTGCTCCGTCCTTGAGTACGTGCACTATATTCACGTGCCATCGAGGAGAAAAAATATTGCGTATGTGCCATCGAAGTGCACGACTCACTTACGAAAAAGGGTTTCCCCCCGCTTTCCCCCCGCGCGACTCACTTACGCACTGCTTATCTGATTATCTCCATTTTCTTGCATGACACGTGCACCTTGATGCTAGATGTCTCGCGTGTTGGGAAAAGGATGAACAAAGCTCACGTAAAAGAAAAGAGTTGAAGAGCATAGATTCCCGACGACCAAGGAGGAGCAAGGAACCTCGCAGTGGAGCGTCTGCAAGGAACCTTGCGCGTTTTCCCCTGTTTTTTGCCGCCTGCACACCTATAAACAACTAAAAGAACATGAACTTTTCGCTAACCACTAGAAACGGTACATCAGGATGCTAAGTTGAAGATGTTTTATACTCCCTCCGTTCCCAAATATAAGTCTTTTTAGATATTTCAATAAGGGACTACATACGAAACAAAATGAGTGAATCTACACTCTAAAATATGTCTACATACATCCGTATGTTGTAGTCTATTTGAAATGGCTAGACAGATTAATATTTAGGAACGGAGGGAGTAGTTTATATTGAATTATTGATAACCACGCAACAAGCCACGCATGTACAGGACACATGCAGCCACGCATGTACACAAGCCAACGCACTAACTCCATCCGATCCAATTCATGCACATACGCGCACAGCATGGAGCACACAACGCATGTACAAAAGACGTGCATGCACACACGCTCGGCCGCAGAATGCACGTGAATAACACATGCATGCGCACACACTCGGCTCCATGGAGGCATGCGCCATCGCGTCGACGTCCGGTTCATCGTGCTACGGCGAAGCTCGCATGCAACGGCGCATACGCATCCCTTGCAACACCTTATTGCCATCGTTGCTCAACTACTAGTCGGAGACAAAGACGACCGCAGCCTCGGCCTTAGAGCTAGCACCGATGGAAAAACACGCACGCTGCACGCACACGAGCACATACGGAGTGCCCACGACATGGTGGTGGTGCGGCCCCGATCGCCTCTACTCCTTGCGCAAGACGTTGTCTATCAAGGCGGCTGCATGCTAATGATGATGTGGGTGAGATCTTCTAGGACTCAGATGATGACGAGGAAAATTATGAGACACAAGGTGGCGACACCGTCAAGGTCCACGGTCAAGGGGTGGTAGTAAGTGCTTAGATGTGTTTAGAGCAAGTACAATAGAGCTGAGTCGGTGGCTATAAGGAATAAACTATAGTATATTTCTGCTTAGTTGGAGGAAAGAGAAGAGGAGAGAGAAGGTAAGCGGGCTCTTCGTGAAGAGCCAGCTCAAAGACGTGCTCCTAGGCACTTTGTGAGAATGAAAGGTGGGCCACGTAAGAACAAAAAGTAGTAGTACACTCTTTTGATCTACTATTGTACATGTTGACTATAAGATGGGCTGTAGATGACATGGCACTGGCTTATAGCCAGCAGCTGGCTATACTATTAATGCTCTTTAGATGAGGTGCTAAGTGCATTAAATGGCTGAGTAACTCAAGTCTTCAATGCATATGTGCTTAGTTTATTGGTGCCCCATCATATTTTATGCATATGTGGCAGGCTTAGCAGCTATACATGGTGGAGCACTGGGAGAGGCCAAGGCTGGTCATAGTGGGGAGTAACTTGTACTGTAACATATTACTATGTTAGTCTAAACATCTCTATAAACCGGAAAGGAGGGAGTAGTAACATAGACTAGTGTCATATGCAGAGTATGGGAGCACATGATATTTCCCCGTCCGGACCGATCCCAAGTTAGCTTCTCACCTTCTTGGCCCAACAAAAACCCCTCCCCCCCTCCCGCGCGCGCTTCCCGCCCGTCGCCAGCTGAGCCTGCTGCTCCACATTGATGGCAAGTCAGGGCGATGCGACCTCTCACTGCTTCCGCCGTTGAAGCAGCGCGCCGACCGAGGGCGCCGCCATTGAAGTGGATAGTAACTTTAGAGCAAGTACTACAATTAGATGACATAAGCAGGCTATAAGGATTTAAATATAGTATTTGTGCTTAGTTGAAGGAGAGAGAAGAGAAGCGGATTGTAAACGTGTAGCCGGTTGTACTCCAACATACTTTGTGAGACAAAAGGTGGGGCCATTATTAATGATATTGTATTTATACTAAAGGGACTAACGGACGCCTTAATTACTCCGTTTTTTTAGACAAACCTTGGTGGGGCTATTATTGACTTTTTTAGCTATTATTGACTTGGACGTGGGGTTTGGGGGCCAAAGGCCTACTATTATACTCGCACGACCGACCTGACATGCGCTACCCTAGCCGCCGCTGTATCATATGGTTTCGCACCGTTCCAGATCTTAGCGCCGCCACGCAATTCTTCTCCAGCCCTCCTTCCGGCGTGCACCACGAGAAGGGACAGTAGTCCTCCGAACCCCGCCTTTCGTGATCCTGTACGGGAGAGGGGCGATCAGGTTTTTGGGGAGCACACTCCTGTGACTACTGCCAGCGATGACTTCCTCAACGACAGCCTTCTTCCCTGACCTCGGTAACCTCTTCATCAACGACATGAGTGACAACATCAACCACATCGGTTCTGCTCCCGCTGTACAGTATGTCATTCTGTCCTCCTGGTTTAGTCCGCATCATTACTTTGATGTTTGCAACTATCGTCGTGATCTATTTACTGCTGATTCGGATTAAATCTAATACTAAATTGCTCATATATTCAACAATCCAATCCAAAAACTTGATTACAGGCAATTTACTCCGAGTGGTTTTGCTGTGCTTTTGAAGCCGCCTACTTTTAAGGGGGTGCAATATAAAAGGTGGCGCTCAAGAGCAGTATATTGGTTTCAGATCATGTCTTGCTATGACGCCACTAAGGGTAAGCTTTGAGGCGATCTTAATCCTACACAGCAGGAAGCTTTTCAGAACATGGATACCCTCTTCAAAGCCGCCCTGTTGAGTGTTCTTGACGATTCCATTGTGGATTCATATATGTCGTTTAACAGCGGCAAAGACATGTGGGCTGCGCTCGAGGCCATGCTTGGGCCCTCGGGTGCTGGCAACGAGTTGTACGTCATGGAGCAATTCTGTGACTACAAGATGACTGATGAGCGCTATGTTGTTCAGCATACTCATGAGATCTGATCACTCTCTAAGGAACTTGAGTACTTTAAGTGTGTGTTGCGGACAAATTTGTTCTTTGGGACCATCATTGCCAAGCTTCCACCTTCGTTGGGCGATTTTGCTACTTCTCTAAAAACAAGAGACATGAGTTTTCTGTTTTGGATCTCATTAGCACTCTTGATTTTGAGGAGAAGCGAGAGCAAAAGACACACGTGCTCGGTCATTGAGGGAGCTTCTAGTGCCCACATGGTACACGAGAAGAACTTCCAGCCCAACCAGCCCCAAAACAACAAGAACAAATCTCGGGGAAAGGCAAGTTTGATGCAAAGAACAAGCCGTCACATTCTACCAACAAGAAGAATTCTCATAACGGGAAGGATACAAACCTCAATTTTGGTAGCACCGCACAAAATTGATACGGCTGCATCTACCAGCTGTCAGCTAACCTCATGGTGCTCCAGGTATTCCTACATTCGTAACTAGGTACAATGACCACCGCAAGATGAAATTAGCTTATTAAAGACGTTGACTTGCTGAGCATGATGTGAACGATCCTGTCATGTGTGGAGCAAACAATCGGTGCAGCGAAGGTGGAAATCAACCAAGGACTTATGAAATTATATGTAATCTTCCTCGGGCAGGTCGGTATCCCCTTCGTCCAGATGATCGTGTTTTGTCATGCCGAGCTATTGATATGTGCTACTGTTTTGCAACACCGTTTAAGTATAGCTACTGTTTTCCTATCTTTTCAGATTCAGGACAATGAATATGATATCAGGGGAACTGCACAATATGGACCCATGTTGAGTCATCTGTATTGCCTCATGTGTTTGCTGCAAATGTGTCAGCATCAATTGCAAGATGAGGCAGCTAGCTAGGTGTGAAGTTGCCAACATGCTCAAAGTGCTTGCAACATTGAGAAGAAACAAGCATGCCCAGGAAATTAATACGTGCGCAGGGAGGCCCTTTGCTCAGAGAAGCATCGACCGATTTTCTTTATTTCCACACCTTCTCACAGCTTTGTATATTGGTTATAGTATGGTGAATCATTGAGATGCATAGACATGCTGAACTTTTGTTCTTCTGAATGTTAGTTTAATGTGAGTGTTCAGCATCGAGACCGCATCCTCTAATTTGGTGGATGCACAGAGAAAATAAATCTCCTTAATTTACTCCATAACCACCCTATTAAATAGGCCTAGTAACAAAACAGGCGCATGCAGTGGCCGGCGGGCACATGCATCCTGCATGCATGGCCAGTCAGCCAAGCCCATGCGCCAGCTCCAATGCAGCAACGCTAAAGAAGAAAGTGGTTCTTGGGAAAAAGCAAGTAGTTAGTGCAGCGGGCCTTATAAACACGAACAGGACGCTCTCCCGCTTCCGTCTCCCCGCCCAATTCCCCCCGCTCCCCAATCTTCCTCACTTGTCCAGAAAACCCCGCTCACCTTCTTCCTCACTCGTACAGAAAACGCCTGCTCCTCTTCTTCCACTCCTACAGAAATCCCCAGCCCTCCTCCTTCCCCACTCGCACTGCCACTAGGCTCGTCTCTGGCTACTCTGCTCAAACCCGTGAGCTCGGCGCGACGCCCACAAGGAAAATGGAGTCGGCTGGGCCCAGCGCCAAGAAGATGAGGCTCCCGCCAGCGGCGATGCCGGTTGTAGATCCCAGACCTGTAGCTGGGAGAAGCGGCGAGCCCCCCACCCTGATCTGAGGAACCGGTAGAATCTCCGGTGGACCGCATCAGCGATCTCCCGGGCGTCATCCGTGAGGAGATCATCTCGCTTCTCCCCACCAAGGATTGCTGCCGCACACAAGTCCTCTCAACTCGGTGGCACCCTCTATGGCGCACCGCGCCCCTCAATCTCGACTGTCGTCAGATATCTGTCCTTCCTGAATTTGATCTCCTCAGAGCCATCGTCTCTTCTCACCCGCAGGGCCCCGTTCAATGCCTCTACATCCCGACAAGCTACCTGCTATCCATACCAGGCAAGGTGGACGCTTGGTGACATCCCCTGAATTCGAAAAACTCCAGCAGTTTGAGTTCTACCATTACCAAGAAAGTTTCATACCACGAACATACCAAGAATTCGTGCCCACACCACCGTTGTCCATCTCGCGGTTTTCCTCCTCTCTCCACACCGCCACCTTCGCCCGGTGCCATCTACCAGACGATCTGGTACAAATGCTTCGACTCCCACTGCTAAAAAAACTTCGCTTGTGGTGGTTTATCTGTCGGAGGCCTCACTGCACAGCATCATCCACTCCAGTTGCCCTGCCCTGGAGTGCTTGATGATTGTTTTGGGAATAGAAATCGGTATCAGTTATCTCCAAATAAAGTCACCTCACATTAAAAGCATTGGAATTTGTTTTAAAGGACAGCAGCTCATCATCGAAGATGCCCCTTCACTTGAAAGGTTGCTCCTTCATAATTGTTATACACCTTCAGAAATAACTGTCGTCTCTGCGCACAAACTGGAGACCTTGGGTGTAATTCATGACCCGTTTAATAATCACAAGGAGTTGGTGTTTGGCTCCTCACTTTTTCAGGTACCGTATATTATCATATACACATTTGTAATCATATGCTGCATTTTTCATTTGTGCGCATAAGTTTTATATCATCTTGGAGTACACTTTGGGTACTAGTATTATGTTATATGCTCAATCAAGAGTTCATCCATTGATAGCCTATCAATGCTGCTGGATTCTGTCAAGATCATATATATCAGAATGTATAGTTTTGATCTGGACATAATTATTGGCTTGTTGTGGTGCTTTCGATCTCTGGATAATTTATACATAGAGGTGATGATTTCATGCACATTGAAAGCCCGTATATATTGTACTAGAATTAATTGTTCAGCTGTCGTTCTTTCGACATACTCTTTTTTCAGACCTTAACTGTTTTCAACCTTCATGTCTACTTAGGCAGAACCACATGGAGAAAAACATATAACAAATCGTTGGCGTAATAAGCACAAGGATTTTCTCAGTTCTCATGATATTCGTTTCAGGACAATAACGATGGGACGATATGCATCCAACCAGGCAAACAGAAGCGTTGTCACATTCTTCCTGTTAAATGCGAGGTTACTGTTGTCCACGAGGCTTAATTTTTACAGCAGGAGATTTCTCACGGACGAACATGTTGAACAGCAAAAAAAGAAGTTTCAGGTGGACAAATGGGCTTCTAAACGTGCTCGACTTCTATTTACAATAAGTTGTAGACATCCTGAAATAATTTTTTTTGCACAGGATGTTGATTTTATGGATCAGACCGATCCATTTGTTTTGTGACTTCAAAAAAGAGTGGTTGGGTTAGATGTTACTGTCATGTTCAATCTGGATTTTGTCTAAAAATTTGATGAACAATTAATCCTTGGGCTTTTTGTACCATTTGTATGCTTGACTTGCATGTTGTTGCCCTCGTACTCCCCTCCACCTGCCACTACACTGCCGCATCTTCCATGGCTGCTGTTCGTTCCCGTCCGAGGCCTTGCCGTCGTTCTCCGCCTTGGTTAGCTCGATGTGCCTGCCACCGTCTGGCGTTGTCAACATGGTCAACAACCAAGAGGAATCAGGAGATGACTGTACGTGGAGAGGCTGACAGTAGGGACCCACCAGGGTCATTGCATTTCGCAAGCAGGTGCATCGTTATTACAAGCCAAAAAAATACTTCCTCCTAATTGTTTGACAACTAGGTTCCACACCATTGTCAATGTAGTCAATAAACGAGAAAATTACACAACGAGCGGATAACAACAGGGACCCAGCAGCTCGCCCAGTTGTTTTTCAGTTTCAGAGATGGAGCTCAACTGCGTGCTGTGCGGGGGTTGTGGCCCGTCTAGCCCACGCTTACGCTTTTATTAAGCACATGACGAGCCCAGTTGATATATTTTTTTCTTTCTAAAATTGGCTAGCCCAGTTCTTTTTTTTAGAATACCAAAACCGAGGTCAACTTGCTTTTCTCAGCCCTGCAGGGCTGCAAATCTTTCAAGACGAGGAGGGATGTAAGTAGTAAGAAATGGGCTTCCCCAGAAAACGGGCTATAAGTTGTAAGAAATGGGTTGTAAATTTTTAAGTAAATTTTTAAACCAAAGCCAACTGGCAATTGCATTAAAATATCATTTTTTTAGGATTTCTCTACTCTCTACTCTTATAAAAACCAAAGCCAACTGGCAATTACATTAAAATATCATCTTTTCTCCCACAAGATAAACTACTCATACAAATGCATCTTCATGTTCCGTGCAACGAACGGTCATCTTGCTAGTTAAGATTCTAAATTTCATTCATTTTTTTGCGGAGAATTGTTTTTTGAATTTTATTTTGATATAATTTTTCGAAAATTATTTTTAACATGACTCGAAATTTCATGATTAAAAGAGTTCGGACCCCACCGAAATATGCAAAATTTCGTTGAATTCTTTAGCAGTGCCCAGAATATATGGTCTGTAATGCTAATAAAAAGAATATGTACTTCAAATATCCTTAAGAATCAGCAAATGGGCTGTAAATTATTGAAAATAATGGCTAATGGGATTTATGATGTTTTCCACAGATTTGGAGGCTGACGTCTGGGCCTACTAGGTTGACGATGACGCTGTCCTAAATTTTTTTTGACGCGTACGCAAGGCTTTGTCAACTTAGTCAACACACAGCAGTGACTGTTGGATGTCCATCCAACGGCCGCCGTGCTTCTTCAATCTCTGATCTTCCTACTCCAGCCGCCCAAACCAGCGCCGGCGGGACTGCCTGCTCCCTCCTCCCGTGGCTTGCTGTGCTATCGTGAGGCCATCCCTCTAACCACCCACACATCCTGTTATTTTGCGGCGACGTCAGCCTCACCCCGCAGCCGACCAGTCAGCGCTCGTTCTCCCCTCAGTGTGGGCATCTGCTGCGGTGGCTTAGTCGGCTCCGGGTGGTTCTCTTCCTGGGCCTCTCCCTCGTCCATCGCGTTTGTGCTCTCGCCGCGGCGAGGTCAACATGGTCAACAAACAACAGCCATCGGAAGAGGCTGACAGTAGGGGCCCACACAAGAAAATGCCTCCTTATTACGTGCAAAATAATGATTCCTCCACTTGATAGCTGGGACCCACCAGAAGGGTCTCTGCATTTCACGAAAAAATGTTCCCCCCGCTGTCAGCTCAGACCCACCGGAAATGCATCCTTATTACGCACAAAAAAACGAATACTCCCCCTGCTAGGTGGGACTCACCTTGGTGGGAGGCTGACTTGTGGGCCTACTAAGTTTACGGGGACGGAGGGCTTTGTCAACTTAGTCAATATGAACGATTCTAGCTCCAGTGACCGTACGATGTCCATCCAACAGCCGTAGTGCTTCTTCAACCTCTGGTCTTCGTGCTCCAGCCGCCCAAAGCAGCACCGGTCGTGCCGCATGCTCCTGCCTCCCATGGCCGGCTATGATGCGGCGGAGGCCTCACCGCCCCCTACTACTCCCACCGCTAGCCAAGCCATCCCTCTACTCACCCACACCCCCTGTTATTCTGCGGCGACGGCAGCCTCACACCCGCAGCCGAACCAGTGAACCCTCGTACTCCTCTTCGCGTGAGCATTCACTGTTGCGTCTTCCCCGGCTCCGCGTCGTCCCCTTCCTAGGCCTCGCCGTCGTCCACCGCCGTGGTGCTCTCGGCATGACGTGGTCTATATTTTGGGACCTACCCTGCTGGAAAGACCTAGAGGTCCGCTCTTCGATCGACGTGATGCACGTGACGAAGAACCTTTGCGTGAACCTGCTAGGCTTCTTGTGTATGGGAAGACAAAAGATACAGCTAAGGCACGGGAGGACCTGCAACGTTTGCACGAAAAGATGGCATGCTTCCAAAGCAGTATGAAGGTCCTGCCAGCTACGCTCTTACCAAAGAAAAGAAGGAAATCTTCTTTGAATGCCTGCTTAGTATGAAGGTCCCAACTGGCTTCTCGTCGAATATAAAGGGAATAATAAATATGCCAGAGAAAATGTTCCAGAACCTAAAGTCTCATGACTACCACGTGATTATGACGCAACTGCTTCTGGTTGCATTGAGGGGGCTTCTACCGAAAAACGTCCGATTAGCCATTGTGAAGCTATGTGCATTCCTCAATGCAATCTCTCAGAAGGTGATCGATCCAGAAATCATACCAAGGCTAAGGAGTGATGTGGTGCAATGTCTTGTCAGTTTCGAGCTGGTGTTCCCACCATCCTTCTTCGATATCATGACGCACATCCTAGTTCATCTAGTTGACGAGATTGTCATTTTGGGCCCCGTATTTCTACACAATATGTACCCCTTTGAGAGGTTCATGGGAGTCCTAAAGAAATATGTCTGTAACCACACTAGGCCAGAAGGAAGCATCTCCATGGGCAATCAAACATAGGATGCCATTGGGTTTTGTGTTGACTTCATTCCTGGCCTTAAGAAGATAGGTCTCCCTAAATCGCGGTATGAGGGAATACTGACTGGAAAAGGCACGCTTGGAGGGGACTCAATAATATGCAGGGACGGATATTCTTGGTCTCAAGCACACTATATAGTTCTACAGAACTCTACCTTGGTGACCCCATATGTCGATGAACACAAGAACAGTCTACGCTCCAAACACCCGGAGATGTACGGAAGGCCTTGCCTACAAGGGCCCGGGCTGCAGCGTGGTGCCCGCCGAGTCCGGCGTGAATTTCAGCCAGGAGATTTCGCCCTTCCTCTTCGGAGATACACCTTTGAAGGACTCCGGTTGTGCTTTTCTTATAAAGTTCTCCCTCATGGACCTTGTAGGCTTTAGATCGCCGAACTATGCAGCGGGCCTCATTTTGGTCTTCGGGAAGTTCCTGCCGCATTAAGTAGGCGAGGAATGGTTCTGTCCACGGGGCAATTACTGCCATTATTTCATGAGCTGAAGGTGTTATTTCGTTGGATGAGCCGCCGATTGTGTCAGAATGGTCTGAGTTAGGTGATGCAGCTGGCTCCGGATTGTTATTTCCGGACTCCTCTTCCCATAATACGGATGGCTTGAAGAGCCATTCCAGGAAGATGTTTGGAGGGACGGCATCTCATTTCGCGCCGATGCGTGCTAATACGTCTGCTGCTTGGTTATTATCCCGGGCTACATGGTGGAATTCTAGTCCTTCGAACCGAGCTGACATTTTTAGGACGGCGTTGTGGTAAGCTGCCATTTTTGGATCTTTGGCGTCAAAGTCTCCATTTACTTGGGATATAGCGAGGTTTGAATCCCCGCACACCTCTAGGCGTTGAATGCCCATGGAGATTGCCATCCGGAGGCCATGTAGAAGGGCCTCGTATTCGGCTACGTTGTTGGAGTCCATGTACATTATTTGAAGTACGTATTGGATTGTGTCTCCAGTTGGGGACGTCAGGACGACGCCAGCCCCCAAGCCAGCCAACATTTTGGATCCGTCAAAATGCATGATCCAGTTGGAGTACGCGTCGTACTCTTTAGGGAGTTCGGCTTCGGTCCATTCGGCGACGAAGTCAGCCAGAACCTGCGACTTAATAGCTCGCCGTGGTTTGTAGGTTATGTCAAATGGTAAGAGCTCGATAGCCCATTTTGCAATCCTGCCCGTTGCGTCGCGATTGTTTATAATATCGTTGAGAGGTACTTCGAAGGCCACCGTTATTGAACACTCTTGAAAGTAGTGTCGCAACTTTCGGGATGCCATGAACACCGCATACGCTATCTTTTGATAATGTGGGTACCGGTATTTGCATGGAGTTAGAGCGATGGATCGTAGTACACTGGTTTTGAAGAGGGAATTTGTGCCCTTCATTTCTCGTTCAACGACGAGTACCGCGCTGACAACTTGATGTGTTGCTGCGTTATATAATAACATAGGTTCGCCCAGGCTGGGCGCGGCCAGAACTGGATTTATTGCCAGTATGGCCTTTATTTCTTCGAGTCGGTTACGGCAGCATCCGTCCATTGAAATGTTCGGTCTTGCTGGAGGAGGCGGTAGAGGCGAGCCTTTTCTCCCAAGCGGAAATGAAGCGACTTAAGGCCGCTCGCATCCGATTAGTTTTGTATCTGCTTGAGGTCTTTTGGAATATCAATTGTGACAGAGCTCGGATTTTAGCGGGTTTGCTTCAATTCCTCTACGGATCGATGAATCCCAAGAGCTTTCGGCTGGTACGCCAAAGACGCATTTTCGGATTGAGCTTAATGTCATATGCTCGGAGGTTGTCGAATGTCACCCTCAAGTCTTCTACTAGAGTTCCGACATGTTTGGTCTTGGCGACCACATCGTCTCGTATGCCTCTACTGTTTTGCCTATCTGGGTAGCGGACATGTTTGAATCATGCGCTGATATGTTGCGCCGGCGTTTTTGAGTCCGAAGGGCATTGTGTTGAAGCAGAATGGCCCATATGGAGTAATGAATGCCGTTGCGGCCTAGTCTTTCTCCGCCATCTTGATTTGATGGTATCCGGAGTATGCGTCGAGGAAGCACAATGAATCGTGCCCTGCGGTAGCATTGATGATTTGGTCGATGCGAGGGAGGGGGAAAGGGTCCTTTGGACAGGCCTTGTTAAGGTCTTTAAAATCGACGCAGAGGTGCCAGGATTTGTCCTTTTTTGGTACCATTACTAGATTGGCTAGCCAGTCCGGATGCTTTATATCTCTGATGAATCCGGCTTCTAAGAGTTTGGCTAGCTCTTCTCCCATTGCCTGTCTTTTGGGCTCGGAAAATCGCCGAAGAGCTTGTTTGACTGGCTTGAATCCTTTTAGGATATTTAGGCTGTGCTCTGCCAGCCTGCGTGGGATTCCTGGCATGTCTGAAGGGTGCCACGCAAAAATGTCCCAATTTTCCCGAAGGAATTCTCGTAGTGCGGCTTCGACATCAGGACTTAATTGTGCCCCAATGGAGGCCGTCTTTCTGGGGTCCGTTGGATGGACCTGAAATTTGACTATCTCGTCTGCTGGTTTAAAAGAGGTGGATTTGGACCTCTTATCGAGTATCACATCGTTCCTATCCACCGTGGAGTGCAGCATAGTTAGTTCCTCTGCCGCTAGGGCTTCGGACGATGCCTCTAGGGCCAGTGCGGCTGTCTTATTTTCAGCGCGGAGTGTCGTATCTGGATCACTGGCGAGAGTGATTATCCCATTGGGTCCGGGCATTTTGAGCTTCATGTACAAGTAGTGGGGTATAGCTTGGAAGATTGTGAATGCCTCTCGCCCTAACAAAGCGTGATATCCGCTGCCGAATGGGGCCACTTGAAACGTGACCTCCTCGGACCTGTAATTGTCCGGTGAGCGAACACTACATCTAGTGTGATTTTTCCTGCGCAGCGTACTTCTCGACTAGGGATTATCCCTCTGAAGGTTGTGCTGCTTCGCTCAATGCGGCTCCAGTCAATTTCCATTTTTTGAAGGGTTTCCTCATAGATGAGGTTTAATCCGCTGCCGCCATAAATGAGTACCTTAGTAAGAAGAAAACCGTCCACTATCGGACTGAGGACCAATGCGGCTGGTGCTCTAGCTGTTCGGAATTTAGGTTCGTCGCTGGCGTTGAAGGTGATAGCCGTGTCGCTCCATGGATTTGTTGTTGCCACTTGGTAGACTTCGGCGAGGCTGCGGATTGTTCGTTTCCGCATGTTATTTGATGCGAAAGTCTCGAAGACTGTTAATACCATACTGGTACTGCTGGGTTGGTTGCTCGGGGCTAAAAAGGCTACGCCACTTTTGGCCACCTGCCGTAGTATCCAACACGCTCGAAGGCTATGTGTTGGAGTGGCGCCTTCCGTACTGTGGATTTTGCAGGGTCCATTGAGCCAACCCTCCAGTACGGTTCCGTACCCTTTAGGGGGTTTTGGTTTTTTGGTATTCAACCCGGGTGCTTGATAATGATGCACCCTTTTGTTTCGGACTAGGGATGTATTCGGGGCCGGGTTATCCCAAAATTTACTTTCGGTTTTCCAGGCGCTCTCCATCGCACAGTACTTTTGTACTATGGTCACCAAGTCAGCAAAGCGTGTAATTTCGCGACGACTTATGGCGTTTAGGATTCCCTTGTCTATGCAATTATTGCAGAAAATTGGGATTGCATCCTCCTCTCGGCAGTCCTTTATCCTGTTCTTAACCCGGAGGAATCTGGCCCAGTAATGATGTACTGTTTCAGCAGGCTCTTGCCGAATTCGAGAGAGATCGCTAATGTTTGGGTGGGCGGGTGGAACTAGATCCGGAACCCTGTTCAATTCAGGACTCAAGGGCCGAGAAGTTTCCGAACTTGGAAGTTTGGATTTTTGACTGTTATCCAATGAGTCCAACCCGCCTCCTGACTTTAAGTTCAGGGCTTGATTGACGTCCGTCCCTCTGCGGGAATCCGGCATGGAGGGATCAGGAATCCGGACGCAACTAGTCCTTAAGATACAAGAAGAATCGCCGCATTGCTGCTCTATCACAACAACATGATGGGTAGCCTGGGGAGAGTTGATCTCTGTCAGATCGGTTTTAGGCCCTATCCGGTCGTGGTCTGTGGTGACTCCCAGGTCAGCGATGCGATCCAAGAGCTCGTTTATGGAGGAGAGCTCGATCGGATCTAACTGTTCGGCAAGTTCCGAACTAACCTGGAGATTGGTTTCGATGACTCGAGAGGTCATCGTCGGTAGCTGATGGCGGATGGCGGTCATAAGAAAACCACCTAGCCAAAGAGTTCGCCAGCGGCCAAGGCTCCTTTGGCGATAGTATCGTCTTTAAAGGCGAGATGAGGCATCCTACCGACGGCGACACGAGGAACTCTCAATGAAAGCACCAATGTCGGTGTCAAAACCGGCGGATCTCGGGTAGGGGTCCCGAACTGTGCGTCTAGGCGGATGGTAACAGGAGACGAGGGACACGATGTTTTACCAGGTTGGGCCCTCTTGATGGAGGTAAAACCCACGTCCTGCTAGATTAATATTGATGATGTGTGTTACAAGAGTGGATCTACCACGAGATCAAAGAGGCTAAACCCTAGAAGCTAGCCTATGGTATGATTGTTGTTCGTCCTACGAACTAAAACCCTCTGGTTTATATAGACACCGGATAGGGTTAGGGTTACACAGAGTCGGTTACAATGGTAGGAGATCTACATATCCGTATCGCCAAGCTTGCCTTCCATGCCAAGGAAAGTCCCATCCGGACACGGGACGAAGTCTTCAATCTTGTATCTTCATAGTCTTGGAGTCCGGCCGATGATGATAGTTCGGCTATCCGGACAGCCCCTAGTCCGGAACTCCCTCACCTCTGCTTCCTGCCCTTTGGGCTGCTGAAAAGAGGCCTTTGGTCCCAGTTGGTGGCACCAACCAGGACTAAAGGAGGCATTCGTCCCGGTTGCTGGCACGAACCGGGACCAATGCTTCTTCTATATAACTAGCACTTGTGAAAATTTTATTCAGTTCGTCTTCCCTGCCCCGACGACGCCGCCAGGCTGCCCCTCTGCGCCTCGCCATTGCCGTCGTCGCCCTGCCTCCAACGCCATCCCGCGCCGCCAAGACGCCGTCGCCGCCCCGACGCCGCCGGCCCTGCCTCCTCGTCGCCCGTCGCCGCGCCCCTCACCATCGCCGTCGTCGTGCCCTGCTTCATCGTCGCCCGTCGTCGCGGCCCTCACCGTCGCCATCCCCGTGCCCTGCCTCCTTGTCGCCGCCCCTTGCGCAGTGAGCTCATATATATATGAATTTTCCTAATTTAGATGTGTAGTTAATTTACATGTGTAGTTAATTGAGTTGTCGTAATTTGTTCATATTATGTTAGAATTTTTTTCTGTTCATAGTTTTTTTTGGTGATATTATTGTTGAATATGCAAATGTTTGTATGTTCATATATATGCAAAGAATATGTCATTTTTTATGATTTTTTCTGTTCATAGAATTTTTATGATTTTTTTCTGTTGTAATTTTGTTCATAGAATTTTAATGATTTTTTGTTCATAGATTTTTCTTTGTCAATTTATGTATATGTTCATATTGTGTAAATATAGGAAAATTGTGTATGATCAAAGTCATTTATGTATATGTTCATATTTAGAAGAAAAAGCAGGAGAGGAAAAAGGAAAATAAGAAGAGAAAGTGTTTAATATAATTAGTTAGAAAATAATAGAACTAGTTAAACTAGTTTATTTTTAGTAAGTACTACTTTATTTTATTTATAGTAAGTGTTTAGTAGTTGAACTAGTTGATTAAATAAAACTACTTTATTTTACTATATATAGAAGTACATAGTTTATATTTAGTAAGTACTACTTTATTTTATTTATAATAAGTCTAAGTAGTTGAACTAGTTGATTTAGTAAAACTACTTTGTTTTACTATAGAAGTAGTTTATTTTAGTAAGTACTACTTTATTTTATTTATAGTAAGTGCTTAGTAGTTGAACTGATTTAATAAAACTACTTTATTTTACTATAGAAGTAGTTTATTTTTTGAAAGAAAATTAAAAGAAATAGTTTATTTTTAGTAAGTACTACTTTATTTTATTTATAGTAAGTGCTTAGTAGTTGAACTAGTTGATATAATAGAACTACTTTATTTTACTATAGAAGTAGTTTATTTTTTGCAAGAAAATTAATAGAAATAGTTTTTTTTAGTTCAAGCAATTATTCCCGCATCATCGTCGACGATGCCTATCCCGCATCCTCGTCGTCTACTCGGCGGAGGACGCCGGCTTGCTCAGAGGGGCCATGTCCGGGACTGGGCTCCGCCGGGCTGGTATTGGGAGGTGCTACCTTCTGGGGGCGTAGGTTGGTGAGGAGCCAGCCCGTCGTTGACCCAATCCTTGTTTGGTGGCGCTCGCGTGGGCCAGTGATGGTGCCGAGGCTTCCGGACTGAGGTGGTACGTCACCATGTCAGCGAGGAGGACGAGCACGTCCGTTGCTACATGTTTGCATTGGAGGGTGATAACCCACAAGTGTAGGGGATCGCAACAGCTTTCGAGGGTAGAGTATTCAACCCAAATTTATTGATTCGACACAAGGGGAGCCAAAGAATATTCTTAAGTATTAGCAGTTGAGTTGTCAATTCAACCACACCTGGATAACTTAGTAGCTGCAGCAAAGTATTTAGTAGCAAAGTAGTATGATAGTAATGGTAACAGTGGCAAAAGTAAAGAGAGCAGTTTTGTGGTAATTGTAACAGTAGCAACGGAAAAGTAAAGAAACAAAGCACAATATGTGAAAAGCTCGTAGGCATTGGATCAGTGATGGATAATTATGTCGGATGTGATTCCTCATGTAATAGCTATAACATAGGGTGGCACAGAACTAGCTCCAGTTCATCAATGTAATGTAGGCATGTATTCCGAATATAGTCATACGTGCTTATGGAAAAGAACTTGCATGACATCTTTTCTCCTACCCTCCGGTGGCAGCGGGGTCCTAGTGGAAATTAAGGGATATTAAGGCCTCCTTTTAATAGAGAACCGGAACAAAGCATTAGCAAATAGTGAATACATGAACTCCTCAAACTATGGTGATCACCGAGAAGTATCCTGATTATTGTCACTTCGGGGTTGTCGGATCATAACACATAATAGGTGACTATAGACTTGCAAGATAGGATCAAGAACTCACATATATTCATGAAAACATAATAGGTTCAGATCTGAAATCATGGCACTCGGGCCCTAGTGACAAGCATTAAGCATAGCAAAGTCATAGCAACATCAATCTCAGAACATAGTGGATACTAGGGATCAAACCCTAACAAAACTAACTTGATTACATGGTAAATCTCATCCAACCCATCACCGTCCAGCAAGCCTACGATGGAATTACTCACGCACGGCGGTGAGCATCATGAAATTGGTGATGGAGGATGTTGATGATGACGACGGGGACGAATCCCCCTCTCCGGAGCCCCGAATGGACTCCAGATCAGCCCTCCCGAGAGAGATTAGGGCTTGACGGCAGCTCCGTATCGTAAAATGCAATGAAACTTTCTCTCTGGTTGTTTTCACCGTGAAACGGAATATATGGAGTTGGATTGAGGTCGGTGGAGCATCAGGGGGCCCACGAGACAGGGGGGCGCCCAGGGGGGAGGGCGCGCCCCCACCCTCGTGGACAGGGTGTGGGCCCCCTGGCCTTGATTCTTTCGCCAATATTTTTTATATTTTCCAAAATTTATCTCTATGGATTTTCAGGTCATTCCGAGAACTTTTGTTTTCTGCACATTAAACAGCACCATGGCAGTTCTGCTGAAAACAGCGTCAGTCCGTGTTAGTTTCATTCAAATCATGCAAGTTAGAGTCCAAAATAAGGGCAAAAGTGTTTGGAAAAGTAGATACGTTGGAGACGTATCAACTCCCCCAAGCTTAAACCTTTGCTTGTCCTCAAGCAATTCAGTTGATAAACTGAAAGTGATAAAGAAAAACTTTTACAAACTCTGTTTGCTCTTGTTGTTGTAAATATGTAAAGCCAGCATTCAAGTTTTCAGCAAAGATTATGAACTAACCATACTCACAATAACACTTAGGTCTCATGTTTACTCATATCAATGTCATAATCAGCTAGCGAGCAATAATAATAAAACTCGGATGACAACACTTTCTCAAAACAATCATAATATGATATAACAAGATGGTATCTCGCTAGCCCTTTCTGAGATCGCAAAACGTAAATGCAGAGCACCTTTAAAGATCAAGGACTGACTAAATATTGTAATTCATGGTAAAAGAGATCCAGTCAAGTCATACCCAATATAAACCAATAGTAATGAATGCAAATGACAGTGTGCTCTCCAGCGGGTGCTTTTTAATAAGAGGATGATGACTCAACATAAAAGTAAATAGATAGGCCCTTCGCAGAGGGAAGCAGGGATTTGTAGAGGTGCCAAAGCTCGATTTTAAATTAGAGATGAATAACATTTTCAGCGGCATACTTTCACTGTCAACGCAACAACTATGAGATGGCGATATCTTCCATACTACATGCATTATAGGCAGTTCCCAAATAGAATGGTAAAAGTTTATACTCCCCCAGCACCAACGAGCATCAATCCATGGCTTTGGGGGAGTTTTGTTTAATTATTTTGATTTGCTTTGATCATTTTGATCATGGGACTGGGCATCCCGGTTACCGGCCATTTTCTCGTGAATGAGGAGCAGAGTCCACCCCTCTTGAGAATAACCCACCTAGCATGGAAGATATAGGCAGCCCTAGTTGAAACATGAGCTGCTCGAGCATACAAAACATAATTTCATTTAAAGGTTTGGAGTTTGGCACATACAAATTTACTTGGAACGGCAGGTAGATACCGCATATAGGAAGGTATGGTGGACTCATATGGAATAACTTTGGGATTTATGGAGTTTGGATGCACAAGAAGTATTCCCGCTTAGTACAGGTGAAGGCTAGCAAAAGACTGGGAAGCGACCAACTGAGAGAGCAACAACAGTCATGAACATGCATTAAAATTAATTCACACGGAGTACAAGCATGAGTAGGATGTAATCCACCATGAACATAAATATCGTGAAGGCTATGTTGATTTGTTTCAACTACATGCGTGAACATGTGCCAAGTCGAATCACTCAATTCGTTCAAAGGAGGATACCATCCCATCATACCACATCACAATCATTTTAATAGCATGTTGGCACGCAAGGTAAACCATTATAACTCATAGCTAATTAAGCATGGCACAAGCAACTATGATCTCTCAATGTCATTGCAAATATGTTTACTTCATAATAAGCTGAATCAGGAACGATGAACTCATCATATTTACAAAAACAAGAGAGGTCGAGTTCATACCAGCTTTTCTCATCTCAATCAGTCCATCATATATCGTCATTATTGCCCTTCACTTGTACGACAGAACGATGCGTATAATAATAATAGTGCACGTGCATTGGACTAAGCTGGAATCTGCAAGCATTCAATTCAAAAGAGAAGACAAAGTAATATGGGCTCTAAGTTAAATAAACAATCATGCATATGAGAGCCATTAAGCATTTTCAATATGGTCTTCTACTCTCGACCCCCAAAGGAAAGAAAAGAAACAAAAACTATTTACACGGGAAAGCTCCCAACAAGTAAAAGAAGAACGAGAAATCTTTTTGGATTTTCATTTTAATTACTACTACGAGCATGGAATTAAACTAACTAATTTTTTTGGTTTTTCTTAAGGTTTATCAAACACACAAGAAGAAAGCTAGAAAAAGAAATTAAACTAGCATGGATAATACAATGAAAGAGTATGAGCACCGACATCGAATAGTGTGTGAACATGAATGTAAAGTCGGTGAGAAATACGTACTCCCCCAAGCTTAGGCTTTCTGTAGCGACCCGACCTCCGACGGTCAAGCCTCTGTGTTGTTGTGCCATCCCTGGATCAGTATGCTGGCACACACAGTACATCAATGTATATATCAAAGTGCAATCACATGTATAATTAACGTAAAACTGATATATACCTCATAAGTCACAGCGGAAACAATTAGTCGGGTGTGGAGTCCCATCAACGCCATCGGCAGGTTGAGTGTAGACCGTAACCCTGTACCGTACTCTTACTCGTCGGAAGAAAAATATCTGCAACATGATACGTTGCAGCCGTGTAGGTCAGTACATTGAATGTACCGGCAAGATCACAACATGAATAAACAGATGGTAAAACTATACTATATGCAATTTGGCTTTGTGGCTCTGTATCTGAGTTTTGTTTGCGTAAAAGCTGGTTTTATTTTCCCTACATCAAAGGAATAAATGAAGTCTGTACTATGGAGTCTTCTGTCATGACATGGTTCCGCCAACCGATGTCTCATAGCCCAAAATCATCATATGTTGCCCACAATTAAGTTATCAATCCGGTGTTGAGAGTTTCGAGATAGATCCAAGTCCAGATGCTCAAATTGTCCGTAACCGGGGACACGGCTAATCGATTAGGTTTAAACCCTCTGCAGAGGTTTGTACACTTTACCCGCAAGATTCGATCCCTCTCTTTACGTTCTCGCGCTTCAGGGTGTTTGAGAACAAGATGACCGAAACATGGTCTTCCGAAGAGTTCCTCTGACCACTGTCCGGTGCTCATCCCATCCTACCGTAGTTCTACATCTGCTAGCACCGTCCCAGCCAGAGTCACAACTAAGGTCAACCAAGCCAGAGCCCATATTGACTTGCGGTTGCACAGGTAAGCTTCCGGGCATGAAGTATTCTTCCGTCTCTTTGAGTCTGGGTGAAGCTTTCCGCAAGATGTCATGGCGCTTCTCCATGCATCCCGGCCAACCACCTGGTTCCCCAGGGTGCCCGTCAACCATCCTTCACCCAGTAGTGTGTATTGAATTCTTGTCTTGAGTCTTGAAGTCTTGAGGCCTTGAAAATGCAGTCCTTGCAGATGCCATCATGGAATTGTCGTCATTGACGTAGAGTCCTCCTTCTTCACACCACTCTCGTGCACTCATACCAAACCCCGTCTACTATAGCGTAGCATTAAAATAAAATATCGTCCCGGGCTTGGTAACAGGGTGATGGGTTCCTACCTCATGCATACTACTCAACTACAAGGATTCAATAACACTACTGAGGGGTGGTTGCAAAGATGCCACTAAATGCAATAAAACATAGGTATGAAAGCATGGTCAAAGTGAACTTGCCTGGTAAGTTGATGAAGATAGCAACACTCTCGAATAATGACTTGGTAGAACTATTCGTCACTCCGTTGAAAATCTATATAGTCATAGCATTCATATAAGCAAACATCCTAGCAAACAATTCTAACACTCATAATAAAATCAACAAATAAAAATGCAAATCAAGGAACACCAAATAAAAACAAAGAAAAACTACACAACAAAACTACCAAAGAAAAACTCGGAGAAAACAATTCAAGGTTTTCCTACATCAAGCAACAATTAAAAATAGTTTTGCACTACAAAAAATTTTCTTAACAGAACCTAAGCATGGGTTTATGCTACCTAACAGAAAAGAATTCATCAAGCAACTAGGAGCAAAAAGAATCACCTTAAAAGCTATTATAAAACTCCTATTAGGCCTAAAGCAAATACTAGTAAGAAAAATAAAATAAAAGTTTTATTTATTATAAATAAAAGTTCATGCTCTAAAGTGACAGAAACTAACCTAGAATAATCTATCACATATGAAAAATAAATTTATTTGCTAACTAAAACAATAGGAAAACAGTAGCTAGTTAATTAATTAAGAATAACATGATTCTGATTAAAACTATTTTTTATTAATCCTAAAATGCCCAAATAAGTTCCTACGGTTAGGCAATGTCAAAACAAAGTTGTGACAAAAGAATCACAAAAACAAAAAAATTCCTAACTCATTCTATAGAAGATTTACTATTCTGTCTAAATCTAAAATAAGCAATTTTAAATAATTTTAACATGGCTAATTATATTTTCTACAGAAATTATAAGAAATTTGCAAACCAACAAAAAAAGAATCACTTAAAAATACTAAGTAGATTAAAAGATATGGATTTTACAAAACTGAAACTATTCTGTTAAAAACAGAAACGAAAAATAAAATTAAAAAAAAAATCGGGCGCTAATGGGCCTATCTAGCGCACCGGGCGTTAAATAACTAAAACGTGCACGCGGTCTAAATCGCTTCGGGCCGGTCCTAACTAAACCGGAATAAACCGGAACTAAAACCGGTTTTATAAAACTAAACCTACCGCTTCGGTCGATCTAATCTAGGCCCTACAATCTAGATCTAACGGCGAGGAGGGGTCCGGCGACTTACCGGTCGGTGACGGCGACGGCGGCTCGGGCGGCGATGGTTCCGGCGACTCCGGTGGTCGGGGGCGACGGCGGAGGGGTCCGGCGGGTGCGGACGGGCGAGGGGGTCCGGTTGGTGGAGTTGATGGAGCTCGGGGGTGGCCGGGGCGTCGGCGACGGGGTTAATGGCGGCGGCGGCGCTCGGTTGCTCCGGCGAGCACGTCTGCAGAGGGAGAAGTCGGGCGAGGGGCGAGGGGGACGGGTCGAGGGGTTTATATAGGGGGCGTCAACTTGGGCGAGGCGATCGGGCGAGGATCATGGCGAATCCGGATCCGGCGGGATCCGGCGAGCGGCGCTGGTTGGCGTGGGCGAGGAAGACGACGGGTGGGGCCACCGTCGGTGAAGAGGGCGCGCGTCGTGGGCGAGCGACGAGGCCTAGGGGTTCGGTAGCGGCTGGGTCGGTCGGTCGGCTCGGTGCGCTTTGGCGAGGGCTGGCTGGCCTGGCCCATTGGTGAGCCCGCTGGATGTTGGTGGGCGGTTGGCTGGCCGGCGCCGAGGGCTTTTTATTTTTCCATTTTGTTTAGAATAAAACAGAGAAAATATATATATAATATAAATATTTTATATAGGACATATATATATCAAAATGATCAGAAAAAGATTTCCTACAACATGAACTATTTTTCAAGTTTAAATAAAACACACAAAAATTCAAATAAAACCAAGAGTGTTTCTGCTCTAATAAAATCAATAAAAATCATTTTAAAAATACCAAAATGACTTCAAATTTATTTTCTCCTAATTTTCCATTGAAGGGAATCATTTTACCCATATTTCCATTTATTTATTTTTAGGAGAAAAATAATTTTGAATAAAATCAAATAATTCCAAATTTGAAGGGAGTTTCGAAATACCTTCAAATGACTTTCAATTTGATTCTTTTTAACTTCCAACTCATATTTCATATAATTGAAGAAGTCATTTTATCTTCCCTCATGAAAATCATTGAGTTGCATAAAGCTTTGAATTTGAAATATTCTCAAATGAAATTCAAATCTTTTGAAAACCCTTTTCATTTCAAATGGAAGAAGTCATGTCATCCTCACTCTAGGGTTTTGTATTGGAATGAAATTGAATTCATTGAGATCCAAAAAGGGCAAAGGGGATAGTTTGGGAAAGTCATTTCATTGCCTCTCATTCAACTTTTAAAAGTTTCAAATTCCAATCAATTTCACTCAATCAATCAAACAAACAATCAGACAACAAGCATAGTTATTTATCTAATATAACATTCCAAAATTTAGAATTTTGGGATGTTACACTTTTGGCCTAAGTTGGTTTATTGCCAAGGATAGCCTGGCTGATATCTGTAGTTATAACTGGGGTCGTACTGAGATGCAGCAGCAAATGCATCCTGAGTTGCGGCATGTTGGCGAGCCGCCTCCGCTCTCACCTCCTGTTCAGCTGCCTCCTCCCTGGTAACAACATATCTTCGTTTTGCCAGGTAATCAAAAAGGAAAGGAGAAGGGAGAGTAACATGGGCAGAACTACGTCTGTCAAAGATTAGTCGATACTGAAGGAATTGTTCGTTCCTCACAAGAAAATGATGTTTGACCATCGCGTCATAATCTAAATAAGTAGGAGGCAATTCCATGTCCCCCTCTCGTGGGGCTATACCAAGATAATTAGCAACACGGGTCGCATAAATCCCTCCAAATAAATCTCCAGATAACCCGTTATTATGCAACCTATGTGCAACTATTGCCCCCAAGTTGTAATCTTTATTACCTAACACAGCACTCTTGAGGACACAAAGATCAGGGACACACATATGACATGCTTCATCTTTACCGTTGATGCATCTACTAATGAAGAGAGCAAAATAATGTATAGCAGGAAAATGAATGCTCCCTATGGTAGCTTGTTCTATATCCCTAGATTCTCCCACAGTAATACTAGCAAGAAAGTCTTTATATTCAGATTTGTGGGGATCATTAACATTGCCCCACTGCGGGAGTTTGCAGGCAGTTGTAAAATACTCTAAGTCCATGGTATAAGATTTATCATAAATATCAAACTAGACACTCTGAGAATTACGTGAAGATTTATATTTAAACCTTCTCACAAATGAATCAGTCAATTGGTAGTACTGAGGACACTTATCTTGTATGAAGTCCTCAAGATCAGCATTACGCACATATGCATCAAATTCATCCTTGATGCCTAAATTGACCCCAAAAAATCGTCTGATGGCCACTCAGAAGCTCGCACTCCCGCGTCCCTTTGTGGTTAATCGTCTTGCTCACGCATAGCACGCCTGGGTCCTTTCTTTATTGAGGAACCACCTTGATACATTCTCCTAGACATATTTCTTTTTCTGAAAATTTTAGTAACTTCAAAATAAAAGTGAATAAAACTAAACAAGATTGGTAGCCACTACTCCTACAAGTGCCTAGAGCCTATATCATGCATTAGAATTGCTTGGGACCTCATAAATTTAACATGCAAGCTCAAGAACAGGGTCACCTATGCAGCAAAAATTTGCAATGAATAAAGCACTAGAACAAAAACTAATTGGATCAATGGAGGAGTCACATACCAAGCAACAATCTCCCAAAGCAGTTTTGTGAATGGAGCTTTGAGCAAGGAGATCAAAAATCGCAGCAAAATGAGCTAGAACTCGTCTTGAGCTGGATGGGGATGTTTTTTGGGAAGAAGATGGAGTGTGTGGGTGCAGGAATAAGTGGAGGGGGGCCACTATGGGCCCACGAGATAGGCGGGCGCGCCCAGGGGGTGTGGGTGCGCCCTCCACCCTCGCGGCCAGGTGCGTGCCCCCCTGCAGTGTTTTCAGTGCCTAAAATCCTCAAATAATCCATAAATAATCATACTAAATTTGCAGGGCATTTGGAGCACTTTTATTTTTGGGATATTTTTTTATTGCATGGATAATTCAGAAAATAGAAAGATAGTACTATTTTTGCTTTATTTATTCTAAATAATAGAAAGTAAAAAAGAGGGTACAGAAGGTTGTGCCTTCTAGTTTCATCCATCTCATGATCATCAAAATGAATCCACTAACAAGGTTGATCAAGTCTTGTTAACAAACTCATTCCGAATAACACGGAACCGGAGAAATTTCGAATAACACTAAGTTACCTCAACATGGATATGAACATCCCCAACAATAAGGATATCATATTTTTTCTTGACAGTAGGAAGAGGAAATTCAAAACCTCCAATAATGATAGTTGGAACTTTTCCAATAGAATTGATGCTATGAACTTGAGATTGTTTCCTCGGAAAGTATACCGTATGCTCATTACCATTAACATGAAAAGTGACATTGCCTTTGTTGCAATCAATAACAGCCCCTGCAGTATTCAAAAAGGGTCTACCAAGGATAATCGACATACTATCGTCCTTGGGAATATCAAGAATAACAAAGTCCGTTAAGATAGTGACATTTGCAACCACAACAGGCACATCCTCACAAATACCGGCAGGTATAGCAGTTGATTTATCAGCCATTTGCAAAGATATTTCAGTAGGTGTCAACTTATTCAATTCAAGTCTACGATATAAAGAGAGAGGCATAACACTAACACCGGCTCCAAGATCACATAAAGCAGTTTTAACATAGTTTATTTTAATCGAGCATGGTATAGTTGGTACCCCTGGATCTCCAAGTTTCTTTGGTATTCCACCCTTAAAGGTATAATTATCAAGCATGGTGGAAATTTCAGCTTTCAGTATCTTTCTTTTATTTGTGATGTTATCCTTCATATACTTAGCATAAGGATTTAATTTAAGCATATCAGTTAAGCGCATACGTAAGAAGATAGGTCTAATCATTTCAGCAAAGCGCTCAAAATCCTCATCATCCTTTGTCTTGGATGGTTTAGGAGGAAAGGGCATGGGTTTCTGAACCCATGGTTCTCTTTCTCTACCATGCTTCCTAGCCACAAAATCTCTTTTATCATAATGTTGATTCTTTGGTTGTGGGTTATCAAGATCAACAGCAGGTTCAACCTCTACTTCATTGTTATTTCTAGGTTGAGCATCAACATGAACATTATCATTAACATTATCACTAGGTTCATGTTCATCACCTGATTGTGTTTCAGCATCAGAAATAGAAATATTATTGGGATTCTCAGGTGTGTCTATAACAGGTTCACTAGAAGCATGCAAAGTCCTATCGTTTTTCTTTTTCTTCTTAGAAGAACTAGATGCCTCTAAATTATTTGTCTGAGAATCCTGCTCGATTCTCTTAGGGTGGCCTTCAGGATACAAAGGTTCCTGAGTCATTCTACCGGTTCTAGTAGCCATTCTAATAGCAAAGTCATGTTTATTATTTAATTCATCGATTAAATCACTTTGAGCTTTAAGTACTTGCTCAGCTTGAGTGGTAACCATAGAAGCATATTTGCTAATGAGTTTAAGTTCGCCTTTAACTCTAGCCATATAATCACTCAAGCGTCCTATCTCGAAAGCATTATTCTTTAATTCTCTACCAACATAAGCATTAAAACTTTCTTGTCTAGCCATAAAATCATCAAATTCATCTAAGCATGGGCTATGAAATTTAGTAGAGGGAATTTCAACTTTATCATATCTATAGAGAGAATTTACCTTTACTACATGTGACGGGTTATCAAGAAAATGTGTTTCTTCAACAGGCGGTATATTAAGACCATGTATTTCTTCAATAGGAGGTAAATTCGTAACATCTTCATCTCTAATACCTTTTTCTTTCATTGATTTCTTTGCCTCTTGCATGTCTTTAGGACTGAGAAATAGAACTCCCCTCTTCTTCTGAGTGGTTTTAGGAATAGGCTCAGGAGTTGGCTCAATTGGCTCAGGGATTGCCTCAGGAATTGGCTCTAGAAGAGTCCAATTATTTTCATTAGTCAACATATTGTTCAATAGTAATTCAGCTTGGTCAACTGTTCTTTCCCTGAAAACACAACCAGCACAACTATCCGAGTAGTCCATGGAAGCATCGGTTAGTCCATTATAAAAGATATCAAGTATTTCATTTTTCTTAAGAGGATGATCAGGCAAAGCATTAAGTAATCAGAGAAGCCTCCCCCAAGCTTGTGGGAGACTCTCTTCTTTGATTTTCACAAAATTATATATTTCCCGCAAGGCAGCTTGTTTCTTATGAGCAGGGAAATATTTAGCAGAGAAGTAATAAATCATATCCTGGGGACTATGCACACAACTAGGACCAAGAGAATTAAACCAAGTCTTAGCATCACCCTTTAGTGAGAACGGAAATATCTTAAGGATATAATAATAGCGAGACTTCTCATCATTAGTAAACAGGGTGGCTATATCATTTAACTTGGTAAGATGTGCCACAACAGTTTCAGATTCAAGGCCATAAAAAGGATCAGATTCAACTAAAGTAATAATCTCAGGATCAACAGAGAATTCATAATCCTTATCAATAACACAGATAGGTGAAGTAGCAAAAGCAGGGTCAGGTTTCATTCTAGCATTAAGAGATTGTTGCTTCCATTTAGCTAATAACTTATTAAGATCATATCTATCCTTGCAAGCAAAGATAGCTCTAGCAGCTTCTTCATTCATAACATAACCCTCAGGAACAACAGGCAATTCGTAATCAGGGGAGAACTTTCATCATCACTATCATCAATAATAGTGTCTTCAATAATTTCATTCTCTCTAACCCTAGCAAGTTGTTCATCAAGAAATTCACCTAATGGCAAAGTAGTATCACGCACAGAAGTAGTTTCATCATAAGTATCATGCATAGTAGAAGTGGCATCATCAATAACATGCGACATATCAGAATTCATAGCAGTAGCAGGTTTAGGTGTCGAAAGCTTACTCAAAACAGAAGGAGAATCTAGTGCAGAGCTAGATGGCAGTTCCTTACCTCCCCTCGTAGTTGAGGGATAAATCTTAGTTTTCGCGTCTTTCAAGTTATTCATAGTGATCAGCAGATATAAACCCCAAGTGACTCAAAGAACAGAGCTATGCTCCCCGGCAACGGCGCCAGGAATTAGTCTTGATAACCCACAAGTGTAGGGGATCGCAACAGCTTTCGAGGGTAGAGTATTCAACCCAAATTTATTGATTCGACACAAGGGGAGCCAAAGAATATTCTTAAGTATTAGCAGTTGAGTTGTCAATTCAACCACACCTGGATAACTTAGTATCTGCAGCAAAGTATTTAGTAGCAAAGTAGTATGATAGTAATGGTAACAGTGGCAAAAGTAAAGATAACAGTTTTGTAGTAATTGTAACAGTAGCAACGGAAAAGTAAATAAGCAAAGCACAATATGTGAAAAGCTCGTAGGCATTGGACCAGTGATGGATAATTATGTCGGATGCGATTCCTCATGTAATAGCTATAACATAGGGTGACACAGAACTAGCTCCAGTTCATCAATGTAATGTAGGCATGTATTCCGAATATAGTCATACGTGCTTATGGAAAAGAACTTGCATGACATCTTTTGTCCTACCCTCCCGTGGCAGCGGGGTCCTAATGGAAACTAAAGGATATTAATGCCTCCTTTTAATAGAGAACTCACATATATTCATGAAAACATAATAGGTTCAGATCTGAAATCATGGCACTCGGGCCTTAGTGACAAGCATTAAGCATAGTAAAGTCATATCAACATCAATCTCAGAACATAGTGGATACTACGGATCAAACCCTAACAAAACTAACTTGATTACATGGTAAATCTCATCCAACCCGTCACCGTACAGCAAGCCTACGATGGAATTACTCACGCACGGCGGTGAGCATCATGAAATTGGTGATGGAGGATGGTTTATGATGACGACGGCGACGAATCCCCCTCTCCGGAGCCCCGAACGGGCTCCAGATCAGCCCTCCCGTGAGAGATTAGGGCTTGGTGGTGGCTCCGTATCGTAAAACGCGATGAAACTTTCTCTCTGATTTTTTTTCTCCATGAAACGGAATATATGGAGTTGGAGTTGAGGTCGGTGGAGCATGAGGGGGCCCACGAGACAGGGGGGCACGCCCAGGGGGGTGGGCGCGCCCCCCACCCTCGTGGATAGGGTGTGGCCCCCCTGGCCTTGATTCTTTCGCCAATATTTTTTATATTTTCCAAAAGTTATCTCCGTGGATTTTCAGGTCATTCCGAGAACTTTTGTTTTCTGCACAATAAACAACACCATGGCAGTTCTGCTGAAAACAGCGTCAGTCCAGGTTAGTTTCATTAAAATCGTGCAAGTTAGAGTCCAAAACAAGGGCAAAAGTGTTTGGAAAAGTAGATACGTTGGAGACGTATCAGAGGGCAGGTTCGACAATACCTGGCAGGTTCTTCAGGGATCTCACTGGAGCTATGATCCTATGATGGTTCCTTCTCTTTGGGTGTCCACCGACCGCGCCGATACCCGTCGGGCGCTACGGTTCTAGCTGTATTAGTGATGCTATATGTATGATAGTATTCGAGGAGTATTAGCGATAATAGTCGACAATGTACGGACCCAAGAGATGATGTAGTTTTTCTTATAGTTGAATGCATGCTAATTTGAATACTTCTTTATTTTACAATTTGGTTTTGCTTATTGAATGCTCAAATTGGAAAAGGTCTCCTACTTTGAATGCTAAAATTGAAGAGCATTATGCAAGGCGTATGCATTTGATTACTTGATAGCTTATAGGATTTTTGTTTTTACAGAAATTTAGGAGCCTCCTCCATCATCCACGCCGTCGTCCCCGTCACCGACCCCCCTCCGACCTCAAGGTGAGACCAGCCAAATCTCCATGTCAATATGAGTCCTCGGGTTGACTTTAAGTCTGTCGAGTCTCCACCATATACGAGAGGACGAAGAATCCCGACTGTTGTCGTGGGGGTAGCTTATCCTTCGTTCCAGTGTGCTAGACAATTTGGTGTAATGCACTCAGGAACGAAAGGAGGAGCTACCATCACCGACGGTCACAAATATCAGAGAGGAATCAGTGAGGGAGAGTCTCCAACCATATATATATGAGAGGACAAAGAATCCCGACTGTTGTCGTGGGGGTAGCTTCTCCTTCATTCCCGTGTGCTAGACAATTTGGTGTAATGCACTCGGAATGAAAGGAGGAGCTACCATCACCGACGGTCGAATATGTACACCACGTGAGCTGAGAGTTTTCAAGAAAAGGCTCGACAGAGCGATAGTCAACCCGTGATGAATAATAATAATCCAATTCAGGTTTTTAAGTACATATATTTAATTGTACAAGTTTAATATTTGAATTATGAACATAGGAAATGTCGTACTCGGATGACGAAAACCGCCCGGGGGAGTGCGACTGGTGCCACGACGACCGAGGTATGTGCGACAGGTTCCTTGAGCTGGACGAAGATCGACGCTTCAGCATTAAGCTCGAGGAGACCTTCGATGTTGAAACGGTACGCAACAACGACAAGAGTTTTTTTTCGTAATTAAGCACGACTTCAACTATTTCAACATGTACTTTTCATCTTTTCCAATTCGACTAGCTTATCCCATGCTATGCAAGACGCTATGTCTTGGAGAGGATGGGTTTTGAAGACCATGAAAGTATGGAAACAAAGAAAGTTCACCTAAGGACCCATCATGGTGTGGATTTTGAAGTAAAGTTGTACAATTCTGAGAGTGTAACCCATTTTGGTTGCAAAAATTGAGAAGCACTTTGCAAGATGTATGGTTTTGATGAGGGTATGCTTGTCACCATGGATCTTGGTGATCCTAAAATCGAGCGAGACAATATGGACATTTGGGTCCTTGTTGACACGCTTCCAATTCTTCCCCTATGTGAGCTTCTCAAACATAGTTATTAAGTAATTTATATTGTTTATTTCAAAATAGTTGACAGCTTATTTCCATTGACAGCTTATTTTCATTCTTCAAAGAATGTGCGGAAGATGGTAGACAAAACCCACTACACCGATGGCTCCGAATTAACTTATCAGGAGAAAAATTATCTGATCGCATTTTGTACTGATCTTGAGAATTACAATATCTACAATCGAACTCCTCAACATTATGGTCAATACGTGCCACTAGTGCACGTGTTGAACTACGGTAACTATCATGGAGATACCCTGGTAAGATTTTTTACTATTACGACATCCGTGCATCTTTTGCATACTTCTAAAACTAGTACATCATTGCTAACTACAAAGTTATTACTATGTTTTTCAATAGATAATCCCGAATGACTGTGTGCCTCATCTGATGTATCAGCATGGTCGCCTTGATGTTTTGAACATACAACCAGGTCATCCTACGAATCTCAACTGTCCATACCAGATTTCTAAAAGAAGTGGAGACATGACAATCAGAGAATGAAAAAAATGTATGGATAGTCATAAGAAGGTTCTTGGAAGCAAAAGGAAGCGAAGCGCAAGAATTGGAGACAAGATGATTTCCATTCTCCATAATAGAAAGTCAGGGTCTATATTGTTTTATGCTATTTTACCTTAAAGAGGGTATTTAGGTCCTACCTAATACTGATGATCATGTGCTAAGAACAATTAAGTAGGGTTGGTTCGATGACTATGAGGATGATGATCGTATGACTTGTTATTAATACGAGTAAAAGTTGTATGATGATGATTAGTAGGACTTGTTATTATATATGATGATGCATGATGTGAGCATGAAGAGTTATTATATATCAGCGGGTGAAATGAACATGGATTGGATTGAGGTGAAGGCAACATGCATGTGGTGCATGTCGAAAGTAGTACAACCTAAATTAACCCCCAAAACCCCTAAACCAGCCCCTTTAAAAAAACTCAGCTCCAGCCAGTTGCTGACGCATGGATGCCTTTTGGTCCCGGTTGGTGTCACCAACCGGGACCAAAACCCCTACTGGGCTGGCCTTGGCTGACCACGTGGAGGCCCATCTGTCCCGGTTCGTGTAAGTACCGGGACTAAGGCCAAGGGCATTAGTAATGACCTTTTAGTCCCGGTTCCTAAATCGGGACAGAAGGCCTTACGAACCTGGACAAATGGCCCTTTTTCTACTAGTGTAATGCAATTATAGATCATGCAAGGCTTAGGGAATTACCACTAAATGGCAGGAATTTCACTTGGGCCAACTGCCAAGCAGACCCCACATTTGAAAATTAGATAGGGTGCTTATATTTGTCCAGATTGGGAGGACAAATACCCTCTAGCTATGGTTACTGCACTGGAACGAGAAGTGTCTGATCATACTCCCCTGATCTTAGACACTGGGGAGCAAGCCTCCTCACAGCCAATTTTCAGATTTGAAAATGCTTGGATGTTGAGAGAGGGGTTCATAGAATTTGTAGAAAAACTAGGGGGAGAAAATGTGTGGCTCAAGAGTTGACATATGGCAGAAAAAGATTAGAAAAAATAGACATAAAATTAGAGGATGGACCCTCAACGCAGATGCTTTATATAGGAAGAAGAAACGGGATTTGCCAGACAAACTGAATGAGATTGATAAAAATGATGAAAATATGGGACTTTCTGCCCATGATAGAAATCTACAAAAACAAATGAGGAGTGAACTAAATGAACTACTGAAACAAGAGGAGATGAAATGGCTACAGAGATATAAAGACAAAGAAATCAAAGAAGGAGACCAGAATTCTAGATATTATCATGCAAAGGCAAATGGAAGGAGAATTAAAAATAGGATCATTTCTTTGGAGCATGATGATGGATTAATTGAGGGAGAGGAGAACTTAATGAAACACATTACTGATTTTTATAAAACTCTCTTTGGGCAAGCTGAGAAATCTGACATCACTCTGAATATCCAGAATGCTGATTGCATATACCAAAAGAGATAGATGATATTACCAAACCATTTTCTCTTGAGGAAGTCAAACATGTGGTATTCTCCATGGAAAAAATAAAGGCCCTGGACCTGATGGTTTCCCAATTGATTTCTATCAATTTTTCTGGGAAATTATCAAAGAGGATCTTATGAATATGATTAATGATTTTCATAAGGGGACTCTGGACATATCTAGAATTAATTATGCGATCATCACTTTGGTCCCAAAAACCATGGATGCTAGGTAGATACAAAAATTTAGGCCAATATGTCTACTCAATGTTAGTTTCAAGATTATCACTAAAGTGCTGATGAATAGACTTAGAAACTAGTAAATCCAACTATCTCTCCTGTCCAGACTGATTTTATTAAAGGTAGATACATCATGTAGGGTGTGGTAATTTTGCATGAAGCTTTGAATATCATCCACACTAAAAAAACATAATACCCTTCTTTTTAAACTAGATTTTGAAAAAGCATATGATAAGATCAAGTGGACATTTGTATATAAAATGCTAAAATTCAAAAAAAATCGCTGACCAATGGTGTCACTGGATTATGCAAACCATGATGGGGGTGTTGGGGAATGTAATAATTTCAAAAAAAATCCTACGCACACGCAAGATCATGGTGATGCATAGCAACGAGAGGGGAGAGTGTCGTCCACGTACCCACGAAGAACGTAAGTGGAAGCGTTATGAAAACGCGGTTGATGTAGTCGTACGTCTTCATGATCGACCGATCCTAGTACCGAACGTACGGCACCTCCGCGATCTGCACACATTCAGCTCGATGACATGCCACGAACTCACAATCCAGTAGAGCTTCGAGGGAGAGTTCCGTCAGCACGACGGCATGATGACGGTGTTGATGAAGCTACCGGCACAGGGCTTCGCCTAAGCAGCGCTATGATATGACCGAGGTGGATTATGGTGGAGGGGGGCACAGCACACGGCTAAAGATCCATGTTGGGTTGGCGTATTTCGAGATTAGGATTTGTCACTCCGATTGTCGGAAAGGTATCTCTGGGCCCTCTCAGTAATGCACCTCACTTAAGCCTTGCAAGCATTGCAACTAATGAGTTAGTTGCGGGATGATGTATTATAGAACGAGTAAAGAGACTTCCCGGTAACGAGATTGAACTAGGTATTGAGATACCGACGATCGGATCTCGGGCAAGTAACATACCAATTACAAAGGGAACAACGTTGTTGTTATGCGGTCTGACCGATAAAGATCTTCGTAGAATATGTAGGAGCCAATATGAGCATCCTGGTTCCGCTATTGGTTATTGACCAGAGACGTGTCTCGGTCATGTCTACATAGTTCTCGAACCCGTAGGGTCCGCACGCTTAACGTTACGATGACAATTTTAATATGAGTTTATGTGTTGTGATGTACCGAAGGTTGTTAGGGGTCCCGGATGTGATCACGGACATGATGAGGAGTCTCGAAATGGTCGAGACATAAAGATTGATATATTGGACGACTATATTCGGACACCGGAAGTGTTCCGGGTGATTTGGAGAAAAGCGGAGTTGGGAGGTTGCGGAACCTCCCCCGGGGAGAAGTAATGGGCCATATGGGCCATAGTGGAGAGAGAGCGGCGGCCAGGGTGGGCCACGCGCCCCCTCCCCCTCTGGTCCGAATTGGACTAGGAGAGTGGGGGCGGCGCCCCCCTTTCCTTCTCCCTCTCCCCCTTCCTTTCCCCCTCCTAGTAGGAGTAGGAAAGAGGGGAGTCCTACTCCTACTAGGAGGAGGACTACTCCTCCTGGCACGCCCTGCAAGGGCCGGCCGACCTCCCCCTTGCTCCTTTATATACGGGGGTAGGGGGGCACCCCATAGACACAACAATTGATCCCTTGGATGTCTTAGCCGTGTGCGGTGCCCCCCTCCACCATAATCCACCTCGATAATATCGTAGCGGTGCTTAGGCGAAGCCCTGCATCGATAGAACATCATCATCGTGACCATGCCTTCGTGGTGACGGAACTCTCCCTCAAAGCTCGGTTGGATCGGAGTTCATGGGACGTCATTGAGTTGAACGTGTGCTGAACTCGTAGGTGTCGTGCGTTCAGTACTTGATCGGTTGGATCGTGAAGACGTACGACTACATCAACCGCGTTGTACTAAATGCTTCCGCTTTCGGTCTACGAGGGTACGTAGACAACACTCTTCCCTCTCGTTGCTATGCATCACCGTGATCTTGCGTGTGCGTAGGAATTTTTTTGAAATTACTACGTTCCCCAACAGTGGCATCCAAGCCTAGTTTTATGCGTTGATGTTATATGCACGAGTAGAACACAAGTGAGTTGCGGGCGATATAAGTTATACTGCTTACCAGCATGTCATACTTTGGTTGGCGGTATTGTTGGATGAAGCGGCCGGACCGACATTACGTATGCGCTTCGCGAGACCGGTTCTCCGGCGTGCTTTGCACGAGAGGTGGCTAGCGGTGTCGGTTTCTCCAACTTTAGTTAAACTGAGTGTGGCTACGCCCGGTCCCTGCGAAGGTTAAAACAGCACCAACTTGACAAACTATCGTTGTGGTTTTGATGCGTAGGTAAGAACGGTTCTTGCTCAGCCCGTAGCAGCCATGTAAAACTTGCAACAACAAAGTATAGGACGTCTAACTTGTTTTTGCACGGCATGTTGTGATGTGATATGGTCAAGGCATGATGCTATGTTTTATTGTATGAGATGATCATGTTTTGTAACCGAGTTATCGGCAACTGGCAGGAGCCATATGGTTGTCGCTTTATTGTACGCAATGCAATCGCCCTGTAATTGCTTTACTTTATCACTAAGCAGTAGCGATAGTCGTAGAAGCAATAGTTGGCGAGACGACAACGATGTTACGACGGAGATCAAGGTGTCGCGCCGGTGGCGATGGTGATCATGGCGATTGCTCGGAGATGGAGATCACAAGCACAAGATGATGATGGCCATATCATATCACTTATATTGATTGCATGTGATGTTTATCTTTTATGCATCTTATTTTTCTTTGATTGACGGTAGCATTATAAGATGATCTCTCACTAAATTTCAAGATAAAAGTGTTCTCCCTGAGTATGCACCGTTGCCAAAGTTTGTCGTGCCCAGACACCGATCGGGTGTGATAAGCTCTACATCCATCTACAATGGGTGCAAGCCAGTTTTGCACACGCAGAATACTCAGGTTAAACTTGACGAGCCTAGCATATGCAGATATGGCCTCGGAACACTGAGACTGAAAGGTCGAGCGTGAATCATATAGTAGATATGATCAACATAGTGATGTTCACCATTGAAAACTACTCCATTTCACGTGATGATCGGTCATGGTTTAGTTGATTCGGATCACGTGATCACTTAGATGATTAGGGGGATGTCTATCTAAGTGGGAGTTCTTAAGTAATATGATTAATTAAACTTCAATTTATCATGAACTTAGTCCTGGTAGTATTAGCATATCTATGTTGTAGATCAATTGCTCGCGTTTAGCTCCCCTATTTTATTTTTGATATGTTCCTAGAGAAAACTAAGTTGAAAGATGTTAGTAGCAACGATACGGATTGGATCCATGATCTGAGGATTATCCTCATTGCTGCATAGAAGAATTATGTCCTTGATGCACCACTAGGTGACAGACCGATTGCAGGAGCAACTGCAGACGTTATGAACGTTTGGCAAGCTCGATATGATGACTACTTGATAGTTTAGTGCACCATGCTTTAGGGCTTATAATCGGGGCTTCAAAGACATTTTTTGAAACGCCACGGTGCATATGAGATGTTCCAAGAGTTGAAATTAGTATTTCATACTCATGCCCGTATCGAGAGGTATGAGACCTCTGACATTACTTTGCCTACAAGATGGAGGAGAATTGCTCAGCTAGTGAGCATGTGCTCAGAATGTTTGAGTACTACAATCACCTGAATCAAGTGGGAGTTAATCTTCCAGATAAGATAGTGATTGGCAGAGTTCTCTAGTCACTATCACCAAGTTACTAGAACTTCGTGATGAACTATAATATGCAAGGGATAATGGAAACGATTCCCAAGCTCTTCGTGATGCTGAAATCAACGAAGGTAGAAATCAAGAAAAACATCAAGTGTTGATGGTTGACAAGACCACTAGTTTCAAGAAAAGGGCAAAGGGAAGAAGGGGAACTTCAAGAAGAACGGCAAGCGAGTTGCTGCTCAAGTGAAGAAGCCCAAGTCCGGACCTAAGCCTGAGACTAAGTGCTTCTACTGCAAAGGGACTGGTCACTAGAAGTGGAACTGCCCTAGATCCTTGGCGGATAAGAAGGATGGCATAGTGAACAAAGGTATATTTGATATACATGTTATTGATGTGTACTTTAATAGTGTTTATAGCAACCCCTTAGTATTTGATACTAGTTCAGTTTCTAAGATTGATAACTCGAAACGGGAGTTGCAGAATGAACAGAGACTAGTAAGGGTGAAGTGACGATGTGTGTTGGAAGTAGTTCCAAGATTGATATGATCATCATCGCACACTCCCTATACTTTCGGAATTAGTGTTGAACCTAAATAAGTGTTATTTGGTGTTTGCGTTGACCATGAATATGATTTGATCATGTTTATTGCAATACGGTTATTCATTTAAGTTAGAGAATAATTGTTGTTCTGTTTACATGAATAAAACCTTCTATGGTCATACACCCAATGAAAATGGTTTGTTGGATCTCGATCGTAGTGATACACATATTCATAATATTGAAGCCAAAAGATGCAAAGTTAATAATGATAGTGCAACTTATTTGTGGCACTGCCATTTAGGTCATATTGGTGTAAAGCGCATGAAGAAAATCCATGCTGATGGGCTTTTGGAATCACTTGGTTATGAATCAGTTGATGCTTGCGAACCATGCCTCATGGGCAAGATGACTAAGACTCCATTCTCCGGAACAATGGAGCGAGCTACTGACTTATTGGAAATAATACATACCGATGTATGTGGCCGATGAGTGTTGAGGCTCGCGGCGGGTATTGTTATTTCCTTACCTTCACAGATGATTTGAGCAGATATGGGTATATCTACTTAATGAAACTGAAACAGTTGAAAAGTTCAAAGAATTTCAGAGTGAAGTGGATAATCATTGTAAATAAAAGTTTTTCTACGATTTGATCACGGAGACAAATATTTGAGTTACAAGTTTGGCTTTCAATTAAAACAATGTGGAATAGTTTCACAAACTCATGCCACCTAGAACACCACAGCATAATGGTGTGTCCGAATGTCATAACCGTACTTTATTGGATATAGTGCAATCTATGATCACTACTAGGAAAAGCCATGCTAGTGGCGCACCAGTTTTGCCTTCTAATGGCACACCACTGGTGCGCCACTAGCATCATGCCATTAGAATTTTTTTGTAATGGCGCACCACCTGTGCGCCATTAGAATCTGGTGTTCTAATGGCGCACCACGTAATCGCCATTAGTATTGCCCTGAGGCGCCATTAGAATGCCTCCGTGGGGCCATATGTACCCATGTGCTTTGGCATACTAATGGCGCACCGTGGGTGATGCGCCATTAGTGTGATTATCACAGTGCGCCATTAGTGTCTTTTGTGGTGCACCACTAGTATGAATATTAGAGTTTTTTTTCTTTTCTGATATTTTCACAGGTTACAAAATATATTATTGGACAACATCACACAGCAACAGCAGATTCATCGAATACAATAGAAGATTAGTCTCCGAATACAATTCATCATATTAGTCTCCGAATTCAAAAGACCGAACAAAGATAGAACATTACAAGTCTCGAGACCGCGAGTAGCGAGTTTGTCTTCACATTACAAGTCGATATCGATCATCTAAACTACCATCACATAGAAGAGAGCTGCGGTCATCATGATGAGCATCATCGTGATGAAACTGGTCTTCATCTGGTTCCTCCACCGCTCCCGCCTCTCTCCCGCAAGATAGCGGGCGTATCTAGATTCCGCCTCCGCCCTAGTGGTGTATCCTTTGTAACTGTTACCGCTGAAACGGTGAACCTGTCTCTGACACTCCTCCTAGTCGTCGTAGACTCCGGGAACCTTACCCTTGTACACGACATACGACGGCATCTCTATGCACAAGCCAAACAACAGACAATACATAAGCAATATATAAGTATGCAACAAAAGGATTGGAAGAGAAAAGCAAGACATTAATAGCATCGATTACATCTAAGTTGAGCATTGTCCAACCCAAGGAGACATACAAGTTCATTAAAGTTTAATTACAACATGAGCCAATCATTGTTTCAGAACTACACATAGCATCACTCATCGACTCGACTCATGGGACGGAGCATGGATGAAGCCGCCGTCTCGTCGTGATGGTCATGAAATCATGAGCGTTATCAGCCTGCATTTGTAGCATTGTGTCTATCTCACTGTTGGACGGTTGATGTCGAGGTAGAACTGCCCGAGGTACGAAGGACATCTTGATTGATAATTTTCGCAAACTCATTTGGATGCGAAAGAATTATTGTCCGATGTCGCGTCTGGATTGCCGACAAGCTCGCGGCCCAATCTTTGAGATTATCTGGTAGCGAAGGTGATGATGGTCCCGCGTCGATCGCCCGCATGTGATGGAGGGCGTAGTAGGCATCCTTCTGACCGCCAGGCGGCTGCTTGACGCAGGAGAACTTTGTATTGTGGGCAAACACGTGCGCGCCGTACCGCCTATGAGCTGGCTTGGCGAAGGTGCCTCCAGATTTGGCGTAGCCGGGAAGAACATCATCAAGAACTTTCTTGATATTTGTGTAGTCTATCTTGGAGTCACGGTCCGGGTCGAAATACGTGGCCATGGAATATTTCGGGCTTAAGAGGATGAGTGTGCAATGTGTGTCACTGCAAAGAACACGGAATGTTAGAAAAAAAAAAGAACGGTCGAAATCTAAGAAATCATATGTTACGGGGCGGTGAGGGGATGACTTACTCGGGAAAGTAAGGCACGAGAAAGTTATCCTTATCTGGGTTTGCCAGAATGGCGCCTTGAGGTAAGAACTTCGCGACTTGCGGTCCCCAGCGCTGCCCAAGATCTTGGCACGCATGTAGAAGGGTCGACTATCACGATGTCCGGTCTTGTCTCTAATGATCCGCATCTCCATACTCAGCGAAAACAGCCGAACGAAGGTGTAGTGCAGCGGATGAAGGTTAAACATAGCAAAGATGTCATCAAACCGCAGGACGATCGTACCCCCGACGGCGCCATCCACAAAGCCCTTGCCCTCTAGCACCTTGGCCAAGAAAACCGGGTATGCCACATCATTCTCTCTGAGACGCCGCTTCTCCAAAGAAAAAACATTGTCATGCAGACTCCACATAGCACCGGTTGCAGCATTGAGCATATTTGTCGGTAGCATCGCCCTACCCGCCACATGCACCCACCTCGAGATATCCTTAGGTGAAGGTGGCCCATCCTGAGCACGGATCGTACTCGGTGCCGGCTGGCTCGCACCCTTGTTACTCTTTCTTTTCCGTCCCTTCTTGATCTTCTGTTGTAATGGGACCGAGATCTGCTCACAGACTGCCTTCTTGAGTGTGTTGGGGCTGATAATATTTGGCACCTCGGCTATCTGAGGCTCGGTGAAGTCGGCAGCTGGAGGCGTCTCATGAGAAATGAATGCCAGACGACGCCTGTTGCAACTGGGTTTCTCCGCCGTACCAGCTAGACCGCGGTCGTCTTGGTTGGGTTCTTGAGAAAGAGGCCCGCAGAATTCGTCATCGTACCCATGTTCGGCAAAGTACTTATCGATGTTGCTAAATGTACGGCCGTCGTCGTTGTCGTCGTCGTCCAGATCTTGTGCCATATGCATGTTCGGATCATGTGCCATAGGGATGTCCGGCATGTCCAGTAGCGTTGCGGCGGTCTTGCCATGGCTTGGCGCCGGCACGACTGGCGGTGTTGTCTTTGGGGTGGTGTCCCCCGACCCCAAACGAATATGCCTCTTGGCCAAAGCAGGGGCCAGCTTAGGCAAGCGCTGAGGGTCATCAGATCATCTTCGTCAGCCACGGTGGGTCGAATCGGAGGTAACAACTCGTCGCAGCCTGGCAGCACCCGAACCAGTTGAACCCTATACACGGTGGGTGGCATCGGTTTACCGTGGAACACGGGGTTGCCCGGTTGAATGATTTTGCCCTTGGCAACATCGACCAACTCGTCGTTCACGAAGTGCAGGAGAGTGCACGGAACATTGGCAGCGCCCTGCGAAAACATGTTGGGCGTCAGGGATGCCCAGTCAAAGGCAAAAGGAGATGAAGTCCTCGGCCGAGAGGCTTAGTTAGTTACCGTGATGATGGCGTCGAGCTCGACTAATGTCGAGGCACCGCCTACGGCGGGCGTGCAACTGACGGAGGGGCCGCTTGCTGGCGAGGTGCCGGCCGGGGTACACCCGGGTGCATTAAGCCCCAATGCCGGCCATGCCGGCGTCGGAGACACAAATACCGCCACCGCCGGAGACACCAATGACGCCGCCGGAGACACCAATGGCGTCGCCTACGCGTTGTGCGAGTTGCTGGCCATGAAGCTGGGAATCGGGGGCGGCCCCTGTTGGCCACCCGCAATCCATGCCGTCAGCCCATGAATCAAGGTAGGCATAATGCCGGTGAGCGTCGATCCCAGTTGTTCGTGCACTTGCTCTTGGACAATCTCTGGAATCCGCGCCACTTGTGCCTTGAGTTCTTGAACCTCGCGTGACTAGCTTTCCAAGCTGGTCTTTTTCTCCTTTCGCCCACCAGCGGTATAGTATGACGACCATTTTGTAGACAAGCCTTTGCCGGCCACACGACCAGCTGACGACGGCTTACTGAGCTTATCCTTGTTTCTCATTACGTTCAACGCCCTATTTAGAGTGCTGTCCCAAGAAGGGGTGCTCTGAGACGACCCCGCGCTACTGCTTTCAGTCTCCTTCGCCAGAACAAGCTCAAGCGCCCTGGTCTTCGGATCTGTGGTAAGCTCCTTTGTTATCGGGTCCTCCTTGTACTGGGCCCTGACATAGTTCCTGGTCTGCTTGTCACTGCTGTATTTCTCGAAGCGGGGGAGGTAGGCCTTGCTCGGCACGCTCCGCATCCTCCTTGTCCCATATAGGCTCCGCCACTCTGTAACCGTCGGGACCGAGTTTGTGTTCCCCTAAGTTCAAATCCCTCATTTCTTTCCCCCACTGACTTGATTCGGAGGTTGCACTTCTCTCGCACTTGATCTTGAACTCCTTGTAGTCCTCTTTGCTGTTCGAAGGATTTTTCGCCTTGATCTTCTCATAACTATCACCTTTCTCAATCATTCTCTTCACCGCGCTTCTCCAAGTAGACAGGGCCGTGCTCATCCTCGTGAGGGCGGCACTGTTCACTTTATTCCCTGAGAGGCATGTGTTTTCAAAATCAGCGGGGAACTTGTATCGTTCGTGCAGCTTCGTGAAGAGGAGGTTGCGCAAATTCCCTTGGTCCTTATGCCTAAGGTTCTCGGTGTTGATCGAGATGGTGCTCCAGAGAATGCACCCGAGCTGAATCGAGTACCCCTTGACTATATGTTTGGGCTCCATTGGATTCCCGGCGGAGTCCACTTGAGTAAATTCCTCCTTGACGGTGCGGCGCGTTCGGCGCCGGTCCTTCTGTTGCTTCTTGGTTGGCTGCCATCGTAAATGCGCCGCCATCATCGATGGTGGCATCCTCGGCGCACAATCAGTGGTGTCATCCCACGCCACTAGGGGTTGTGTAGTCAGGATCGGTGTCTTCCGCGGCGTCCTCATAGCAGTGAGGTTGTTCCTCCATCTCCTGAGACAGCTCCCAGAATTGCTTGCCACCCGAACTGCCGGCCTCATCGTTGTGGGCCATGTTTCGCTCTAAATAGGAAAAAAGTTTGGTCAAAAAGTTGGTTGTTGTCAAGGAATAAGATCATGGTCTCATCATTTAGGGTTTGTTGACACCGAGGCATCATAAAAGCTAAGCTTTTATCATTTAGGGTTTGTCGACGCCGAGGCACCCTAAAAGCCTAAGCGTACATCATTTAGGTTCTCATCGACACCGAGGCATCCGGGGCAGCCAAGTTAAGTTTTCATCATTTAGGGTTTATCGATGCCGAGGCACCCTAGGTTGGGCCTAATCACTTGGCACTAATCACTTGGCTCTATTGCCACCTATGTTGGGTTTATCATCTAGGGTTTATCAATGCTAAGGAGAATTCTAAGTTGGGCCTAATCACTTGGCTCTATTGCCACCTATGGTTTAATGCAGCAAGAATGGCGGGGTTGTTGATCCTACTTAACTAAGTACTAAGATACCCCGGCCCATGCATTAGTCGCAAGTACCCCATATGTCCTATTTTTAGCAAAGTCATGCTAAAATTCACGGAAAATTTCAGCATGACCTTTGCTGAAAATAGGACATATGGAGTACCCGAATTTGCCAGAACGGAAGTTAATCGACATTCCGGCAAACTCGAGGGCCTCTCGGGGTACCTGCAAAATCATTATCCCCGCGTAATGAAGTCGCCAATGGGTCATTTCAGAAGATTACAAGTAGCATCATCACAAGTACAGCAGCAGCAGCAGTGAATACAGGCATAATAGCAGTAGCAGCAGGTTTATTCTTCTTCTTCATAAACATTAATTGGTGTGGGTGACTCTATCTTCCCTCTAATGACTCACTCAACTTAACAGGACAACCCACAAGCATTGTTTTGATTCCAACAGCTGTTGTAAAATATATCCAGCAAAGGTGCTCTAAAATCATAAATATTACCCCCCCCCCCCCCAAATCTTTAGCTCAATTCTGAAAATACATGGTCTTCTAGTTACAATACTAGCCCTCAACAGTCAAAATTTCAAACCACACACTTACTTTCAACTATAAACAAAACCGACTTGTTGTTAATGAACAGTGGCTAAAGATATATAAAACTCCATTGCAAATGTGCCATGTCAATAAAACAACTCATGGAAGTAAACTACTAGCAGGCTCAAAAGTCAAGTAAACTGAAGATTATGACAGCTTGCAAACACAGGACCATGTCATTATCATGGCATTCCACTATATATTTTTATGACAAAATACATCATTATCAGGGCACATTATGGCCATTTTCTTACATGATGCTAACTGTACCTAACTGAACATATTTCTCACCTTGGAGGTGTTGCTGCTGCTGCACTGTCTGAACTTCACTTCCTTTACCTCCTTGGAAACCTAAAATATGCAGATGTTATAAAGGTTCTAATTTGTATGATGATTCTAAGAAAAGGGAAAAGGTGTATCAAGAACAGATTCACATGTCTGGCTGTTAGCCATTACAAACTTAAATTTATCTATTTCTGTATCTCACAAACTATCATAAATGAATAATAGTACACTTAGGAGCTCACTGAAAAGCAATGACATATTCATGATCTAGTTTAGCGGCAGGTTGCAAATACTTAACTGTCTAGAACATCACAGCATGCACAGTAATAAGAATAATGTAAACATTTGGCTTAGTTATAAGCATAGTATAATTCTTATAAACTGAAAGTGGAACTACTCACAATGAAGAAGTATTAGCAGATAGTTTGTCAACTCATGAAATAACATTTTTTTCAGCCCAAAATGGATGCCATTTTATAACATTGCATAGCATTAGTCAGACAGAGCTGAGCCTTTCACCACTATATAATATTGCCATATAAAATTACAAATTTATGTAACCTGGATTTTTTTTGTATGAAACCTAGTCAATGTGACAATATATAAACTACTGATCTACTAGTTATCAAGTTGAGAAATTGACCGCATATAAGCAAAAGCAATATCCTACTGATCCTACTTAACTAACTACTGATCTACTGATCTACTAGTTACCTCCTCCACAAGTTGAGAAATTGAACACTTGAACCCTAGTAAGCAAAAGCAATGAACACTTCAACACTTGAACACTTGAACCCTAAAATTTCGACTGTAGGAGATCTTATGAACCCTAGAACACTAGCTGTTCAAAACTGACTTACTAGATAACGGCAGCAAAAACTGAACAGCAGCAAAAATAGTTGAAGAGAGGCTCACTAGATAACGGCAGGCTACCGTAGGAGGGCGCCAGCGTCGAGGAGGCGGCGGGCGGCGGCGCGTCGAGGAGGAGGCGCGTCGAGGAGGAGGCGGTGCGTCGAGGAGGGGGCGGACGGAGGGGGGACGTGCAGGCGCGGCGGACGGAGGGGACGGAGGGGGCGGCTCTCACGGGGGAGGCGGGGCTCGGGGGGAAGGCGGCGCTCGAGGGGGAGGAAGAGGAGAGGGAGGCGGCAGGGGCGCGTGGGCGGCTGCGGCGGCGGCATACGGTTGGGGTCGATCGAGGGGAATCTGGCGAGGGAGGGTGGGAGGCCACAGTAAGAGGGCAGTAGATGGAGGGGGGAGGGTTCTAATGGCGCACCTCCCCCTAGTGCTCCATAAGTACGACTATTCTAATGGCGCACCTCCCCCCGGTGCGCCATTATAATTTTTTTAATCTAGCCCGACTGGTCAGGTTATATACCACCTAACCCTATCTACATCGAACCGCCCACTAGCCCGGTGGTCAAGACGCAGCACACACACGGGAGGTCCAGGTTCGATTTCGAGCTCCCAATTTTTATTTTTATGCATTTAAAATGTTGTTTGATATTTATTTGTGTTTAAATATGTTCAAACTTGTTTAAATCATAACAGTAATATTTTTATAAAAATAGTAAAAAATTAAAAATATATGGTCAAATTTGTTATTTGAAAATATTTATGAATATGAAAAATATTCATGTGGGGAGGATGCGGGTGGTCGGTGGCGGTGGAGTGGGGAGGTGCGGCGGGCGGGGGGGCGGCGGCCGTGGAGCGGGAGGTCGGGGGGTGGTGGCCGCCGTGGAGCGGGGATGGTGCGGTTGGTCGTCGACGGCGGTGGAGTGGGGTAGGGTGCGGGGGGTCGGCGGCGGTGGCCAGTGGAGCGGGGGAAATGGTGCAGGGGGTGCTCGGCGGCGAGGGGGACCGAGAACGAGATCGAGATGGAGGGGGATCGAGATCGATTGTCCATGAAATTTAAAAACATTCATGAGTTCAAAAAGTGCCCATGAAATACAATCGAGAAATGAAGGCTACAATTTAAATATAATCGATCTTAGCTAGCTATCTGTTCACAATCTTCTTGCCCTTATTATTCGTAAATGGAGTTCTTCTCTTGAACGGACGTCCTTTAGGTAGGGTGGTCCTGCTTCTTCTTGTGGTGTATGCTGATACTTCATCGTCGTCGTCATGTTCCATCTTTGGGTCACCGTACTTGTCGAAGTCTTGCTCATTGGCGACTCCATCCATTCCGATGATCTTCCTTTTGCCTCTCCTCACGACAACACGACTGGGCTTTGGCGGGTCGGTAATGAAGAAGCATTGGTCCACTTGGGAAGCCAGTAGCCATGAGCGTTACTTTCAGGCGGGTATCCTCGGGCCTGCATCCTTCATACAATGGAGTAACCGCGTCTATCTCCAGTTGATCCAGCTTGGCTTTCTCTCGGGCGGCAGCTCTTGCGTTATCCGTCTGCTTGAGAAGCAGCTCTTGAACATGAGGGTCCTGCACCCAGCCCATCGATGGTCCATCGTCGTCTGCTCCGCCGGCATCTTCATCTTCATGATCATGCCCTTCGTATGCTCCGGGATCTTCCTCATCATCATGTCCTGCATCTTCTACATGATGACTGTGTACAGCATCACCGTTGTGATCATGTCCTGGAGATTCTTCGTCTTCTCGCCCGCCCGACCCCCATGGACGACTTCATAGTCATCTTCATCACCTTGCAAAATATTGGCAACTATCGCATTTCAAATACCGGTACCTGCAAACACAAACATATATGCAACACCACAAACATATGCAACACCACGAACATACATAGATCTAGCTATAGGCCACAAAAAGTGCATGTGCACGTTGTTGGAGAGGGAGAACAACATAAAGATAGCTTCCCCCTTACTTACCTAAAAAAGGTAATTTAACCACTTAATTTGGATGAATCTATGGTGCAAATGAGGTGAGGAGGAGGAGGCAGCCGAGACAAGCTTGGAGGAGGAGGTGGAGAGAATGAAGTGGGGAAAGTGAGTGGGTAGGTGGGCTGTCCAAAATATCTTGTTGGTCCCAGGTTACTAATGGCGCACCACCTGCAAATGCGCCATTAGTAACCCTGGTTGCTAATGGCGCACCTGCTGCTGGTGCGCCATTAGAAGTTTTGCAAAAAAAATAAAAAAAAAGTATATATTCTAATGGCGCACGGTGGCACAATGCACCATTACTAGTTTAAACTAGTAATGGCGCACCCAGCCATGATGCGCCATTAGAATCTTTGGAAAAATAATATAAAAAAATTACTAGTGGTGCACCGTGTGCATGGTGTGCAATTAGTGTCTCCCACACTAATGGCGCACCTGCACATGGTGCGCCACTGCTATATAGTAGTGGCGCACCACATGACAGGTGCGCCATTAGTGGCCATCCCATCTATAGCCCTTTTTGTAGTAGTGGATGTCTCTTACCAATTTACCACTATCGTTCTGGGGTTATGCATTAGAGACAGCTGCATTCACATTAAATAGGGCACCGTCTAATCCGTTGAGACGACACCGTATGAGCTATGGTTTAGCAAGAAACCTAAGCTGTCGTTTCTTAAAGTTTGGGGATACGATGCTTATGTGAAAAAGTTTCAACCTGATAAGCTCAAACCCAAATCAGAGAAGTGCGTCTTCATAGGATACCCAAAAGAAAATGTTGGGTACACCTTCTATCACAGATCCGAAGGCAAGACATTCGTTGCTAAGAATGGATGCTTTCTAGAGAAGGAGTTTCTCTCGAAAGAATTGAGTGGGAGGAAAGTAGAACTTGATGAGGTAACTGTACCTGCTCCCTTATTGGAAAGTAGTTCATCACAGAAATCTGTTCCTGTGACTCCTACACCAATTAGTGAGGAAGCTAATGATGATGATCATGTAACTTCAGATCAAGTTACTACCGAACCTCGTAGGTCAACCATAGTAAGATCCACACCAGAGTGGTACGGTAATCCTGTTCTGGAGGTCATGTTACTTGACCATGACGAACCTACAAACTATGAGGAAGCGATGATGAGCCCAGATTCCGCAAAATGGCTTGAGGCCATGAAATCTGAGATGGGATCCATGTATGAGAACAAAGTGTGGACTTTGGTTGACTTGCCCGATGATCGGCAAGCAATTGAAAATAAATGGATCTTCAAGAAGAAGACTGACGCTGACGGTAATGTTACTGTCTACAAAGCTCGACTTGTCGCAAAAGGTTTTCCACAAGTTCAAGGGATTGACTACGATGAGACCTTCTCACCCATAGCGATGCTTAAGTCTGTCCGAATCATGTTAGCGATTGCCGCATTTTATGATTATGAAATATGACAGATGAATGTCAAAACTGCATTCCTGAACGGGTTTCTGGAAGAAGAGTTGTATATGATGCAACCAGAAGGTTTTGTCGATCCAAAGGGAGCTAACAAAGTGTGCAAGCTCCAGCGATCCATTTATGGACTGGTGCAAGCCTCTCGGAGTTGGAATAAACGCTTTGATAGTGTGATCAAAGCATTTGGTTTTGTACAGACTTTTGGAGAAGCCTGTATTTACAAGAAAGTGAGTGGGAGCACTACAGCAATTCTGATAAATATATGTGAATTGTTGATAGAAAATGATGTAGAATTTTCTGTAAAGCATAAAAGAGTGTTTGAAACGAGTTTTTCAAAGAAAGACCTCGGTGAAGCTGCTTACATATTGAGGATCAAGATCTATAGAGATAGATCAAGACGCTTGATAAATTTTTTCAATGAGTACATACCTTGACAAGTTTTTGAAGTAGTTCAAAATGGAACAGTCAAAGAAAGAGTTCTTGCCTGTGTTGCAAGGTGTGAAGTTGAGTAAGACTAAAAACCCGACCACGGCAGAAGATAGAGAGAGAATGAAAGTCATTCCCTATGCCTCAGCCATAGGTTCTATAAAGTATGCCATGTTGTGTACCAGACCTATTGTATACCCTACACTGAGTTTGGCAAAGGGAGTACAATAGTGATCTAGGAGTAGATCACTGGATAGCGGTCAAAATTATCCTTAATGGAATAAGGGTATGTTTCTCGATTATGGAGGTGACAAAAGGTTCGTCGTAAAGGGTTACGTCGATGCAAATTTTGACACTAATCCAGATGACTCTAAATCTCAATCTGGATGCATATTGAAAGTGGGAGCAATTAGCTAGAGTAGCTCCGTGCAGAGCATTGTTGACATAGAAATTTGCAAAATACATACGGATCTGAATGTGGCACACCCGTTGACTAAACTTCTCTCATAAGCAAACATGATCACACCTTAGTACTCTTTGGGTGTTAATCACATAGCGATGTGAACTAGATTATTGACTCTAGTAAACCCTTTGGGTGTTGGTCACATGACGATGTGAACTATGGGTGTTAATCACATGGTTATGTGAACTATTGTTGTTAAATCACATGACGATGTGAACTAGATTATTGACTCTAGTGCAAGTGGGAGACTGAAAGAAATATGCCCTAGAGGCAATAATAAAGTTATTATTTATTTCCTTATTACATGATAAATGTTTATTATTCATGCTAGAATTGTATTAACCGGAAACATGATACATGTGTGAATACATAGACAAACAGAGTGTCACTAGTATGCCTCTACTTGACTAGCTCGTTGATCAAAGATGGTTATGTTTCCTAACCATAGCCATGAGGTATCATTTGATCAACGGGATCACATCATTAGGAGAATGATGTGATTGACTTGACCCATTCCGTTAGCTTAGCACTTGACCGTTTAGTATTCTGCTATTGCTTTCTTCATGACTTATGCATGTTCCTATGGCTATGAGATTATGCAACTCCCGTTTACCGGAGGAACACTATGTGTGCTACCAAACATCACAACGTAATTGGGTGATTATAAAGGTGCTCTACAGGTGTCTCCGAAGGTACATGTTGGGTTGGCGTATTGAGAGATTAGGATTTGTCACTCTGATTGTCGGAAAGGTATCTCTGGGCCCTCTCGGTAATGCACATCACTTAAGCCTTGCAAGCATTGCAACTAATGAGTTAGTTGCGGGATGATGTATTACAGAACGAGTAAAGAGACTTGCCGTTAACGAGATTGAACTAGGTATTGAGATACCGACGATCGAATCTCGGGCAAGTAACATACCGATGACAAAGGGAACACCGTATGTTGTTATGCGGTCTGACCGATAAAGATCTTCGTAGAATATGTAGGAGCCAATGTGAGCATCCAGGTTCCGCTATTGGTTATTGAACGGAGACGTGTCTCGGTCATGTCTACATAGTTCTCGAACCCGTAGGGTCCGCACGCTTAACGTTACGATGACAGTTTTATTATGAGTTTATGTGTTGTGATGTACCGAAGGTTGTTCGGGGTCCCGGATGTGATCATGGACATGACGAGGAGTCTCGAAATGGTCGAGACATAAAGATTGATATATTGGACGACTATATTCGAACACAGGAAGTGTTCCGGGTGATTTCGGAGAAAACCGAAGTGCCGGAGGGTTACCGGAACCCCCCCCCCCCCGGCCATATGGGCCTTAGTGGAGGGAGATAGGGGCGGCCAGGGTGGGCCGCGCGCCCTTCCCCCTCTGGTCCGAATTGGACTAGGAGAGGGGGGGCGGCGCCCCCCTTTCCTTCTCCCTCTCCCCCTTCCTTCCCCCCTCCTAGTAGGAGTAGGAAAGAGGCTCCTACTAGGAGGAGGACTCCTCCTCCTGGCGCGCCCTGCAAGGGCCGGCCAGCCTCCCCCCTTGCTCCTTTATATACGGGGGCAGGGAGCACCCAATAGACACAACAATTGATCCCTTGGATCTCTTAGACGTGTGTGGTGCCCCCCTCCACCATAATCCGCTTCGATAATATCGTAGCGGTGCTTATTAGGCAAATCCTGCATCGGTAGAACATCATCATCGTCACCATGCCGTCGTGGTGACGGAACTCTCCCTCAAAGCTCGGTTGGATCGGAGTTCGAGGGACGTCATCGAGTTGAACGTGTGCTGAACTCGTAGGTGCCGTGCGTTCGGCACTTGATCGGTCGGATCGTGAAGACGTACGACTACATCAACCGCGTTGTTCTAAATGCTTCCGCTTTCGGTCTACGAGGGTACGTAGACAACACTCTCCCCTCTCGTTGCTATGCATCACCATGATCTTGCGTGTGCGTATGAATTTTTTTTAAATTACTATGTTCCCCAACAGTTTATGGGCTTTACTTTACACTTTATATCATTTTTGGGACTAACCTACTAACCGGAGGCCCAGCCCGAATTGCAGTTTTTTTCCTATTTCAGTGTTTCGAAGAAAAGGAATATCAAACGGAGTCCAAACGGATGAAACCTTCGGGAGCGTGATTTTTGGAACGAACGTGATCCAGAGGACTTGGAGTGGAGGTCAAGAAACGATCGAGGCAGCCAGGAGGGTGGAGGGCGCGCCCCCCTGTCTCGTGGGCCCCTCGGGCGGCCACCGACCTACTTCTCCCTCCTACATATACCCACGTACCTCGAAAACATCATAAGCGACCACAAAAAACTATTTCCACCGCCGTAACTTTCTGTATCCGCGATATCCCATCTTGGAGCCTTCGTCGGTGCTCCACCGGAGGGGGAATCGACCACGGAGGGCCTCTACATCATCTCCAAGGCCTCTCCGATGAGTTGTGAGTAGTTTACCACAGACCTTCGGGTCCATAGTTATTAGCTAGATGGCTTCTTCTCTCTCTTTGAATCTCAATACCATGTTCTCCTTGATCTTCTTGCGGTGTGTTTGTCGAGATCCGATGAATCGTGGGTTTATGATCAAGTTTATCTATGAGAAATATTTGAATATCCTCTGAATTCTTTGATGTGTGATTAAGTTATCTTTGCAAGTCTCTTCGAATTATCAGTTTGGTTTGGCCTACTAGATTGATCTTTCTTGCAATGGGAGAAGTGCTTAGCTTTGGGTTCAATCTTGCGGTGTCCTTTCTCGGTGGATGCGAGGGCAGCAAGGCACGTATTGTATTGTTGCCATCGAGGATAAAAAGATGGGGTTTATATCATATTGCATGAGTTTATCCCTCTACATCATGTCATCTTTCTTAATGTGTTAATCTATTCTTTATGAACTTAATACTCTAGATGCATGCTGGATAGTGGTCGATGTGTGGAGTAATAGTAGTAGATGCAGGCAGGAGTTGGTCTACTTGTCACGGACGTGATGCCTATATACATGATCATGCCTAGATAATCTCATAACTATGCGGTTTTCTATCAATTGCTCGACAGTCATTTGTTCACCCACCGTAATACTTATGCTATCTTGAGAGAAGCCACTAGTGAAACCTATGGCCCCAGGGTCTATCTCTTATCATATAAGCTTTCAATCTACTTTTATTTGCATCTTTACTTTTCCAATCTATATTATAAAATACCAAAAATATATTTATCTTATCATATTATCTCTATGAGATCTCACTTTCGCAAGTGGCCGTGAAGGGATTGACAACCCCTTTATTGCGTTGGTTGCGAGTTCTTGTTTGTTTGTGTAGGTGCGTGGGACTTTTGAGGAGCCTCCTACTGGATTGATACCTAGGTTCTCAAAAACTGAGGAAAATACTTACGCTACTATTGTTGCATCACCCTTTCCTCTTCAAAGAAAACCAACACAAGCTCAAGACGTAGCAAGAAGGATTTCTGGCGCCGTTGCCGGGGAGGTCTTCGCTCAAGTCAATACATACCAAGTACCCATCACAAACTCATCTCCCTCGCATTTAAATTATTTGCCATTTGCCTCTCGTTTTCCTCTCTCCCACTTCACCCTTACCGCTTTATTCTACCTCTCTTTCCCAATCTCCTCTCTCTTTCGCTTGCCTTTTTGTGTGCTCGTGTGTTAGTTCATCTCGTCGTTATGGCTAGTTCCTTATCCGCTCCTATGTCTCCCGAGTTTGAAGTTCTTCACTTCAAGCAAAGGCAAGGAAAAAACTTACGAGATGCTTGGTATAGGATGATGGAATCATATCGTAATTGCACCGTAGAGGTTAATTTTAGAATCTTACTTCGCAATTTTTCTGTTGGGCTAAATATGTCCCATAGACAACTCTTGGATTGCATTGCCAAAGGAAATTTTATTGAAATTGATCCCAGTATTGCGCATGAAATTATAGAGGGAATAGTGGGAACACTACCTAAAAAGGGGGGGCACATCCTACCCAAGAAGAAACACAAGTGTTTGAAAAGATTTGTGAAGTTACAAAATTTTTACAAAAGTCTCTTGAACCTCTTAAGAGTGTTAGCGGGAATCTTCACCGCATGAATATGTTGATTACTCTTTGTAATAAGCGGTTGGATTATTTAGATCTAAAAATTTCCGAGTATGAAGGGAAACGTAAAGAACCTCCCGGGTTCGAGCATGACTCCGCTAAAAAACTGAAAATTAAAGATGGCAATACTTAGATCTATCATCGCTTTTATGCCTAGTTAGGGGCGTTAAGCGATAGCGCTAGTTGGGAGGCAACCCAATTTTATCTTTATTTTTGTTTTCGCTTCTGTTTAGTAATAAATTTTGCATCTACCTTCTGTTTAGATGTGCGCTTTTATGCCTAGTTAGGGGCGTTAAACGATAGCGCTAGTTGGGAGGCAACCCAATTTTATCTTTATTTTTGTTTTCGCTTCTGTTTAGTAATAAATTTTGCATCTACCTTCTGTTTAGATGTGTTTTTATGTTTTAATTAGTGTTTGTTCCAAGTAGTACCTATAGGATAACCTATGGTGTTAGTTAATTTGATTCTGCTGAAAAATAGAAACTTTGCGCGCACGAAAATAATTTTAGTAATTCACAGAAACGTGATCTTGCATTGATTATTTTTTATGTAGATCAATAGAAAAATTTCCCAGGACTGCCTATTTTGGTAGGATTTTTAAAGTTCCAGAAGTATTCGAGAGTTATAGATTGCTACAGACTGTTCTGTTTCTGACAGATTCTGTTTTTCGTGTGTTGTTTGCTTATTTTGATGCATCTATGGCTAGTATTAAGTGGTATGAACCATAGAGAAGTTGGAATACAGTAGGTTTAACACCAATATAAATAAAGAATGAGTTCATTACAGTACCTTATGTGGTGGTTTTTCTTTCTTTCACTAACGGAGCTTATGAGATTTCCTATTGAGTTTTGTGTTGTGAAGTTTTCAAGTTTTGGGTAAAGATTTGATGGACTATGGAATAAGGAGTGGCAAGAGCCTAAGATTGGGGATGCCCATGGCACCCCAAGATATTCAAGGATAACCAAAAGCCTAAGCTTGGGGATGCCCCGGAAGGCATCCCCTCTTTCGTCTTCGTCTATCGGTAACTTTACTTGGAGCTATATTTTTATTCGCCACATGATATGTGTTTTGCTTGGAGGGTCTTGTATGATATTAGTCTTTGCTTTTTAGTTTACCACAATCATCCTTGCTGTACACACCTTTTGGAAGAAACCCACTTGATTAGAATTTATTAGAATACTCTATGTGCTTCACTTATATCTTTTGAGCTAGATAGTTTTTGCTCTAGTGCTTCACTAAAATCTTTTACAGAGCATGGTGGTGGCTTAACTTTGTAGAATTTGTTAGTCTCTCTTGCTTCACTTATATTATTTTGAGAGTCTTTTAGAACATCATGGTATTTTCTATGGTTATAAAATTGGTCCTAGAATGATGGGCATCCAAGTTGGGTATAATAAAAACTATCATAGGAAGTGAATTGGATGCTATGATCAATTTGATACTTGATAATTGTTTTGAGATATGGAGGTAGTGATATTAAAGTCATGCTAGTTGGGTGATTATGAATTTAAAGAATACTTGTGTTGAAGTTGGCAAGTCCCGTAGCATGCATGTATGGTAAAAGTTGTGTAACAAATTTGAAACATGAGGTGCTCTTAGATTGTGCATCCTTATGAGTGGCGGTCGAGGACGAGCGATGGTCTTTTCCTACCAATCTATCCCCCTAGGAGCATGCGCGTAGTTCTTGGTTTTTGATGACTTGTAGATTTTTGCAATAAGTATATGAGTTCTTTTTTACTAATGTTGAGTCCATGGATTATACGCACTCTCACCTTTCCACCATTGCTAGCCTCTTCGGTACCGTGCATTGCCCTTTCTCACCTTGAGAGTTGGTGCGAACTTCGCCGGTGCATCCAAACCCCGTGATACGATACGCTCTATCACACATAAACCTCCTTATATCTTCCTCAAAACAGCCACCATACCTACCTATTATGGCATTTCCATAGTCATTCCGAGATATATTGCCATGCAACTTTCCACCGTTCCGTTTATCATCAAGACACGCATCATCATTGTCATATTGCCTTGCATGATCATGTAGTTGACATCGTATTTGTGGCAAAGCCACCATGCATAATTTTTCATACATGTCACTCTTGATTCACTGCCCATACCGGTACACCGCCGGAGGCATTCATATAGAGTCATATCTTGTTCTACTTTTGAGTTGTAATTCATGAGTTGTAAATAAATAGAAGTGTGATGATCATCATTATTAGAGCATTGTCCCTAAATAAAAAAAAGGCCAAAAAAAAGAGGCCAAAGAAAAGAAAAGGCCAAAAAAGGCCCAAAATAAAAAAAGAGGAAAAAAAGAAAATAAAAAGGGGGCAATGTTACTATCTTTTTTCCACACTTGTGCTTCAAAGTAGCACCATGTTCTTCATATAGAGAGTCTCATATGTTGTCATTTTCATATACTAGTGGGAATTTTTCATTATAGAACTTGGATTGTATATTCCTACAATGGGCTTCCTCTTCTCCACTAAGGCCCAATAGGCCCATTACACTCCCTGGGGGGTTCCGATAACCCCCCGGTACTCCGCTATTTGTCCGAACTTGCCCGGAACCCTTCCGAAGTCCAAACATAGTCATCCAATATATCGATCTTTGTGTCTCGACCATTTCGAGACTCCTCGTCATGTCCGTCACCATATCCGGGACTCCGAACTACCTTCGGTACATCAAAACACATAAACTCATATTACCGATCGTCACCGAACGTTAAGCGTGAGGACCTACGGGTTCGAGAACTATGTATACATGACCGAGACACGTCTCCAGTCAATAACCAATAGCGGAACCTAGATATTCATATTGGCTCCTACATATTCTACGAAGATCGTTATCGGTCAAACCGCATAACAATACATGTTGTTCCCTTTGTCATCGGTATGTTACTTGCCCGAGATTCGATCGTCGGTGTCTCAATACCTAGCTCAATGTCGTTACCGGCAAGTCTCTTTACTCGTTCCGTAATGCATCATCCCGCAACTAACTCATTAGTCACATTGCTTGCAAGGCTTATAGTGGCGTGCATTACCGAGAGGGCCCAGAGATATCTCTCCGACAATCGGAGTGACAAATCCTGATCTCGATCTATGCCAACTCAACAAGTACCATCGGAGACACCTGTAGAGCACCTTTATAATCACCCAGATACATTGTGATGTTTGGTAGCACACAAAGTGTTCCTCCGGTAATCGGGAGTTGCATAATCTCACAGTCATAGGAACATGTATAAGTCATGAAGTAAGCAATAGCAGTAAACTAAAACGATCAAGTGCTAAGCTAACAGAATGGGTCAAGGCAATCACATCATTCTCCCAATGATGTGATCCCGTTTATCAAATGACAACTCATGTCTATGGTTAGGAAACGTTAACCATCTTTGATCAATGAGCTAGTCAAGTAGAGGCATAGAGTGACACTATGTTTGTCTATGTATTCAGACATGTATTATGTTTCCGGTTAATACAATTCTAGCATGAATAATAAACATTTATCATGAAATAAGGAAATAAATAATAACTTTATTATTGCCTCTAGGGCATATTTCCTTCAGTCTCCCACTTGCACTAGAGTCAATAATCTAGATTACACAGTAATGATTCTAACACCCATGGAGTCTTGGTGTTGATCATGTTTGGCTTATGAGAGAGGCTTAGTCAATGGGTCTGCAACATTCAGATTCATATGTATCTTGCAAATCTCTATGTCTCCCACATGGACTTGATCACAGGCGGAATTGAAGCGTCTCTTGATGTGCTTGGTTCTTTTGTGAAATCTGGATTCCTTTGCCAAGGCAATTGCACCGGTATTGTCACAAATGGTTTTCATTGGACCCGATGCACTAGGTATGACACCTAGATCGGATATGAACTCCTTCATCTAGACTCCTTCATTTGTTGCTTCCGAAGCATCTATGTACTCCGCTTCACACGTAGATCCCGCCACGACGCTTTGTTTAGAACTGCACCAACTGACAGCTCCACCGTTCAATATAAACACGTATCTGGTTTGCGATTTAGAATCGTCCGGGTCAGTGTCAAAGCTTGCATCGACGTAACCATTTACGACGAGCTCTTTGTCACCTCCATAAACGAGAAACATATCCTTATTCCTTTTCAGGTATTTCAGGATGTTCTTGACCGTTGTCCAGTGATCCACTCCTGGATTACTTTGGTACGTCCCTGCTAAACTAATAGCAAGGCACACATCAGGTGTGGTACACAGCATTGCATACATGATAGAGCCTATGGCTGAAGCATAGGGAACACTTCTCATTTTCTCTCTATCTTCTGCAGTGGTCGGGAATTGAGTCTGACTCAACTTCACACCTTGTAACACAGGCAAGAACCCTTTCTTTGCTTGATCCATTTTGAACTTCTTCAAAACTTTATCAAGGTATGTGCTTTGTGAAAGTCCAATTAAGCGTATTGATCTATCTCTATATATCTTGATGCCCAATATATAAGCAGCTTCATCGAGGTCTTTCATTGAAAAACTTATATTCAAGTATCCTTTTATGCTATCCAGAAATTCTATATCATTTCCAATCAACAATATGTCGTCCACATATAGTATTAGAAATGCTACAGAGCTCCCACTCACTCTCCTGTAAATACAGGCTTCTCCAAAAGTCTGTATAAAACCATATGCTTTGATCACACTATCAAAACGTTTATTCCAACTCCGAGAGGCTTGCACCAGTCCTTAAATGGATCGCTGGAGCTTGCACACTTTGTTAGTACCTTTTGGATCGACAAAACCTTCTGGTTGCATCATATACAACTCTTCTTCTAGAAATCTATTCAGGAATGCAGTTTTGACATCCATTTGTGTCGGAGTAATGGGCCACGGGTAGGCAGACCCGAGCCCCTGGACCTTTCAAAACATCGGGGCAGACTGCGCCCCTCAAGACCCCAAGACGAAGAGCCGCCTTCAGAGAGTCGGCGACAGAGTCGCCGACTGCCCCTCTAGGCCGAGTCCCAGAGACGGCCTCAGGACAAGCCGACTCCAAGCCAGCGACCTCCAATGAAGCCGGCTACAGGGAGTCGGCCCGCGACTCCGTCCACTCCCTGCATGAGCGACTACGAGCGGGATGGGATAAAGCCGCCTCGCGGCCGGTCCCCGCCCCGCTCATAAAGGGCAGGCATGGCCACAGGGCGCCGTACCGACGGAGATCTCCGTCCGGCGCAGCATCAGGCCACACTGCCTCGACGTCAGCCCTGCGGCAGGTTCCTCGTGCTCACGATGGCTCGTCTGTCGACCCGAAGACGGCGGGTTACCGTCGGCGGAATGCGAAGACGGCGAGCGCCCCAAAGGCGGACCCGCTGAGTCGGCCTCCGAGAGTCGGCCGCCCCTCCCACGTGCTCCAGCGCCATTAACTGGACAAAGACAGGAATGGCAACAAGTGATCGCCCGCCGGTGGCGGCTTGCTGTTGCCATGCCCCCACGACCAAGCTCGCGCCATTAGAAGCGCTGCTACAGATAAATTTGCAGCCGGCAAGATTACCACAAGTGACGAGGGTTGTCGGCCCCATGCTGGACCGTCAGCGGGGCCCACTAGTCGGCGGGGCCCAGAGTCGGCGGAGAAGACGGCGATTTAAGAGACTGACGGCTGGGACCCGCGCCCAGCCGGATTACCATTGTACCCCGGGGTAGGCCTATATAAACCCCCCGGGGCACCCATGCAAAGGGTTGGAACCTAGTAGTTTTAGACACACACAGAGGGAAGAGAAGAGCTAGCCGTGCCCTTCTCCTTCCTCACCCCAACAGCTCAAGGAGCATCTTGTACTCACTTTGACATAGTGATCATGCGGAGGCCCGCAGAGCAGCGAGAGGGGTGTTATCTCCTCGGAGAGCCTTGAAGCTGGGTAAGATTCGCGGCGTGCATGTCTTCGCCTCATCCTGCTTTCAGGCACCGGCGATGTTCTACTCGCCTCCATGATAAGCCATCCTTTGGCATATGTCGCACTCCAACCCCGACATTTGGCGCCCACCATGGGGCCAGGTGCACCGTCGTCCAGGAGACCTGCTCGACGGAACCCTCTTCCTCCCTAGCGAAGCGCAGCCAGCCGGCATGCCAGACGGAGTTCTGCGCCGGACGCTACATGGCGCTGAGGTCGCTTCATGGCGAAGCTACTCGCCGAACTTGTCGGCGAGGTTCGCCTCTCCGACGAGCCTACATCCGACGCAGGCACGGACGGCCCCGAAAGCCTACTCGCGGGCCTCCTCGAGCAGCTCCACGTCGCCGGTGAGCCCGCCGCCGACCTGGAGTCCGTAGGCTCCACCGACCCGATGCTGGTCGACTCCGACACCGCGTCGCTCGACGCGTTCCCCACCAACGTGGTGGTCTACGATGAGCCTCTCCCTCGCGCGGAGTGCGGCGGAAGCACCGTCACGGAGGTGCTCGTCATCGGTCACAGCGAGCCTTCCGGCGAGGGAGCTCGTGACCCTCTCGACGCGTTTCTGCAAGACCTGACCGCCCCCATTCCGGAAGACGCCGACGCTGGGACGCTGGAGGCACGCCGCCTCCAACTCCTCCTCGTGGGTGCACAGAAGCTGGCAAGCATGAGACGCTTGTCGGAAGCCTACTAGCGCGAGATGGATCGCGCCGTGGGCGGCTCGCCGGCTTCGACTGGGCCTAGCCGCCTAGGTGCGGTCCAGCAGCCGCGTAGCTATCGCCCGATCTGTTTGGGGCGATCGCCTGTACGCTTACGCCGCGGAGAATATCCGCGCCGCCCCAGCGGTGGCGTATTTAGCTGGATAACTTCGAGGGCGAGGAGCGCCGCCGATGACGGAGCGAAGTCCAGCAGCTCCTCGATGCGGCGCTGCGCAAGAAGACGGCCGCTGCCGACTGAGGCGCCGCGACGACAACACGGCGACTTGCCTCCCCGCCGAGATCAAGGCGCGACGTCTCGGACTCCGACTGGTGGCGTCCGCGGAAGAAAAAACAAGAATCCGGCTGTCAGCCATAGCCGGACTCACATCTCCATCGAGCGCGGCGAAGACGGGCCGCCGAGAGCGAGTGGAGCGGCGGGGCGACTATCCGCCTCCTCCTCCCGCAGAGAAAGGCGAGTCTCCCGCCACCCGCCGAGCATCCGACTCTCGGCGACCTCCTTGGCCGCCGAGAGGGAGTCGGATAAAACGACGCCTGCCACCGGATCGAGCGACTCCACCGATCCCTGGCGCTGGAAGAAGAAGACGAGTTGGGCCCGCCCTGTTTCGGACCTCGCATCCGAGATGAGCCCTTCCCCAGAGGGTTCACACTCCCCCGAGACACACCCAAGTACACCAGCTCCGTGAAGACGGAGGACTGGCTGGTGGACTACTCCACGGCCGTCAGCATAGCGAACGGCAACAAGCGCATTGCTGTAAAGTATGTTCCCCTCATGCTCCAGGGCACGGCCCGGACATGGTTGAACAGCTTGAAGCCCCGCAGCATCAACAGTTGGGTCGACTTCACCGAGGCCTTTGTCCGCAACTTCCTGAGCACATACAAGTGACCCCCCAAGCCTCGTCAGCTGTCCTTGTGCGTGCAAGGCCCCAACGAGTCTACTCGCGACTACCTCACGCGCTGGGCCGAGCTCCGGAACTCCTGCGAAGGAGTGCATGAGGTGCAAGCAATCGAGTACTTCACCGCCGGGTGCAGAGAAGGCACCCTCCTCAAGCACAAGCTCCTTTGCGATGAGCCGGAGACCCTCGACGAGCTGCTGATCATAGCGAGCATAAGCGCTACAGCCGACTCCTCCATGAAGTCGGAGATCGAAGTCAGTGCAACTCGCAAGGTGGCTCCTCATGCTCCCAGAACTCCGGCTGGCGACGCCTGTCGGTGACAGCAGCAGAATGATCACAAGCGCAAGGCCCGCAGCCGGCTTCCAACAGCCGGCGGTGGCGGCGGTCAAGACCAGCAGCGGAGGGCAGCCTCGCTAGCGGCGTAAAGGCGGCAAGTCCAACTGGTTGCCGACCTTTCTTACGAAAGCAGACTCGGACGGACCTCGCAAGTTCCATAGCGGCGCCGGCCGCCAAATCACACCACCCGGAAGTGCCATCGCTCAACAGATCGCTAAGGAGACGGCCTTGCCCCTCCTCCGCTTTCTTGGGCCGCCTCCTCCACCGCTTCAAAGAGCCGGCTGTCAAAGGCCGGTCGGCCTTGAGACAAGACGAGTACCCGGAAGAGCACGATGCCTATGTAGTGTGTACCACAGTGGTGACGATCGCCGCAGAAGAAAGCGGCAAAGCAGCAGAAGAAGTGAATACAGTAGCATCAGATACTCCAGAATTCATGCACTGGTCCGAGAAGCCCATCAGCTGGAGCCGTGCTGATCACCCAGAGGTGATGCCGAGTCCGGACTCTTACGCCCTGGTCTTGGGAGCCACCCTTGCCGCGGATAGGCGGGCCGCTCGCTTCTCGCGAGTGCTGATAGACGGAGGCAGCAACATCAACATCTTGTACAAGGACACGATGGAGAAGCTAGGAAAGACAGCTTCAGCATAGTCGGACTGTGTTCCACGGAATTGTACCTGGCCTTTCCTGCTCACCGATTGGCAAGATTCTTATAGACGTCCTCTTTGGGGACAAAGATCACTTTCGCCGAGAGCAAGTCTGGTTCGAAGTGGTGGACCTCGAAAGCCCCTACCATGCCCTGCTTGGCCGACCTGCTCTGGCCAAGTTCATAGCGGTCCCCCACTACGCCTACCTCAAGATGAAGATGCCGAGTGCCAAGGGGATTCTGACCGTAGCCGGCGACTACAGAAGGTCGTCCGCTTGTGCAGCTGAAAGCAGCCGGCTGGCCGAGTCCCTGGTGATCGCAGCCGAGAAGCGGCTCCTTGATCGGGTTGTGGCGATGGCCGGCAAGCAGCCAGAGATTTCGCCCGACCCCAAGGAGTCAGAAGCTGAGGGCTCGTTCAAACCGGCCAAAGAGACCAAGAAGATACCCTTGGACCCGGAGCACCCGGAGAGATACGCTGTCGTAGGTGCCAACCTCGACAACAAATAGGAAGGCGAGCTTGTCGATTTCCTCCGTGAGAATCGGGACATTTTCGCATGGTCCCCCAAAGACATGCCAGGTGTACCGACGGAATTCGCCGAGCACAAGTTACATGTCCGATCTGATGTGAAGCCCGTCAGGCAGCCCTTGCGCCGCCTGTCAGAAGAAAAAAGAAGAGTTGTTGGAGAAGAGATAGCCCGGCTCCTCGCAGCCGGTTTCATCATGGAAGTGTTCTTTCCAGAATGGTTAGCGAGCCCGGTCTTGGTACTAAAGAAGAACAAATAGTGGCGGATGTGTATTGACTACACAAGCCTCAACAAAGCCTGCCCCAAGGACCCGTTCGCTTTGCCAAGAATTGATCAGGTGATAGACTCCACAGCCGGATGCGAGCTGTTGAGCTTCTTAGATGCATATTCAGGATATCACCAGATCAAGCTGAACCCGGCCGACAGATTGAAGACCGCCTTCATCACGCCGTTTGGAGCCTTCGCACCGACCATGACGCTCGCTTGAGGAACGCGGCGCCACCTTTCAGCGTTGCATGCAGAAGTGCCTCCTCAAGCAGCTTGGCAGAAACGCCCATGTTTACGTGGACGACGTGGTGGTGAAGACGGAGAAGCAAGGAACGCTGTTGGAAGACCTCAAGGATACCTTTGAAAATCTGCGCCGATTCCGCATCAAGCTCAACCTGAGAAATGCGTCTCGAGTACCGGCCGCCAGCTCCTTGGCTTCCTGGTCTCCGAACGCGCATAGAGTGCAACCCGTGAAGATCAAGGCGATCAAAAGGATGGAAGTACCCGCCGACTACTAGATGTGCAAAAGTTCACCGGCTGCTTGGTGTCTATCACCGATTCATCACCGGTCAGGCAGAAAGCTCTTCCTCTGTACTCAGCTTATGAAGAAGACCACCTTCTTGAATGGAACTCAAAGGCGGACGGCTTTTCTCCGCTTGAAGAGAATCTGACTACTCCCCAAAGGTCTGGCGGCTCCGACTCCAAAGGAGCCCATGCTCCAGATATTGCCGCCACCAGCAGGTAGTCAAAGATACCATTGTAGTTGAACGCAAGGAGGAAGGCAAGGCGCCACCTGTCGAGAGACCAAGTACTGAGCGAGGTATCCGCCGACCTCCAAGCAGAACTACCCCACTACCGGAAGATGTGTTCGGCGCGCACTTTGCCGCCAGGAAGTTGAAGCCTTACTTTCAAGAGCATCCAATCACCGCTGTTTGCACGGCCCCACTAGCAGAAATCATCGGAAGCCGAGATGCTTCAGCCGAGTGGCCAAATGGGCCATAGAGTTGGCCCCTACACCATCTATTACCAGCCCCGCACCGCCATCAAGTCACAAGCACTGGCCGACTTCCTTGTCGACTGGGCCGAGACCCAGTACCTGCCGCCAGCGCCCGACTCCACCCATTGGCGGATGCACTTTGATGGCTCCAAGATGCGCACCGGCTTGGGAGCCGCGTGGTCCTCACATCCCCCAAAGGCGACAAGCTCAAGTACGCGCTGAGATCAATTTCGCCGCCCCAACAACGTCGCCCGAATACGAGGCGCCATTCACGGCTCCGCTTGCCAAAGAGCTTGGCATTATTTGGATCTGTGCTATGGCGATTCGACTTGGTGGTCCAACAGTCATCCGCGGCGGGACGCCAAAGATGCAAATATGGCAAGCTACCGTTTTCGTACAGCAGCTGAGTGGATATTTTGAGGATGCGAATTCCTCCACGTGCAAGAAACGACAACGACCAAGCAGATGCCCCAGCAAGAATCGGCTCTACCCGCCAGCAATACCATCCGGCCGCCTTCTTCGCCTCCTCAAGCCATCATGCCGCCACCAGAGTCGACTCCATTTTGTGCCGGCTCCCCTAAAGAAGTCGGATCCGACTCCAAAGCCTCAGCAGACGGCACAAGAATCCTTGAGACGCTCCAAGAACGCGCGGCAATAAGTCGGGGACTTCGTAACCCAGCCGGGGACCGCGGCGACCATTGCAAAGACCCTAATACTGCCCGGGATCTGCGCCGGTCGGCCTGGGACTTCTCCAACCCAAAGCAAGCTGCTTTGCGGACTCCAACCCGCCGCCTCCCAGCCCAGCCGCCTCGCCCAAGTAGCAGATCTTGGCAATCAAGAAATAGTAGCACCTCATGGGCCCAGCCCATCCTCAAGTTCTTAGTAAGCGGAGAGCTACCAACTCGATGAAACCTTGGCTCGGCAAGTGCAACGCCGAGCGGCAGCCTACACTATAGTCAATAGAGAGCTGGTCGCATAGCATCACCGGTGTCTACCAGCGCTAAGGCCGAGTCGAGCAAGGCCAAGCGATCCTCGAAGACATCCATCGTATGAAAAGGCCATCATGCAGCCTCAAGAGCACTCGTCGCCAAAGCCTTCCGACACGGTTTCTTTGGCCAACTTCCCTAGAAGAGGCCAAGGAATTAGTTCAAAATGCAAGGGGTGCGGTGTTCCGCTTCCAAGCCGCTTCACCGGCTTCAGCCAAGACTATCCCCATTGCACGGCCCTTTGCTGTTTGGGGCCCGGACATGGTGGGACCATTCAAAACGGCATGAGGTGGTTTAACTCACTTACTTGTCGCGGTGGACAAGTTCACCAAGTGGATAGAAGCAAAACCCATCAAAAAGTTGAATGGTCCTACGGCAAAGGACTTTCATCGCCGACATCACGACTCGATGACGGCGCACCACACAAAGATCATCACCGATAACGGCACAAATTTTGCCAAAGGCGCCTCGCCCGCTTCGCGATGCAAGGCATCCGATCGACTTAGCGCCTGCTGCCCATCCATGATCAAACGGCCGGTGGAGCGAGCGAACGGCCTCATCCTGTCGGCATCTAGCCTCGATGGTCGAACCATTGAGCGTTCGGCGGCTGCTGGCTTGAGGAGTTGCTACCGCCCTCCGAGTCTGCGCACGACTCCAAACAAGTCAACTGGTTTCACACCTTATTCCTCGCTTCACGGTGTCGAAGCCGTCATCCCAAGGATATAGAGTTCGACTCCCACGAATCACCATGTACATCAAGAGGAAGGAAGAAGCACGCCAAGACGGCGCCGATCTCCGGAAGAGGGTCGGTTGTTGGCACTCACCGGTCCAAAGATCTACCAGCAGAGCTGCGCCGCTACTACAACAAGAAGGTCAAGCCAAGATCATTCCTAGAGGGCGACCTTGTGCTCCGCTGATCCAAATAACAGCCGGCTAGCACAAGCCGCTGTCGGCGCTTTGGGAAGGCCCATTCATCATCGCAAAGTGTGGGCAATGACTCCTACTACCCGATCGACGCCGAAGCCCCGAAAGACGCAAGAGGGACGACTCGGCAAAGAGACGGAGCGGCTATGGAATGTGAATCTCCTCAAGATTTTACTGATTGATGCAGTATGTACCACGCTACCCTTTGTGTTTAAAGTACTAAGATTTCGGGCCTTCGAGACGAGCTCGGGGACTGCCCTCTTTGTTACCTGTATGATGAGAATTATGCCTTTGAGTATGTTACCTTTGATTATGTTGTTTGGCACCGGGCTCGACTAGTCGGCCCGGGACTCGCCGCTTTTGGCTATGAAATGCTTCCTGCAATCGACAAGTAACGTCGGCGGTGCCTAAGCCGTCTCTGTCGAAGTCGCAGCTCGCAGAGCGATCGCTTGGTGGGCAGGAGTAAGGTAGAACGGGCGCCTACACGAAAAAAATGGCTAAGGACCCAAAGCATAAACATAGTTTAAATCGGCTTCCCAGCCCGTTTCAGAAAACCGACTCCTAAGTAGCCGGTTTGCCTTTTACCCAACTTGCTTAACGACTCTAAAAAATGGCCAAGTACTTGCCTTCTCAAAAGTAGCCAAGCACTTGACCTAGACGGTAGTCCGCAGAGCGGTTGCCCGATGGGCAAGGCGGCATCTAAGGGAAGGCGGCAAAGGAAAAAGCCACAAGAGCAATAAGCAAGGAAAGATATAATTAGAATAATATTTACACAAACTTAGGCCCTTGGCCGAATCTTCAGACAGAGGTTCAGAATACACCCCGCGGGTGGAATTGTGCAAATTAACAAGTTCTTTTTAAAAGACTAGCAAACAGATAAAATAAAGGCAAGGCAACGGCCTAAGAAGCAGCGGATGGGGTTGGAAGGCCGAGGCGGCGGCGGGCGCAGCGCCGGGCGGCCGGTTGGGCGGTCTCGGCTTGATCGTCTCGGCGGCAGCCGCCCAGATGGGCGCGTTCTTCGGAGGCGCGGTCGAGCTGAGGCTGGTCGCCCGCTCCGCCTTCTCGGGCGCCCCATGCCGTCTCCGTCCTCCGCCTCGCCTTCATCTCGGCGCTGGAGTCGATCACCTCCGCCGAGTCTCGCCATAGTCCGGTTCATCTCAACCACTCCGCGGTGTTTCCCACCGCCTTTCAGCCCGCCAGGACGAAGACGCTGGTGTCCGTGTAGTCGGCGATCGCCGCCACACGCCGACGAGGGCGCCCTCCGCGCCAGCAGCTCCGCCTGGCTTCGACCGAACGCTGCCAGCCGGTCCAGATCCAGCCTCGATACCACGCTTGAGCGAACTCTGTGGCTCGGCGAGCTCCAGCCCGAGCCGCGGAACCTTCCAAGCTCAGGCGGCCAGCCGCGACCTCCGGCCGGCCGGCGGTCCGGCTGGGAGTGCGCAGAACCGGCATGTCCGGCCACAGAGCAGCGATCGCCTGGGCACCGACACGCTGAAGACGGCGCAACATCCGATGGGCCGGCCGCAGACGAGCCTCAATGCTCAGGAGCTGCTCGTCAAGGGTCCGGGGCGCGGATCGCGATCTCAAGCGCCACCCGCCTCCACGCCTCGCGCCAGCCTCGATGGCCTGATTGGCCGCCTGCGTGTGACCGGGGAAGAAGTCTGCCAAGAAGAAGAAGAAGCAAGTCAGGAAAACAGGAGTCGGCTTGACCCATAGTCGGCAACCCAAAAGAAAAAGTAAAAGCAAACTCACCATCGACGATATCTTCGATTTCGTGGAAGCCGGAGGTCGCCAGCGCTTCCACTGCCGGGTCCAGCGGAGCGCCGCTCTCAAACCCGCCAGAGAGCGGCCTCTTTCTTCTCCGCTCAGCCTGCGCCGCCTTTGAGCAGCTCCCTCGCTCCCGCCAGCTGCAGTAGCCAGGTCACGCTCAAGGGCGAGCTTGCCGCACTCCTCCTCTTTGGCGCGCAGCGGTCTCGGCCGTATCCAGCTGCCCTCAAGAGCGGCGTTGGACTCAAGAATAAAAGAACAAGGACGCTAAGTCGCTGCCTAAGAAGGTCGCCAGAAGATCCGCCCGATCACAGAGCAGCCGGCCCAATCTCGGGACTACAGCTCAGCGCCAGCGCCTGGCCAAGAAGAAAACTCACCTCGGCTCCTCGCCAGTCAGCAGCCCGCTTGCTCAGCTCCTCAACGCTGTGGTTGAAGGCAGTAGCGCGGAGGTTGTGATACTCCCACGACAAGAATTCCGCAGATGTAAAAACTTGAAGTAGCAATAGAGTTCGAGTCACCGCTTTCGGCCAGCAGCCGCCCAAACTCGGGGATTACACCAGCAGGAGGCCGCGCCGCCTCTACAAAGAAGAGCAAGAAAAGTTCAAAAGAAACATACCAAGACGGCTGATCGCGCGCGAGGTGCGCTTTGAGAGGTTCCGATGGCGCCGCCTCAGCCCGCAGCTTCGCTCGACGCCCAGGAGCGCCATGTTCAGCGGGCCTGCGCCGCCTCGCACCCACCCAACGGGCGCTGGGCGCTTTGTCGCCTCGGCGCGTGGATTGCCGAGCTGGCAGCGCCGGTCTCAAGGGGCGCGGCGCCAAGTCGCCTTCTCAAGACGGCGCTACCGGCGAGGCGATTTGAAGAAGTAGCGCGCGCCACGGCCTCGCTCGTCGGTCGGGCGGCACAAAGCGGGTCCGCCCGGCTGCTTGCCTCACGCGATCTCGGACTGCGGTGGAGGCGGCGGAGGTGGCGCGGCCACGCCCGGTAGGGAGACCTCGCTGCCTTCCCTCCCTGCGACGGGGACCTCACCGCCGACTCCCTCCGACTGCCCCGTGAACTCCGGCGGCGGTGGCGCAGAGCTCAACGGGGTGACGGGCAGCGCCGATTGGAGGCGCGCGGCCTCCTCGGCTCACCTCTTGGCTGCAGCGGCGGCTTCGACCTCCTCCAGTTTCTTCTGGGCGGAAGTCGCCGCCTTCTCAGTCTCCGCCTTCTCCAGACGGGCGGCCTCCTCCTCGTCGCGCTTCTCCTGCGCATTCCGCTCTGTTGCCTCCCGGAGGGCGGCCGCAGGGTCAACCCGCCGACTATTGGCGGACGTCTCCACCGACCCCATGACGGAGGCGGCGGCGACCCTCTCGAAGGTGAGGGGAGCCCTGATAAGAAAAAATACATGAGAAGGCTCGGACAAGATGGACCAGAAGAAGACAAGACAGAATAAAAAATACTTACGCGGAGACCAGCGGTGGCTTCTTCACTTCCTTGCGGAAGCGGTTAGCTTCGTGGACCGCCTCTTGAGCGTTGAGTCGCGCGGCCGCTCCCTAAATTTCTTGGTCCGGCCACTGGCAGACTCGCCCGCCCGGCGCTCATACTACCGACCACCAGGGGTATATGGAGGAGCTCATACTGGATGGCCGGCTTTCACTGGCGGCGGTGAGGGAATTCGGACTAGGGGTGTCCGGATAGCGAACTATCATCATCGGCCGGACTCCAAGACCATGAAGATGCAAGATGAAGACTTCGGCCCGTGTCCGGATGGGACTTTCCTTGGCGTGGAAGGCAAGCTTGGCAATACGGATATGTAGATCTCCTACCATTGTAATCGATCTGTAACCCTAACCCTATCCGTGTCTATATAAACCGGAGGGTTTTAGTCCGTAGGACGAACAACAATCATACCATAGGCTAGCTTCTAGGGTTTATCCTCCTTGATCTCGTGGTAGATCCACTCTTGTAACACACATCATCAATACTAATCTAGCAGGACATAGGGTTTTACCTCCATCAAGAGGGCCCGAACCTGGCTAAAACATCGTGTCCCTTGTCTCCTGTTACCATCCGCCTAGACGCACAGTTCGGGACCCCCTACCCGAGATCCGCCGGTTTTGACACCGACATTGGTGCTTTCATTGAGAGTTCCTCGTGTCGCCGCCGTCGTAGGATGCCTCATCTCGCCTTTTAAAGATGATACTACCGCTAAAGGAGCCTTGGCCGCTGGCCAGACTCTTCGGCTAGGTGGTTTTCTTATGACCGCTAGTCCGGCCACCGCGCCGACGATGACCTCTCGAGTCATCGAAACCAATCTCCAGGTTAGTTCGGAACTTGCCGAACAGTTAGATCCGATCGAGCTCTCCTCCATGAACAAGCTCTTGGATCGCATCGCCGCCCTGGGAGTCGCCACAGACTACGACCGGATCGGGCCTAAAACCGATCTGAGAGAGATCAACTCTCCCCAGGCTACCCATCATGTTGTTGTGATAGAGCAGCAATGCGGCGATTCTTCTTGTATCTTAAGGACTAGTTACGTCCGGATTCTCGATCCCTCCATGCCGGATTCCCGCAGAGGGACAGACGTTGATCAAGCCCTGAACTTAAAATCAGGCGGTGGGTTGGATTCATGGGATAACACTCGAAAATCCAAACTTCCAAGTTCGAAACTTTCGCCCTTGAGTCCTAAACTGGACGGGTTCCGGATCTAGTTCCACCGCCCACCCAAACATTAGCGATCTCTCTCAAATTCGGCAAGAGCCCGATGAAACAAAGACATCATTATCGGGCCGATTCCTCCCGGTTATGAACAGGATAAAGGATCGCCGAGAGGAGGACGAATCCCAATTTTCTGCAATAATTGCACGGACAAGGAATCTGAACGCCATCACCGTCATGAAATTACACGCTTTACTGACTTGGTGACATAGTACAAAAGTATTGTATGCGATGGAGAGCGCTCGAAAACCGAAAGTAAATTTTGGGACAATCCGCCCGAATACACCCCTAGTCCGAAACAAAAGGGTGCATCATTATCAAGCACCGGGTTGAATACCAAAACCAAAACCCCTAAAGGGTACGGAACCGTCATCGAGGGTTGGCTCAACGGACCTGCAAGATCCACAAGATGGAGGGCGCCACTCCAACACACAGCCTTCGGCGTGTTGGATACTACGGCAGTGGCCAAAAGTGGCGAGGCTTTCTAGCCCCGCAACCAACCCAGAAGTACCAAGACGGTATTAACAGTCTTTGAGACTTTCAGATCAAATAACATGCGGAAACGAACAATCCGCAGCCTCGCCAAGTCTACCAAGTAGCAACAACAAATCCATGGAGCGACACGGCTATCACCTTCAACGCCATGATTTAACCTAAATTCAACAGCTAGAGCACCACCGCATTGGTCCTCGGCCCGATAGTGGACGGTTTTCGCCTTACTAAGGTACTCATGGATGGCGGCAGCTGATTAAACCTCATCTATGAGGAACCCTTCAAAAATAGAAATTGATCGAGCCGCATTGAGCGAAGCAGCACAACCTTCAGAGGGATAATCCCTAGTCGAGAATTACGCTGCGCAGGAAAAATCACACTAGATGTAGTGTTCGGCTCACCGGACAATTACAGGTCCGAGGAGGTCACGTTTCAAGTGGCCCCATTCGGCAGCGGATATCACGCTTTGTTAGGGCGAGAGGCATTCACAATCTTCCAAGCTATACCCCACTACTGGTACATGAAGCTCAAAATGCCCGGACCCAATGGGATAATCACTCTCGCCAGTGATCCAGATATAGCATTCCGCGCTGAAAATAAGACAGCCGCACTGGCCCTAGAGGCATTGTCCGAAGCCCTAGCGGCAGAGGAACTAACCACGCTGCGCTCCACGGTGGATAGGGACGATGTGATACTCGATAAGAGGTCCAAGTCCACCTCTTTTAAACCAGCAGACGAAATAATCAAATTTCAGGTCCATCCAATGGACCCCACAAAGACGGCCTCCATTGGGGCACAATTAAGTCCCGATGTCAACGCCGCACTACGAGAATTCCTTCGGGAAAATTGGGACATTTTTGCCTAGCACCCTTCAGACATGCCAGGAATCCCACGCAGGCTGGCAGAGCACAGCCTAAATATCCTAAAAGGATTCAAGCCAGTCAAACAAGCTCTTGGGCGATTTTCCGAGCCCAAAAGACAGGCAATGGGAGAAGAGCTAGCCAAACTCTTAGAAGCCGGATTCATCAGAGATATAAAACATCCGGACTGGCTAGCCAACTTAGTAATGGTACCAAAAAAGGAAAAATACTGGCGCCTCTGCGTCGATTTTAAAGACCTTAACAAGGCCTGTCCAAAGGATCCTTTCCCCCTCCCCCGCATCGATCAAATCATCGATGCTACCGCAGGGCACGACTCATTGTGCTTCCTCGACGCATACTCCGGATACCATCAAATCAAGATGGCGGAGAAAGATCAGGCCGCAACGGCATTCCTTACTCCATATGGGCCATTCTGCTCCAACACCATGCCCTTCGGACTCAAAAACGCCGGCGCAACATATCAGCGCATGATTCAAACATGTCTGGCGACCCAGATAGGCAAAATAGTAGAGGCATACGTAGACGATGTGGTCGTCAAGACCAAACACGTCGGAACTCTAGTAGAAGACTTGAGGGTGACATTCGACAACCTCCTAGCATATGACATTAAGCCCAATCCAGAAAAATGCGTCTTCGGCGTACCAGCCGGAAAGCTCTTGGGCTTCATCGTATCCGGTCGAGGAATTGAAGCAAACCCGGCCAAAATCCGAGCTCTGTCACAATTTGATATTCCAAAAGACCTCAAGCAGATACAAAAACTAACCGGATGCGTAGCAGCCTTAAGTCGCTTCATCTCCCGTTTGGGAGAAAAGGCTCTGCCCCTCTACCGCCTCCTCCGGTGCACCGAACATTTTGAATGGACGGATGCTGCCACAGCCGGACTCGAAGAAATAAAGGCCATACTGGCAACAAATCCAGTTCTGGCCGCGCCCAACCTGGGCGAACCTATGTTATTATATATCGCAGCAACACATCAAGTTGTTAGCGCGGACTCGTCGTTGAACGAGAAACAGAAGGGCACAAATTCCCTCTTCAAAAACCAGTGTACTATGTATCCACTGTTCTAACTCCATGCAAATCCCGGTACCCACATTATCAAAAGATAGTGTATGCGGTGTTCATGGCATCTCGGAAGCTGCGACACTACTTTCAAGAGTGTTCAATAACGGTGGCCTCCGAAGTACCTCTCAACGATATTATAAACAATCGCGACGCAACGGGCAGGATTGCAAAATGGGCTATCGAGCTCTTACCATTTGACATAACCTACAAACCACGGCGAGCTATAAAGTCGCAGGTTCTGGCGGACTTCATCGCCGAATGGACCGAAGCCGAACTCCCTAAAGAGTACGGCGCGTACTCCAACTGGATCATGCATTTTGACGGATCCAAAATGTTGGCTGGCTTGGGGGCTGGCGTCGTCCTGACGTCCCCAACTGGAGACACAATCCAATACGTACTTCAAATAATGTACATGGACTCCAACAACGCAGCCGAATACGAGGCCCTTCTACATGGCCTCCGGATGGCAATCTCCATGGGCATTCAACGCCTAGAGGTGCGCGGGGATTCAAACCTCGCAATATCCCAAGTAAATGGAGACTTCGACGCCAAAGATCCAAAATGGTAGCTTACATAGCGCCGTCCTAAAAATGTCAGCTCGGTTCGAAGGACTAGAATTCCACCATGTAGCACGGGATAATAACCAGGCAGCAGACGTGTTAGCATGCATCGCCGCAAAACGAGAATACGCCCCTCCTAACATCTTCCCGGAACGGCTCTTTAAGCCATCCGTATTATGGGAAGAGGAGTCCGGAAATGACAATCCGGAGCCAGCTGCATCTCCTAACTCAGACCATTCTGACACAATCGGCGGCTCAGCCAATGAAATAACACCTTCAGCTCACGAAATAATGGCAGTCATTGCCCCGTGGACAGAACCATTCCTAGCCTACTTAATGCGGCAGGAACTTCCCGAAGACCAAAATGAGGCCCGCTGCATCGTTCGGTGATCTAAAGCCTACAAGGTCCATGAGGGAGAACTTTATAAGAAAAGCACAACCGGAGTCCTTCAAAGGTGTATCTCCGAAGAGGAAGGGCGAAATCTCCTGGCTGAAATTCACGCCGGACTCGTGGGCACCACGCTTCAGCCGGGCCCTTGTAGGCAAGGCCTTCCATACAGGATTTTATTGGCCGACAGCCCGGGCAGATGCTCAGGATTTAGTCCAACGATGCGTCGGTTGCCAGCTCTTTGCTAATCAGAGCCATATGCCACCCACCGCCCTCAAAACTATACCCATTACCTGGCCGTTCGCGGTCTAGGGGCTTGACATGGTCGGACCCCTTAAAGGGGGAACCCACAAGCACAAATACTTATTGGTCATGGTGGACAAATTCACCAAATGGATTGAGGCCAAGCCGGTTAAAACGGCAGAATCCGGACCGGTGATAGACTTCATATCCGGGGTAGTACACCGTTTCGGTGTCCCCCACAGCATCATCACTGACAATGGCACGAACTTCACGGCCGACGAGGTTAAACTCTGGTGCAAAAACATGGGCATTAAGCTCGATTACGCTTCAGTCTATCACCCCCAAACTAACGGTCAAGTTGAGTGAGCAAATGGTCTAATCATGAGCGGCATCAAACCCAGACTAGTGCGGTCCCTCAAGGAATCTAACACGCACAGGGTAGAGGAGCTCGACTCCGTACTCTGGGGGCTGCAGACCACGCCAAACCGAACTACCGGATTTACACCATTTTTCATGGTGTACGGCGCAGAGGCAGTCCTGCCCTGCGATATAATTCATGACTCACATCGTGTGTGCATGTACGAAGAAAGAGAAGCCGAGCTAGATCGGCAGGACAGTCTGGACGCCTTAGAGGAGGAGCGGGACGTGGCAAAGGCTCGTTCCGCATTTTATCAGCAGCAGGCTCGAAGATATCAAAGCAGAGAAGTACGGGCCAAAACTTACAATGTTGGCGAACTTGTTCTACGCCTGCCGGACAAGAAAAAGGACAAACTCAAGCCCAAGTGGGAAGGTCCCTTCATTGTCGACCAAGTCCTGACCGGCGGAGCGTACCGTCTACGTAACGCATCGGACAACCGACTCGAGCCGAACCCATGGAACGCAGCCCGTCTCCGAAGATTCTACGCCTAACGCCGGACTCCGGGTTCGTCTCACTCCCCCGTCCACCCCTTGTTTTTTACTGTCTCTCCTCCTCCTCCTTCTTCCCACTTTTTTTTCAATACCTTTTATGGGCTGATTTGCGCTTTGTTCGCACACACTTGATGTGCCCCTGACACTCATTATACCTGGGGGCTTCTTTAAACTGAAGCTTATTCATACGGGCTTCATGCCCAACACATGTGTCATACTTCCGCATGTACCTTTTATTCACCATTATATGCATCGATATGACTTAAGTTTTGGCCAAGCTGGGTTGCCTGGCTCCTGTGCTTACCCCTACATTCCCGATTGTTCGGCTAGGAGGTAAAGGAGCACCTCTGCGATTATTCTTGCCGGCTCGGCGGATGTGTACCTCAGGTGGGTGAAGCCGAAAGCTAAGCGTCCTTAAGAGAATATTCGTCGGTGACTTGAAAGATGATTTATTACTTACTTATTTATCTGCCCCGGATGCTTTTTACGCTATTTTCGCATCCGGCATTGCACTTTAGGGCATGCCTCCTAGGGAAAGGAACCCTTAACGGAACTATTCTCCCTGGAAGATGTTTCTTACTAACCATGTAATATAACATAACTAGTTGGGCACTTGTCTGATAAAGCAATTATGACCCCGACGCCTTGTCTCCATGCATGCCCCGGTTCTTTTATAACCGTAAGGGTATTCGGACACACTCCGGACTGTTGGGTCCCGAGGCTGAAGTGAAACGGTCCGCAAAGACAAACGATCTACAATCCGGCTAGAAGGCATTTTACATGTCATTTCAAATTACATCGTCAAACCGACTGATTGTACTCCTCTTCAATCCCATCTAACAGGCTGTCTAATTTTCAGTCCTGTTGGGAATATTCGCGCCAGTTCTACTTGGCGTACATCACGCTCACAGGATCTCCTTCCCATCAGGCCCCGCAGTCCGACCTCGGCCATGTGGTTTGGATCGACTTGAATGCGATGTCTTCACCATGGCCCAGCCTCCTGGCGCCCTGACGGCAGGCCGATATCTTCCACAAACGGAGGCGTCGCCGTGCTCCCTGAAGCTTCTCAGCAAGCTCACCAAGGCCCTCGGGTAGGGAGACGGATGGCCATAAAGCATGAACGACGCCACTCATCGCCTGCCGAACACGTTCGAGCAATTGCACTAGCTCGGGAAGTTGGTCACCCGTTGACTCAGGCATTTCCTCCGCAGGGCGACCTGTGAGCACACCTAAAGACATATTTCTGTCAATCGACTTCCTCGCCGAATTCTTCTTTTCAAAGGAATTTGTTCAAGCACTTACTATAAATGCTGCGACGAAGCCGCTGATTCTCCTTCACGGAGCCAGACAACTGGGCCCGAACACCTTTCAGCTCTTCTCCTTGCTGGGTGTGGGCATCTTGGAGCTTGTTTCTCTCCTGCTGCACCTTCATAAGCACCCTCTCGCCGGCCTTTAGCTGACGCAGTAGTTGTTGCTTGTCCGGATCTAGTCCGGCGCCTTCTGCAATATTATTTTCAGATTCACGCCACACTTTTCTAAATAATTATCTTTTCAAAGTACGTTTTACCAGCGGGGGTCTCTGTGGCTCCCCCTGTGGCGGCCAGTGCGGCTTCAAGTTGGGCCTTGCACTCTTGGAGCTCCTGGGACAGCTGGGTATTCTTCTCCGCAAGACCCTGCATAATAATTGATCCTTAAATCAGTTATTTCAACTATTTTAAGTCTCGGGGGCTACTGGCAAATATAACTATTAAAATTACTTACCCGTATGTCTTTCACATACTGCTCCGTGGCTCTGGTTAACCCATCTTGAGCGGCACGGAGGTGCGCGTTTCCCGCTTTAAAGGCATTTAACGCCTCCGGGGAGAAACACGCGTCACGAAGAACTGTCCGGCGACGTCTGTGATTCATGGCGCTCTCCACCTCAGACCGGGTGGCGGATAGCCTGTCGGCATCCTCCGTCGGAGGAGTGTCCGCTTTACGCCTTGTATTCGCCTCCCCTCCCGGACCATGCGTTGGAGCATGGCCGGCGGAGGCTTGATTGGCAACCTCTCCGGACACTGTCCGGCGAGCGCTCTTTCTGGAAAGTTAAGAGCATTAATATACCTTCTGAGGATCCTTCCCTTACAAATAGCGGTGCTCCGTACCGTTGCGGCGACGTCTCGGTTCGCGCCGCACTCCTCTTCCGCCTGCCGGGCCGGACTGACCCTTGTTGGTCGGCCGCCGCGGGTTCGGCTTCCCGCCTTAAAGGCACATCCCGCGATACACCATCAGTATGGGATGGTCAGAATTGAGCGCGGATCAAACGATGGTGTCAAGACCTCGGTCGTAGTCACCTGGGAGGCCAAAAACAAACCGGGGTAGTCAGCCGTAATGGCGACTAGGGCATTGTCTATGCTACGTTGGTGGAACACCCCGTCAATCAGCTCCACCTTTATGTCCGGATCCTCTTGGAGGCGGATCGAGGATCGTTCCGGATCCTCGGGCTGTGGAGCTAGGCTTCGTATGCCCTCCACGTCCCGGCGCAGCTCCTGCGTCGAAATCACAGAGTAAGATACTTGACTTTAAAAAAGTATGGATCGGGTAGATGAACATCCGCTTACCCAGCTCCGAGGGTTATGCATAGAAAATCCATTCAACGGATTCTTGCGGAGGAAGTCTTCCTCCTCTCCCTTGTACAAGACGGACAGGATCTTTGCCAGATCGGCTGCCGAGCCTAGCCCTTTGCGGCCATGATGGGTGGCGTCATCTTCCCCGTTGAAATCCCACATAGGGTGGCCCCTATATTGGAGTGGCTGCACCCCTCGTATAATGCACGTGGCCATGACTCCAATCATGGTCAATCCGGAATGGGCCAGTAACCTAATCCGGCCCATCAGATAATGGACGCTCCTATCATCTTCCCGTTGAGGGCTCCGCGGGCGCCAACTCAGGCGTTTCTTCAAGGGAGCATTGTTGAACTCCGGGAGGCCGATCCGGACTGGATCCGCAGAGGCGTCCTCCATGTAGAACCATTCAAGCCGGTCTTGGACGCCTTCTTCGGGTGCGGATAGATATCCGGTCCGGCGATCGCCATATTTCGGCTCCGCCCACTTGGTATATCGACCCCTCATGAGAACGGGGTACGAGACAAAACAATCTCTTCCACAGGGCAAAATGGGGCTCGATGCCCAAGAACGGCTCGCAAAAAGCTACGAAGCCCGTGATGTGCAAAATGGAGGCGAGCGTGAGGTGGTGAAGTTGGAGTCCGTAGAACTCTAGGAGCCCCCGGAGAAATGGATGTATGGGAAATCCGAGTCCCCTTATTAGATAGGGGACAAAGCATACCCGCTCCCCTTTGGAAGGGTTGGGGACGCTCTCCGCCTGCTTTCCGCCCTTGTAGGTGGCCAGTCCGGCTCGAACCGGGACCATGAAAGCTGGGGGAAGATATCCCTCGGTTTGAAGTACCACTAGCTCATTGTGTGGAATCGAGCATCTCCCCAATCTCCTGGCTTAGGGCTGGGGCGCGAGAGGAGGAGCGCGTCGGCTATCCATGATGGAATGGATTTTTGTCAGAGGCGCTTCAATGAGAACTTGCGGATGGAGGATGGTGTGAGCTGGATCTAGATCCTCGCCTCTCTTGTAGGCGGCTCGTTCGCACGGCTAGGGGTAAAATGTAAAATATCCCAGCCTTTCGCATTAAATGCGACACGTGGAAGAAGGCCATTATTGGGCGTAGAAGCCAAGGAGCGCAACATTTATAAAGAAGCGGACACTATTCGACGGGAACATGAAGCGAAGGAGAACCCGCCTTGCAACGCCGAGGACAAGTATACGCGCCCGGACTCGTCGTCGCTGAAGCCCGGTTCGGGGCTCTTGAGGAATTCGGACTAGGGGTGTCCGGATAGCGAACTATCATCATCGGCCGGACTCCAAGACCATGAAGATACAAGATTGAAGACTTCATCCCGTGTCCGGATGGGACTTTCCTTGGCGTGGAAGGCAAGCTTGGCGATACGGATATGTAGATCTCCTACCATTGTAACCGACTCTGTGTAACCCTAACCCTATCCGGTGTCTATATAAACCGGAGGGTTTTAGTCCGTAGGACGAACTCCAATCATACCATAGGCTAGCTTCTAGGGTTTAGCCTCCTTGATCTCGTGGTAGATCCACTCTTGTAACACACATCATCAATATTAATCTAGCAGGACGTAGGGTTTTACCTCCATTAAGAGGGCCCGAACCTGGGTAAAACATCGTGTCCCTTGTCTCCTGTTACCATCCGCCTAGACGCACAGTTCGGGACCCCCTACCCGAGATCCACCGGTTTTGACACCGACAGCGGGGGACGACTTCCTTCTCGCCGTCGTCGTCAGGCCAATCGGCGAAAGTGGCCGAAGGCCTGAAGTCGTCGGCCCCTCCTCCTCCCTCGGCGTCGGCCTCCATCGCCGCCACGCCCAAGTCGGGGTCGTCGGCGTCGCTCTCCGCCCGATCGGGGACAAATTCACGAGCCGGCCCCGCGGCGCTGGCCGAAGGCGGCATGAGGGGATTCTGAATTGGAGAAGACCAAGGAAAATTAGAGCCGGATTCGGCTGAAGAAGGAAACAGAGAAGCAAGAGACGACTTACCAATGGCGGGGTTGGCGGCGAGTATGGCTCCTGCCGAACTGCCATTCCTCCGTGGGGCGCGATTCGCCAAGAAGTTCACCGTGTCCACCACCTCCGCATGGGGCATGTCTTTGGAGCACAGCCGGTGGGGTCCGGCCGCTCATCCGGCAGATCGATGAGGTCGGCCTTGAAGAGGACAACTCGGCGCGCCACGGCGTGCCAGCAAGTCTGCCCGGTCAGGCCCTCCGACTGCGCCATCACGCGGAGCCGCGCGACGGCGGCGTTGCCTGCAGGAGTCAGCGTCCGGGCCCTATAGGACCAGCTGGAGGGTCGGCCCGCCAACTCGCCGCCCATGTAAGGCGGCAAGTTGACCCAGTCGCCCTCTGGGGCGACGTTCTTGACATAGAAGTATGTATGCTGCCACATCTTCACCGACTTGATGAGGGAGATGGCAGTAAAAGGGTTCTCGGGCACCGGCCTCCTCTTGGCGATGAACATGCCACACAGGGCCGGCACGCGAGCGACGTGGGTCCCGAGCTTGGCTTGGAAGAATTCCCCCCACGGCTCGATGGTGGGGAGAACGCCGAGAAAGCCTTCGCATAAGGATGCGAAGGCGGCCAGCAGCACCACCGTGTTGGGGGTGAGGTGGTCTTGTTGGAGCCGAAGAACTCCAAAACGCGGAAGAAGCCGCCGCCGGCAGCCTAGCCAGCGCATGAGGTGCGGCGGAAAATGACCGCTTCGCCCTCCTCGGCGCGGGCGTGATTTCGCCCTCGGCGCGCGCGGTCCGCACTAGGTGGCTGCCGGGGATGCGCGCGTTGTGGCTTCGATGATGTCATCGTCGATGATGGAGCCGTCCCACATGCCGGAGCGCGCGGTGGGAGGCGCGGCGGTGGATGAGGAGCTCATCTCCGCGGCGCGGCGAGGTTCGGCGCAGCGGGGCGAGGAAGAAGACAAGGCAGGGAGCAAGAGGAAGCGGGGAGAGGGTGTGCGTGCGTCGCCGCCCCCTCCCTCCCCCGCCTACTTATAGGCGCCTAGGCTGCGAAGCGAGGGGGGCGTGATTATGCGCGCGCCACGTCCCCACGCCTCACGATTTAACCACGCAGCGTTCTCGCGCGCGATAACGGCGCGGGAGCCCTCTTTCGCCCGCACGACCGCAGCGGATCCGCTGCGCGCCGAGGCGTGGTAGTGGCGGGCCCCGCATGACGGGCCTGTCTTGTCACGCGCGTGGGCTGGCAGACTGGCCCTGCCGCGTGGCATCGTGTGGCGGGCCCGCAATGGGCGGCTGCCGGGAAGCTTATCAGGCACGCCACTCGGGTCCTGCTGCGACCTTCGAAACCTTTGAAGAGCAAGACGGCCCCCTACAAGGCCGACTCCAGCTAGCCGGCTCAAGATGGAGACGGCGGGCCGAGTCCAGATTCTTCTACCAAAGGGATGAAGCTGTCGAGGCTCCTCGACATGTTGCCCTCGGCGCCTCACCAGCTTCGGTGACTACTGTTGGAGTAATGGGCCACGGGTAGGCAGACCCAAGCCCCTGGACCTTTCAAAACATCAGGGCAGACTGCGCCCCTCAAGACCCCAAGGCGAAGAGCCGCCCAGAGAGTCGGCGATCGAGTCGCCGACTACCCTCTAGGCCGAGTCCCGAGGCGGCCTCGGGACAAGCCGACTCCAAGCCAGCGACCTCCAATGAAGCCGGCCATGAGGAGTCGGCCCACGACTCCGTCCACTCCTGCATGGCGACTACTGGCGGGATGGGATAAAGCCGCCTCGCGGCCGGTCCCCGCCCCGCTCATAAAGGGCAGGCATGGCCACAGGGCACCGTACCGACGGAGATCTCCGTCCGGCGCAGCACTGTGGCCACACCGGCCCTGACGTCAGCCCCATGGGCAGGTTCCTGTACCCACGATGGCCTATCTGTATGACCCAAAGACGGCGGGACCCGCCTGTCGGCGGGAGTGCAGAAGACGGCGAGAGCGCCCCAAAGATGGACCCGCTGGAGTCGGCCTCCGAGAGTCGGCCGGCCCCTCCCACGGGCTCCAAGTGCCATTAAACAGACAAGACAGGGAATGGCAACAGTGATCGCCGCGGTAGCGGCATCATTGCCATGCCCCACGACAAGCTTCGCGTCATTAGAAGCGCTGCTCTGATAACTTGCAGCCGGCAAGACCCGCCCACGGCGGACGAGGGCTGTCGGCCCCATGCTGGACCGTCGGCGGGCCCCAGGAGTCGGCGGAGAAGACGGCGACCTAAGAGGCGACGGCTGGGACCCGCGCCAGCTGGATTACCATTGTACCCCGGGTAGGCTCATATAAACCCCCGGGCACCCATGCAAAGGGTTGGAACCTAGTAGTTTTAGACACACATAGAGGGAAGAGAAGAGCTAGCCGTGCCTTCTCCTTCCTCACCCCGAACAGCTCAAGGAGCATCTTGTACTCACTTTGCCATAGTGATCATGCGGAGACCCCAGCAGAGCAGCGAAGAGGGGTGTTATCTCCTGAGAGCCCTGAATCTGGTAAGATTCACGGCGTGCATGTCTTCGCCTCATCCCGTTTCTGTGCACCGGCGACGTTCTACTCGCCCCCTCCATGATAAGCCATCCTTTGGCATATGTCGCACCCAACCCCCGACAATTTGCCAAATTTCATAATCATAAAATGCGGCAATTGCTAACATGATTCGGACAGACTTAAGCATCGCTACGGGTGAGAAAGTCTCATCGTAGTCAACCCCTTGAACTTGTTGAAAACCTTTTGCAACAAGTCGATCTTTGTAGACACTAACATTATCGTCAGCTCAGTCTTCTTCTTGAAGATCCATTTATTCTCTATGGCTTGCCGATCATCGGGCAAGTCAACCAAGGTCCATACTTTGTTCTCATACATGGATCCCATCTCAGATTTCATGGCTCAAGCCATTTTGCGGAATCTGGGCTCACCATCGCTTCTTCATAGTTCGTAGGTTCGCCATGGTCAAGTAACATGACCTCCAGAATAGTATTACCGTGCCACTCTAGTGCGGATCTTACTCTGGTTGACCTACAAGGTTCGGTAGTACCTTGATCTGAAGTTTCTTGATCAATATCATTAATTAGCTTCCTCAATAATTGGTGTAGGTGTCATAGGAACCGGTTTCTGTGATGAACTACTTTCCAATAAGGGAGCAGGTACAGTTACCTCATCAAGTTCTACTTTCCTCCCACTCACTTATTTCGAGATAAACTCCTTCTCTAGAAAGGATCCATTCTTAGCTACGAATGTCTTGCCTTCGGATCTGTGATAGAAGGTGTACCCAATAGTCTCCTTTGGGTATCCTATGAAGACACATTTATCCGATTTGGGTTCGGTCTTATCAGGTTGAAGCTTTTTCAGATAAGCATCACAGCCCCAAACTTTAAGAAACAACAACTTTGGTTTCTTGCCAAACCACAGTTCATAAGGCGTCATCTCAACGGATTTAGATGGTGCCCTATTTAACGTGAATGCAGCCGTCTCTAAAGCATAACCCCAAAACGATAGCGGTAAATCAGTAAGAGACATCATAGATCGCACCATATCTAATAAAGTGCGGTTACGGCGTTCGGACACACCATTACGCTGTGGTGTTCCGGGTGGCGTGAGTTGCGAAACTATTCTGCATTGTTTCTAAATGAAGACCAAACTCGTAACTCAAATATTCTCCTCCACGATCAGATCGTAGAAACTTTATTTTCTTCTTACGATGTCTCTGAAATTCTTTGAACATCTCAAATGTTTCAGACTTATGTTTCATTAAGTAGATATACCCATATTTGCTTAAATCATCTGTGAAGGTGAGAAAATAACGATACCCGCCGCGAGCCTCAGTATTCATCGGACCACATACATCAGTATGTATGATCTCCAACAAATCTGTTGCTCGCTCTATTGTTCCGGAGAACGGCGTTTTAGTCATCTTGCCCATGAGGCATGGTTCGTAAGTACCAAGTGATTCATAATCAAGTGATTCCAAAAGTCCATCAGTATGGAGTTTCTTCATGCGCTTTACACCAATATGACCTAAACGGCAGTGCCACAAATAAGTTGCACTATCATTATCAACTCTGCATATTTTGGCTTCAACGTTATGAATATGTGTATCACTACAATCGAGATTCAACAAAAATAGACCACTCTTCAAGGGTGCATGACCATAAAAGATATTACTCATATAAATAGAACAACTATTATTCTCATATTTAAATGAATAACCGTCTCGCATCAAAGAAGATCCACATATAATGTTCATGCTTAACGCTGGCACCAAATAACAATTATTCAGGTCTAAAACTAATCCCGAAGGTAGATGTAGAGGTAGCGTGCCGACCGCGATCACATCGACTTTGGAACCATTTCCCGTGCGCATCGTCACCTCGTTCTTAGCCAATCTTCGCTTAATCCGTAGTCCCTGTTTTGAGTTGCAAATATTAGCAACAGAACCAGTATCAAATACCCAGGTGCTACTGCGAGCTTTAGTAAGGTACACATCAATAACATGTATATCACATATACCTTTGTTCACCTTGCCATCCTTCTTATCCGCCAAATACTTGGGGCAGTTCCACTTCCAGTGGCCAGTCCCTTTGCAGTAGAAGCACTCAGTCTCGGGCTTAGGTCCAGACTTGGGTTTCTTCTCCTGAGCAGCAACTTGTTTGCCGTTCTTCTTGAAGTTCCCCTTCTTCTTCCCTTTACCCTTTTTCTTGAAACTGGTGGTCTTGTTGACCATCAACACTTGATGCTCCTTCTTGATTTCTACCTCCGCAGCCTTTAGCATCGCGAAGAGCTCGGGAATTGTCTTATCCATCCCTTGCATATTATAGTTCATCACAAAGCTCTTGTAGCTTGGTGGCAGTGATTGAAGAATTCTGTCAATGACACTATCATCCGAAAGATTAACTCCCAGTTGAATTAAGTGATTATTATACCCAGACATTTTGAGTATATGTTCATGACAGAACTGTTCTCCTCCATCTTACAGCTATAGAACTTATTGGAGACTTCATATCTCTCAATCTGGGCATTTGCTTGAAATGTTAACTTCAACTCCTGGAACATCTCATATGCTCCATGACGTTCAAAACGTCGTTGAAGTCCCAGTTCTAAGCCGTAAAGCATGGCACACTGAACTATCGAGTAGTCATCAGCTTTACTCTGCCAGACGTTCTTAACGTCATCAGCAGCATCTGCAGTAGGCCTGGCACCCAGCGGTGCTTCCAGGATGTAATTCTTCTGTGCAGCAATGAGGATAATCCTCAAGTTACGGACCCAGTCCGTGTAATTGCTACCATCATCTTTCAACTTAGCTTTATCAAGGAACGCATTAAAATTCAACGAAATAACAGCACGGGCCATCTATCTACAACAACATAAACAAGCAAAATACTATTAGGTACTAAGTTCATGATAAACTAAAGTTCAATTAATCAAATTACTTAGGAACTCCCACTTAGATAGACATCCCTCTAATCATCTAAGTGATCACGTGATCCAAATCAACTAAACCATGTCCGATCATCACGTGAGATGGAGTAGTTTTCAATGGTGAACATCACTATGTTGATCATATCTACTATATGATTCACGCTCGACCTTTCGGTCTTAGTGTTCCGAGGCCATATCTGCATATGCTAGGCTCGTCAAGTTTAACCCGAGTATTTCTGCGTGTGCAAAACTGGCTTGTACCCGGTGTATGTGAACGTAGAGCTTATCACACCCGATCATCACGTGGTGTCTCAGCACGACGATCTTTGGCAACGGTGCATACTCAGGGAGAACACTTATACCTTGAAATTTAGTGAGAGATCATCTTATAATGCTACCGTGAATCAAAGCAAAATAAGATGCATAAAAGATAAACATCACATGCAATCATTATAAGTGTATGATATGGCCTTCATCATCGTGTGCATTTGATCTCCATCTTCAAAGCACCGTCATGATCACCATCGTCACCGGCGCGACACCTTGATCTCCATCGTAGCATCGTTGTTGTCTCGCCAACTATTGCTTCTACGACTATCGCTACCGCTTAGTGATAAAGTAAAGCAATTACATGGCGATTGCATTTCATACAATAAAGTGACAACCATATGGCTCCTGCCAGTTGCCGATAACTCCGTTACAAAACATGATCATCTCATACAATAAAATATAGCATCATGTCTTGACCATATCACATCACAACATGTCCTGCAAAAACAAGTTAGACGTCCTCTACTTTGTTGTTGCAAGTTTTACGTGGCTGCTACAGGCTAAGCAAGAACCGTTCTTACCTACGCATCAAAACCACAACGATATTTCATCAAGTATGTGATGTTTTAACCTTCACAAGGACTGGGCGTAGCCACACTCGATTCAACTAAAGTAGGAGAAACTGACACCCGCCAGCCACCTTTGTGCGAAGCACGTCAGAACCAGTCTCGCGTAAGCATACGCATAATGTCGGTCCGGGCTGCTTCATCCAACAATACCACTGAATCAAAGTATGACATGCTGGTAAGCAGTATGACTAGTATCGCCCACAACTCACTTGTGTTCTACTCGTGCATGTAACATCTACGCATAAACCTGGCTCGGATGCCACTGTTGGGGAACGTAGTAATTTCAAAAACTTTCCTACGCACACGCAAGATCATGGTGATGCATAGCAACGAGAGGGGAGAGTTTCGTCCGCGTACCCTCGTAGACCGTAAGCGGAAGCGTTATGACAACGCGGTTTATGTAGTCGTACATCTTCACGATCGACCGATCCTAATACCGAACATACGGCACCTCCGCGATCTGCACACGTTCAGCTCGGTGACGTCCCACGAACTCATGATCCAGTAGAGCTTCGAGGGAGAGTTCTGTCAGCACAACGGCGTGATGACGGTGTTGATGAAGCTACCGACGCAGGGCTTCACCTAAGCATCGCTACGATATGACGGAGGTGGATTATGGTGGAGGGGGGCACCGCACACGGCTAAAGATCAATGATCAACTTGTGTCTATGGGGTGCCCCCTCCTCCGTATATTAAGGAGTGGAGGAGGGGGAGGGACCGTCCCTCCTAGGCGCGCCCCAAGGGGAGTCCTACTCCCACCGGGAGTAGGACTCCAACCCTTCCAAGAGTAGGAGTAGGAGAGAGGGAAGGAGAAGAGAGGGGAAAGAAAAGGGGGGAACAGCCCCTCCCCCCCCTCTTTGTCCAATTCGGACCAGAGGGGGAGGGGGGCGCGGCCTGCCCTGGCCGCCCCTCCTCTTCTTTACTAAGGCCCAATAGGCCCATTACACTCCCCTGGGGTTCCGGTAACCCCCCGGTACTTCGGTATTTGTCCGAACTTGCCCGGAACCCTTCCGAAATCCAAACATAGTCATCCAATATATCAATCTTTGTGTCTCGACCATTTCGAGACTCCTCGTCATGTCCGTGATCATATCCGGGACTCCGAACTACCTTCAGTACATCAAAACACATAAACTCATATTACCGATCGTCACCGAACGTTAAGCGTGCGGACCCTACAGGTTCGAGAACTATGTAGACATGACCGAGACACGCTAAGGTCAATAACCAATAGCGGAACCTGGATGTTCATATTGGCTCCTACATATTCTACGAGGATCTTTATCGGTCAAACCGCATAACAATATACGTTGTTCCCTTTGTCATCGGTATGTTACTTGCCCGAGATTCGATCATCAGTATCTCAATACCTAGCTCAATCTCGTGGCAAGTCTCTTTACTCGTTCCGTAATGCATCATCCCGCAACTAAATCATTAGTCACATTGCTTGCAAGGCTTATAGTGATGTGCATTACCGAGAGGGCCCAGAGATACCTCTCCGACAATCGGAGTGAGAAATCCTGATCTTGATCTATGCCAACTCAACAAGTACCATCGGAGACACCTGTAGAGCACCTTTATAATCACCCAGTTACGTTGTGACGTTTGGTAGCACACGAAGTGTTCCTTCGGTAATCGGGAGTTGCATAATCTCACAGTCATAGGAACATGTATAAGTCATGAAGAAAGCAATAGCAGTAAACTAAAACGATCAAGTGCTAAGCTAACAGAATGGGTCAAGTCAATCACATCATTTTCCCAATGATGTGATCCCGTTTATCAAATGACAACTCATGTCTATGGTTAGGAAACTTTAACCATCTTTGATAAACGAGCTAGTCAAGTAGAGGCATACTAGTGACACTATGTTTGTCTATGTATTCACACATGTATTATGTTTCCGGTTAATACAATTCTAACATGAATAATAAACATTTATCATGAAATAAGGAAATAAATAATAATTAATTATTGCCTCTAGGGCATATTTCCTTCTGGGGGGGGGGGGGGGGGCATGTTGGAGTTAAGGTCAATGACCAAGTTGGTCCATATTTCAAAACGTACAAAGGATTGAGACATGGGGATTCCTTGTCTCCACTCCTATTCGATCTAGCCGTAGAAGCTCTGGCTATTATCATGGACAATGCCAGAAGAGAGGGCTTTGTGAAAGGGGTACTTAATGAAACTTATGAAACATGGGTTAATATGCTGATGATACAATTTTTCTTTTGCAAGATGATGAGGAGAGTGCTACAAATCTAAAATTTATCTTAACTGCCTTTCAACAAATGTCGGGCTAAGTATTAATTTCGACAAAATTATATATATATATATATATATATATATATATATATATATATATATATATATATATATATATATATATATATATATATATATATATGTTTGGAGAGGTTGTGGATAAAACTGACTTGTATCAGAAAATATTCACATGTGCCCTAGGGAAAATGCCTTTAAATACCTGGAACTGCCTGTCTCGGACAAAAGGATTAGGAATAAAATGTGGAAAATGTTACTAAAAAGATAGGAAGGAGATGTGCTTGTTCGCAAGGGAGGCTGCTGAACATAGCAGGGAGAACTATCTTGGTACAATCATGCCTAACTAACATGCCCATTTACATGATGTCTTTCTATCCGCTCCCGGTTGGGGTAAGGAAAAGGATATACTTCTTCAGAGCCGGATTAATCTGGCAAGCTGATGAACATAAGAAGAAATATCACCTGGTGAATTGGAAAACTTGTTGCTTATCCAAATCACCGGGGTTATATATTTGGATTGCTTTAATAAAGCTTTATTGGCCAAGTGGTTGTGGAAAATTGAAAATGATTCTGGATTATGGCAAGATATATTGTGAAGAAAGTATATCTAGGACAAATGCATCTCTTGGATCAAACATAAGCCCGGAGATTCCCTGTTCTGGTACAACATACTTGGGATCAGAGAGATCTACTATAAATACATAAATAAAAATATTGGTGATGGCAAAAATACTAGATTCTGGGAATATTTGTCGGTAGGTGATAAACCACTTAAAGAGGCATGCCCAAATCTTTATTTCATTAGCATGAATCATAATATTTTGGTGGCTGGCGTGCTTACTAAAGGATGGTCGGTGTTTTCTTTTAGAAGATCAATGAATGTAGACGTAGCTGGTCTTTGGGAGAACCTTAAATCTAGATGTGAAGAGGTGGATGTATATGGGGGCAGAGACAGGTCTTTGTGGATGCTGAATGCAAACAGAGTTTTCTCTGTTAAGTCCCTGTACCTCGCCCTGATAAAAAATGAAACTGGTTTCCCACAAAAAATTTCTTTGGAAGGTCAAGGTACCTGCCAAAATTAAGATATTTCTCTGGTTAATGAATAAAAGAAGTGTTCTAACCAAAGACAACCTTTTAAAAAGAGGATGGAAAGGGGAAATTTTGCATTTTCTATGGGTGTGATGAGACAATAGATCGCCTTTTTTTCATGTTCCGTGGCCAGACGGATTTGGAATTTACTTAAATGTTCCTTGGTATTTCTTTTGACACCTGTCACCCTGGATGACTGTTTTGGCAGATGGACATGGACCTTTGCCAAGTTAGATAGGGGATTGATGCTTGTTGGGGTCTTTGATATTTTATGAACTATTTTGGAAATGTCGTAATGATGTGATTTTTGAAAGAAAAGGAATAAATGACCCTTTGGGCGTGGTGAAACTAATATGCAATTGGATATTTGACTGGTCTATTTTGCAGATCAGGGGCCCAGAGAGAAGAATCTTGCAGCTGGGAGCAAAGGTGGTCGAGCGGGTGGCAAATGAGGTCTTCAGAGCGTCGCAGGGATGGCGTCTAGGGGTGCCGAGGTTGGAAAACTGACAGCAACCCCGGCCGATTCAGTTCCTCGTGGGCTTTCACTTCACTTCGCTGGCCGGATGCGCTCTTCGCTTTTGCCTTAGTTTGCTGTCTTTAGCCTTCTGTTATCCCGAATGTTGCTAGATTTCCGTTTGTGCTCACTAGCTGGTGCTGGTACGTAAGCTGAACCCCATTCGATGCTTGTAATAATGTCTGGATCTATGCTACTAGTAAACCTTGGTTTTTTTATATGAAATCGGAGAGGGCAAGCCTCTCTTCTGCTATAAAAAAAAACAGTCGTGATGCTCTGAATTTTTTCTTAGCTACTAATCGTATGAGAAATTCTTATTTCTAAATCAATCAGTGATATTCAAAACTATGTATCCAAACCTTGTACAACCTTAGTACGACAAACAAAATGCCAATTCTAACAAAATATACAGGACCCTTGTTAAACAAGATTGTTTTCTTTTAATACCGCACGACGCATACTCTTGTACATGCGCACACACTCACTTCTGTGAACCACACACGCACACCTTACTCCTATGAGCAACTCTGAGTAACTGAGCCGGCATATCATCTTAAGATTGACGGGAACATCTTCTCCCACTGATCGCACATCACCGGATGGTCTAAAATAAATCAGAAAAATGCAAGCATTAATGTCAAGTTTAGAAGTTGAATTCTGGTGGACTTGGAATATCACTATCCTCCTAATCATCCAAGCACAAGTTGATTCGCCTAATTAAACAAGATGGAGATCGATATTCACAACACCATAGGATTAATTTTATTACTCGATGGACGATCATGGATTATGTATCCAACATTAATAATTGGAGGCTGCACATTTTGCAACGGAGAATACAAATTACTTTTCCCCTCAACTATCTACTGACTGCTCAAATGATGCTTACTTGAGCACCTCCTACCTCTTTATTTAAAGTTTGAGTTGCTTACCATGTGTACTATATCGAGAACATGTATTTTTTTTTTTTCATTATGCATTTTTCCTTGTTTGATTGTCTTTCAATGGACACTGCATGCATGTATTGTGCAGCTCCAGATCATGGTTTCACTTTCAATGAGATTTCGATGAAATTCATAGAATTTCAGTAATTTCAGTAGACACTGAAATAATTACGTTTCGGTCAAAACATTTCAGCAATTTTAGTAGTGCACAGGGATTCAAACATTTTTCAAAATATGTTTTAAAAATTCAAAATTTTAATTGAATTCAAGTAAATATTTCAGTCATTTGGCTGAAATGCAAACAGAAATTACTGAAATTAACTGAATTTCAGTGATTTCGACTGGTGCTGAATTTTTTTCTCAAACTGAAATTGAAAACCATGCTTGAGATGGGCTTCTTGATAATGTGCAAGTTACTCGATTTGAAAAGGAGCACTTATAAGTCAGTGTCCTGAAAAATATATATTAAAATTCAGTCAATTTTACTAAATTATTTCATTAAAACCTTCTCTTCTTTTTTTCTTTCTCCGGCCTCCCGTCTAGCCGTCCACTCACGCCGGCCTAACCACTTGTTGCCGCCGCTCGCTGCCAACGGGCATTGCCACATGGCACGTCGCCCAACCGCTAACCCTACCCTTTCTCTAAACCCCGACCATGAACTCCGGCGTCATCCCCGGATTCAAACCTCCCCAGGTTGCGCTGCGTCGTCCCTGTCATCGGCGAGATCCTCGTTGTGGACGCTACAGCTGGGCACGTCGCCTGCCTCTCAGCCTCGGGCTCTTGATGAAAGGGGACATATTTTTCAGTTACACGAGAAATAGCATATACTCCCTCCATACAAATATACTCCCTCCATTCCTAAATATTTGTCTTTTTAGAGATTTCAAATGGACTACCACATGCGGATGTATATAGACATATTTTAGAGTGTAGGTTCACTCATTTTGCTTCATATCTAGACACTTGTTGAAATCTCTAGAAAGACAAATATTTAGGAACGGAGGAAGTATATGGCCCAACATTTTTTTGAGGTTGTCTTTGACCACGTGCTAGAGCAATAGTATATGCCATGCATGACACAAATCATGTAGTTAATTTCGCACGGGAAAGGAGTTTCGAATGATAATTTTTATATCACACATCTCATATATTATGAAAAAGAAGTAGCCAAAGTTGGGCTCGAAAAACTTATTAGGCCATATGTATTTGGACGTGGGAGTAACGGATTTGAAAATGATAAGATTGAATTATTTTTCATTACACATACAGGGACAGTGAGGAGCTAGCACACACAACACAAGGGTAACATGCGGGCCCTAAACAAAGAGGGAGAAACACTACTCAGAGCAACATGATCGAGACGAGCTAGCTAGCTAGGGTACGTACGTAATTACTACTTCCCTCCGTTCCTAAATATTTGTTTTCTAGCCATCTTAAATGGACTACAACATATAAATGTATATAGACATGTTTTAAAGTGTCGATTCATTTATTTTGCTCTATATGTAGTCATTTGTTGAAATCTCTAGAAAACGGAGGGAGTACCAGCGAACTAGGCGAGCATGCATGCATGCTTATTTCAACATCACACCATCAACACGTCGATACACTTCCTACTGACTTGACCGTTGCCCCTACTTCTTGGACCCGACCGTTGACCCTACTTGGACCTTGACCGTTACCCCTCCGCATGCTACAAGTATTTTGATACAGAAGAAGTAATAGTATCTGTCACGGTCACGGATAGATGCAGCCACCGCCGCCATGTTCGATGCCGCCGCCGAGTCCACCGGCGCCACTGCCAAGACCGCCTCCTCCACCGCCGAGTCCACCAAGGCCGCCTCCTCCACCGCCGAGTCCACCAAGTCCACCGGAGCCGCCGTCAAGATCGCCGAGGCCACCTGCACCACCACCGCCAAGCCCCCCGAGACCGCCCGCGCCACCAAGTCCACCAACGCCACCGCCGGCTCCGCCGAGCCCGCCGACGCCTCCCACGCCAGCGAGGCCACCGACGCCCCCGATCCCTCCCACGGCAGCCCCCGACGCCTCCGAGGACGCCGTCTATGCCGCCCACCGCTCCACCCAAACCACCTATGCCGCCTGCGCCAGCGAAGCCCCCGCCGCCGCCGCCGTAGCCTCCGCCCAGGCCGCTGCCTAGGAAGGTCTTCTGGTCGCCGAGGCCGGCCAGCGCGGCCGCCACCACAGCGACGTTCTTAGTACCCGCGGCCGTCATTGCTGTTGTCGTCATAGCCTTGGCGGTGGCGGTGGCCGGCGCGGCCGCCACCGCAGCGACACTCTTAGTAGTCGTGGTCGTTGCAGTTGTCTTTGTAGCCTTGGCGGTGGCGGTGGCCGTGGCAGGCACGTCTCTCGCGTCAGCCGGTGCTGGCGGCGCCACCGCGAGGAGGAGGACGATGACTGCCAGGAAGCGGCACGCCGTTGCGGCAGTAACGGTGCTCCACCTCGCCATCGATCGAGCTAGCTCTAAGCTTCCCAGCTGAGTGGAGTGCCAAGGAGTACTATAGAGAGCCTATATATAGAGACGGACTAGCCAGAGAGATCTCGAAGTGGTGTGAAGCAATTAATGGAGGAGGCACCGCACAGGTGAGCGGCGGGCGGCCGGCCGGCCGGCTGGCCGGAGTAAACGGGAGGAGCCAAGGCTTGCTGCTACCGCAGAGCCAATGCCTATCTATCTCAGAATTCAGTAGAGCGGCAACAGAGATCACGAGTGACATCCTACTCGTTGTATAGCTTCTGTAGTTGTATACGTACACATATCTATGATGTAACTTGTACCCCCAGTTTCCTCAATTCTATTGTCTTACATGGTATCAGACTAGGTTACCACGCTTCTGCCTAAAACTCTAAAACTTCGCCGCCACGGTTTCCCTGCCGCCTACGCTGCGCCGCCGCCGTCCCTGAGATCGCGTCGTCGCCGCCGCAGCCATGTCGGGCCCCGCCGCCTCCGGCTCCACCACGGCTAGCTTCTTGCCGGCCTCCCTCGCGGCCCTTCTGTCCCGGCCCCTTGACGCCGCTGCGGCCTCAACCTCTCCGATCGGGACGAGGAGCATCGGGTCCTTCTTCTCCTCGTCGCCGGGGCATGCGCTCGTGCCGTATCCTGCTGGTGCTACAGCGGGCGCGCCCTCGTCCGCCTCCCTCAGCGATGCGGCTCTCGCCTCTCTCCATGACGCGGCGCTTCCCCCGTCCAGTGGGGGCCAGCCGCCGATCGCCCCGACCAGTGGGGGACTGTCCTTCGCGCCGATCGCCCCGACCAGTGGGGGCCCATCCTTCGCGCTGGTGGCGCCTCCGTCGGCCATGATGGCCGGCTTCGCTGCCTCGGGCCCGGCCCCTTCGTCACATGTTCCCGCGGCTGCGATGGTGGCTGCAACCGCGGCCTCTGCCTCTACGGTGTATCCGCCTCCGGCATTCTACTCCGCGGGCTCTTTGCCGCCGCCGCCGTTTCACTTCGGGAACCTCATCACCATCAAGTTGTCAGCAGACAACTACATCTTCTGGCGTGCGCAGGTTCTCCCGCTCCTCGGGAGTCATTATCTCCTGGGCTACGTCGACGGTTCCCTCCCCTGTCCCCCTGCGCTGGTGGATAGCGTGCACGGTCCGGTCTACAATCCGGCGCACCGTGTTTGGACAGGGCAGGACCAGGCGAACCTCTCCTCCATACAGGGGTCGCTCACTCCGGCTGTTGCCGGACTTGTTGTCTTCGCCAAGACGTCTCATGAGGCATGGACCATCCTCGAGCGTTCGTTTGCGGCGCAGTCGCAGGCTCGTGTCTCCGCGCTTCGTCGCCAGCTTGGTGAGTGTCAAAAGCTGGACTCCACGGCCACTGAGTTCTACAACAAGGTCAAGGGCCTTGCCGACACGCTGGCCTCCATCGGACAGCCCCTCACCGACTCCGAGTTTAACTCGTTCATTGTCAATGGTCTCGATGAGGAGTACGACGCCTTGGTCGAGATCACGAACGAGCGGGGAAACTCGAACCCCATGATGGCGCATGAGGTTTTCTCCCGCCTCCTTCTCACGGAACAGCAGGTCGAGTCGTGCCGCTCCAGGGGCAGTGGGGGCTCCCTCTCGGCCAACGCCGCCGCCCTTCTTCATCATCCAGGACTCCTTCGGGGCTGCCATCGCCGCCTGCCTCGGCCCCCCTGCTACCGCGACATTACCGGGGGCTGGCGGTAAGCGCGTGTGCCAGCTCTGTGGCATCGAGGGGCACTGGTCCTCTAAGTGCCACAAACGCTTTCAGAAGAGCTTTCTGGGTCTTGGCAATGATGGCAAGGACACGCGCAATTTTGCGCGTCAGGTGGCCATGGCAGATCGCCCAGTGTCCACCAAGCAGCAAGGGCACACTCAGTCCTACTCTGTTGATTCCCGCTGGTACATGGACTCTGGGGCCACGGAGCATCTGATGAGCGAGATGGGCAAGCTCCATACTCGCGAACCCTACCACGGGTCCGACAAAATCCACACCGCCAATGGAGCAGGTATGCATATATCTCATATTGGTCAAGCATCTCTTCTCACTAGGTATGCAAATAGGAGTCTTCAACTTCGTAATGTGCTTAGAGTTCCCTCTGTGACACGTAATCTTCTTTCTGTTCCTAAACTTACACGTGATAATAATGTGCTTTGTGAATTTCATCCTTAATTTTGATCTTTTTATTAAGGATCGGGGCACGAGGGACATTCTTCTTAGTGGGCGGTTGTGAAGGGAATATGCCCTAGAGGCAATAATAAAGTTATTATTTATTTCCTTATATCATGATAAATGTTTATTATTCATGCTAGAATTGTATTAACCGGAAACATAATACATGTGTGAATATATAGACAAACAGTATGTCACTAGTATGCCTCTACTTGACTAGCTTGTTAATCAAAGATGGTTATGTTTCCTAACCATGAACAAGGAGTTGTTATTTGATTAACAAGGTCACATCATTAGTTGAATGATCTGATTGACATGACCCATTCCGTTAGCTTAACACTTGATCGTTTAGTATGTTAAAGCTTTCTTCATGACCCATACATGTTCCTTTAACTATGAGATTATGCAACTCCGTTTACGGAGGAACACTTTGGTACTACCAAACGTCACAACGTAATCGGGTGATTATAAAGGAGTACTACAGGTGTCTCCAAAGGTACTTGTTGGGTTGGCGTATTTCGAGATTAGGTTTTGTCACTCCGATTGTCGGAGAGGTATCTCCAGGCCTTCTCGGTAATACACATCACCTAAGCCTTGCAAGCATTACAACTAATGATTTAGTTGTGAGATGATGTATTACGGAACGAGTAAAGAGACTTACCGGCAACGAGATTGAACTAGGTATTGGATACCGACGATCGAATCTCGGGTAAGTAACATACCGATGACAAAGGGAACAACGTATGTCGTTATGCGGTTTGACCGATAAAGATCTTCGTAGAATATGTAGGAACCAATATGGGCATCCAGGTTCCGCTATTGGTTATTGACCGAGAATGGTTCTAGGTCATGTCTACATAGTTCTCGAACCCGTAGGGTCCGTGACGCTTAACGCTTCGATGACAGTTCATTATGAGTTTATAAGTATTGATGCACGAAGTTTGTTCGAGTCCCGGATGTGATCACGGACATGACGAGGAGTCTCGAAATGGTCGAGACATAAAGATTGATATATTGAAGCCTATGTTTGGACTTGGAAGGGTTCCAGTGAAAACAGAAGTTATCAAACACCGGGGTTACGGAACCCCGGGAGTATATGGGCCTTCATGGGCCTCAAGGAGAAGAGGAAGGGCTGGCCAGGTGGGCTGCGCGCCTCCCCTCTGGTCCGAATAGGACAAGGAGAGGGGCGCGCCTTCCTCTTTCCCTCCTCCAATCCTAATCCAACTAGGAGGGGGAGTCCTACTCCCGGTGGGAGCACGACTCCTCCTTGGTGCGCCTCCCCTTGGGCCGCCACCTCCCCTTGCCTCCTTTATCACGGGGCGGGGGCACCCCATGACACACAAGTTGATCTACGGATCTTTCCTTAGCCGTGAGGTGCCCCTTCCACCATATTCCACTTCGGTCATATCGTCATGAGCTTAGCGAAGCCTGCGCCGGAGAAGTCATATCGTCGCGGATCTTAGGCGAAGCCCTGCGTCGGTGGAGCATCAACATCGCCACCACGCCGTCAGGTTGACGGAACTCATCCCGACACTTTGCTGGATCGGAGTCCGGGATCGCCATCGAGCTGAACGTGTGCGAACTCGGAGGTGCCGTGACGCTCGGTGCTTGGATCTGCCGGATCGTGGAGACGTACGACTACATCAACCGCGTTGTTATAACGCTTCCGCTTTCGGTCTACGAGGGTACGTGGACGGACACTCTCCCCTCTCGTTGCTATGCCATCACCATGGTCTTGCGTGATCGTAGGAAATTTTTTGAAATTACTACATAACCCAACAGGTTGTGCCAGGGATTCTATCGTCTGGAGCATCCTGATGTCGATCGCGTGTTCAGTGGAGTTCGGGTATCTCCGTCACAGTGGCATGCTCGTCTTGGTCACCCGGCCACACCTATCGTTCGCCATGTTTTGCGTTGTCATGAGCTTCCTAGTGTGTCTAGTAATAAAGATGTAGCAGTGTGTGATGCTTGTCAGCAAGGGAAGAGTCATCAACTTCCTTTTTCGGAGTCTAGTCGTGAGGTAAAACATCCTTTAAAACTTGTGTTTTCAGATGTATGGGGTCCTGCTCAGACTTCTGTCAGTGGTCACAATTATTATATCAGTTTCGTTGATGCTTATAGTCGCTTTACCTGACTTTATCTTATTAAACGCAAATCTGATGTGTTTGACATTGTTGTTCAGTTTCAAAAACATGTTGAACGTCTTCTCAAGCATAAAATTGTTCATGTTCAGTCCGACTGGGGGGGGGCGAATATCGCAACCTCAACTCCTTCTTCCAATCGCTTGGGATAGCTCACCGTTTAGCATGTCCACATACACATCAACAGAATGGTTCTGTCGAACGTAAGCATCGTCACATCGTTGAAACTGGTCTTACTCTTTTGGCCCATGAATCGGTTCCGTTTCGGTTCTGGAGTGATGCTCTCACCGCTGCATTTTTTCTCATAAACCGTACTCCCACTCGTGTTTTGAATATGAAGACTCCCATTGAGGTTCTCCTTAATGAATAACCTGATTATACCTTTTTTAAGGTCTTTGGGTGCGCTTGCTGGCCACATCTCCGCCCGTATAACAAGCGCAAGCTTGAGTTTCATTCCAAGAAGTGTGTCTTTCTTGGCTATAGCTCTCTTCATAAAGGATACAAATGTCTTCATGTTCCCACCAAACGTGTCTACATATCTCGGGATGTCGTGTTTGATAAGCATGTTTTTCCCTTTGCCAAGCTTCCCGTGTCCACTGCTGAACCACCATCTTTGCATTCATCCTCTGTTTCAGCTGACAAATTTGATGATGTTGCATACTCTCCTATATTGTTGCCTAACCATGGTGCAGGCACTGGACGTGGGGCTCGTTTGGAAATTTTAGAGGCGTCGTCGCCTCCTTCGTCGGCAGCACCAGCGGCTCACGATGATCATGTTGAGCCTTTGCATGGCCTCGGCTCCCGTGCCCATGCACGTTCGGCCGATGCCCCAGCGACGCATGCTTCGTCGCCCATGGCCTCTGGGCTGGTCTCGCCGCTTCGGCTCGCCACGCCTGCCTCGCTAGCGGAGTCTGGGCCGGCCTCGCCATGCAGCCCAACGTTGTCTGGCTCCGGCTCGTCAATTCGTTCGGCCCCGCTGGCCTCGGCGCCCCTGGCTTCTGAGTCGGCCTCGCCGCTTCGCTCGGCCCCGTCGGCCCCGGCGCCCGCGGCTTCTGAGCCGGCCTCATCGCTTCGTTCGGCCACGTCAGCCTCGTCGCCTCCTCGGCCAGCCTCGCCGGTTTCTCCTGGGCCGTCCACGCCTGGGCCGAGCTCACCTGCCTCCGGTGTGCTCTCACCGGTGCTCTTTGAGGACTCCCCTTCGCTGGCCGAGTCGTCATCGCCATCGCTTCCTTCATCACCTGAGTCCTCTCCGGCTCCTGTGCCTACTGTGGTCCCTCAACGACCACACACACGGAGTCGCAGTGGTGTTTACCAGCCCAAACAGCGCCATGATGGTACTGTTGCTTGGTTGGCTGCCTGTCTGGCTGCTGCTCGTGCGGATCCTTCCTCTGAGCCTCATACGTATCAGGCTGCTCTGAGTATACCTCATTGGCGAGAGGCTATGGAGCAGGAGTATCATGCTCTTCTCCGTAACAAGACATGGACTCTTGTTCCGCCACCATCCCGTGTGAACGTCATTGATTTCAAATGGGTTTTCAAAGTGAAGAAGCATTCAGGTGGTTCTATTGAGCGCTACAAGGCGCGGCTGGTTGCTAGAGGTTTTCGGCAGCGTTATGGTCTTGATTATGAAGACACCTTCAGTCTAGTGGTTAAACCTACTACTATCAGGCTTCTTCTCTCTCTTGCAGTTACTCGGGGTTGGTTTCTTCGTCAGCTTGATGTGCAGAATGCTTTTCTTCATGGTGTTCTGGAAGAGGAGGTATATATGCGGCAGCCTCTAGGGTTCTCTGATCCTGATCGTCCTGATTATCTGTGTCGGCTCACTAAAGCACTCTATGGTCTGAAGCAAGCTCCTCGTGCTTGGCATGCTCGTCTTGCGACGGCCCTTCGTGCTCATGGATTTGCATCATCAGTTGCTGACTCCTCGTTATTTCTTCTCCAATGGCCTGCAGTTACCATGTATCTGCTTGTTTATGTGGATGATATTATCCTCGCCAGTTCCTCTCAGTCGGCTGTTGCTGCTCTTGTTCGGTCTCTTGGTGCTGATTTTGCGGTCAAAGATCTTGGGCAGCTTCACTACTTCCTTGGTGTTGAGGTTGCTTCTGTTTCCAGTGGTCTTGTTATGACGCAAAAGAAGTGCTCTTTGGATTTGTTGCAGCGGGCTGGGATGCTTAAGTGCAAACTGACTACTACTCCTATGTCTGCTACTGACAGGATTACTGCTGCCGATGGTGACCTCCTGCCTTCTGCTGATGCGACACAGTATAGGAGTATTGTTGGTGGGTTGCAGTACCTGACGATCACACGTCCTGATATATCTTTTGCTGTCAACAGAGTATGTCAGTATCTTCAGGCACCTCGTGACACTCATTGGTCAGCGGTGAAGCGCATCTTGCGCTACATTCGTTTCACGTTGTCCTATGGTTTGCACATTCGACCGAACCCCTCTGGGGTCATCTCGGCGTATTCTGATGCGGATTGGGCTGGCAGTCCGGATGACAGGCGATCCACGGGGGGCTATGCTGTGTTCTTTGGTTCTACCTTGATCGCCTGGAGTGCTCGGAAACAGGCTACTGTTTCGCGTAGCAGTACTGAGGCTGAGTATAAGGTTGTGGCTAATGCAACTGCAGAAATTATCTGGATACAGTCTTTGCTTCAGGAGTTGGGAATATCTCAATCACAGCCTCCTATTCTTTGGTGTGATAACATCGGTGCTACATACCTATCTGCTAATCCGGTATTCCATGCCCGAACGAAACACATTGAAGTGGACTATCATTTTGTACGGGAACGAGTGTCTCAGAAGCAACTACAGATCAAGTTCATCTCTTCCAAGGATCAACTTGCAGACATATTCACCAAGCCGTTACCTCTTCCACAGTTTGAGACTTGTAAGCGCAATCTTATCCTTCCAGATTCTTTAGGAAGTGGATAAGATTAAGGGAGGGTGTTAGACTATATAGCTTCTATAGTTGTATACATACACATACATATGATGTAACTTGTACCCCTTCATTATATATATATGAGATAGGCCACCCCTAAAGGGTTGAGCCGGTTCCCCCTATTCTATTGTCTCACACTCATTCACAAGTACGTACTTGCAGAGCTTCCATTAACTCACTGACACCATGGATAGGTCGTGCATGCTGTGGTTGCATGAAGGAAGGAGAGGACACGTGTAGCCGTGCACAGACAGCTGACGCACCTACCACCGCCGGCGATAAATAGGCCGGCCGGACTTCCTTCTTCTGCGGGTCTAGAAGGGGGAGGGCCATGATTTGTCACCCATGCAACATCCTAGCGGCAGAGCAGAGCGGCACGTAAGGGATCACGGGTGAGCAGAGCCGGCACTGTGCGCTGGTTCACAGACTGCGCATATTGTATGTAAACTAGTTTAGGGGATTTAATGCTTTGTCGATCGGATTTACTATATATGCTGTATGTAACTGAGAATCTCTATTCCTAATGGAGCAGTTGGTGAATAGTCTGTGCGGTTTATTTTTGCTGGTTAATTTTCGTCGGTTATTTTTCGTTCGGTTTTTTTGTTCCACCCTCCACCATCCCTAGTACGTAACATTAGCTCCCCACACACCGAACCGGTGAAGAAAAAAAATCCAGAAAAAACAGCGCACATGCCCCCGCTCCCTCAATCCTAGCTAGCCGTTGCTCTTCTCCTCTTCTCCACCCGCCGCCGCCTCCGCCACCGCACCTCAATCCCGAGCCATTTCCTTCTCTCCCTCTATACCTCCTGCGCTACCGGCGCTCCTACCCGGACCATCCACGTCCTTCTGACTCTGACCCACGCACGCCGCCTGCACTCCACGCCCCCACGCGACGCCACCACACCAAGGGGCACTGATGGCCGCCACCGGCGTGGGTCTTGGACTTGTGGGCCACCTCATGCCGACATGGTGCCTCCAGGCGACGACGACCACCACCACCTCCTCCTCCTCCTCCTCCTCAAGTCGTCACCGTCGCCTCCCCTACACCATGGCTTGCCTGCGTGAGCCCGACGCGGGAGGACGACGTCGACCATGCAGCGGAGCCTAGCGGGCGTGGACCGGCGCAGTGGTCGTCGCCAAGGATCGATGGCCGACGCTGAAGAGGAGGGGGCCCTCTTCCTGCTGCTATCTTCCCCATCCCCTACGGGCTGGATCTAGAGAAGTACGGTGCATTCCTTCTCCCCTGTGTGTATTTGATGCAATTTGGGGTAACTTTGTAAATACAGGAACTTTGTGTGAACATTATGTGTGCAGTAACTTACAAGGAACAGAAATGCTTGTACCGAGAGAGGGTGAGGGGCTGATTTGTCTAGCACTTTTCTCTTCTAGCAGATATACAAGTTGTTGCCGACGACTCCGGCCGGGCGGGTGATGTTATGCTTTGACCACTTCTTGCATGAGATTGTTGACTTGTTGTCTTCTGTCTCAAAAATGTCGCTCAGGTTCTTTCTCCGTGTGACAATCCAGCTCGGCTTGACTGGTATGAAAGTCGCATGTTATTCATGTCGCATGTTATTCAGGTTGCACATCTCACAATTGTTTAGAAGAAATGCATAATCTTTATCCATATCTACATTTGCTTTTAGTCATAGCAAAAAGGGACAAGGAGGGCGACTTCAACAGCGATAGGACGGAAGCCAGTATGCCTGGACCAACAAGCCGGTGTTCTTTCCTCCCTTCTTTCATTATGTGTCGGGAGTGGATAATCAACTTTCGTTTTTCTTTTCTGTACCTTCTTATTTATGCATCTTAGTTAGGAAGCTAACTTCGTTTCTTTGCGTCATCATGGAATATTTTTTGTAGGATTTGCAGACATTTGCTAAGCTTAAATACGCGAATATGGACATGTGGTATTATTCATTAGAGTGGACAGGTGAATGTAGACAAATTCGGTGGTTTATAATTTTTATCAGAGGTTTGTGATGCTATTATACATGTTCATTAATTTTTTATGGCTGTTCTTGCACATAGATCGACAACCAGCCTGTTGGTGTTGTTGCAAACTCTTTGTTGTTACATAATTTCAAATCAATTTTCTTAATCATGTACAGATATTTCAGTAAATGACTGCTTTAAACCATACCTAATATCATTATAATTAGTAACCCATATTGTGTCCCATAACAAGATATTGGCAGTTAATTATCAATTGTCATGCAGATATTGAGTTCAACGACTTCAGCTGCACATGAAAAATGAGGAATATTTGGAAGTGCTTGAACTGAGTTATTTCCATGTTTTATTTTTAGGAATCCTCTCTGTGTTCATCTTGATATACCTGAACTTAGTTTTTGTTGTTATCGATTCTTGGTGTTGGAAGCTAGGCATAGTTAGGACGTCTTCCAGAAAAATAAACAATGTATCTAAAAGATCAAACATCAGAGTGTACATTCTTGGACTACAAGCTTGTCAAAAATCCTTAGTTACTATTCTTCCAGTACACAGAGATAAGGAGATTGGGAGTACACGGAGATAACAAGATTGGGGGCATGTCTGGTGGTTGCAATGAAATTGTTTATATTGGTGCTTACTGATTGATGTACATATTTTTTCACCGACATAATAGGACTAAGTAATTTGATCATAAGATAGGTAATAATTGACTTTTGAAAACTGAACTAGCGAGTTAAAGTTTCTGGAAATATTGCAGAGCTAACTTACCTGATAGCCATGATATATATTTGAGTGATAATTGCTTTTTGATTTCGTGAACTAAGGCTACAAGGAACTAAGGAGCGGCACTTGGAGAAGAGGGGTGCCAAAATCCAACCACTCCACTGACACAACAATCTCGTTACGTGACGCTGCGTAGATGCCCATTGCGGCGGTGGCCACTGACACCGACGACAATGTGGCATTGCAGCAAGCGACCCCGAAGTTGGCGAGGCCCGCAGCAGACCTCTGTTGTGCACGCCCATCCGACCCTACCCGACGGTGTTCCCTGAGCCATGGTTGGTGCCTTCTCCTCCCCTATATCATCTAACTAATTCCTTGCACGCCATCACCACACAATCCACTAGAGGTAGACTAAGCCATACTGGAAACGAGCTTCCCATTTTCCAGTTTATTTTGTTTCAGAGTTTGCAGTATTTCCCCACTTGATCATGTATACTTCTCTTTTTAATGTATCTATGGTCCTCCTTCTACAAAGAAGTTATTCTTTGTAGGTGATGTAAAGTCTTCTTTCTTTTTTGGCTAAAAATGTTCATTGTAGAAAACAAAATTCATGCCTAATGAATGTGTTAGGTGAGATGTGGAGTAAGAGGAGACACCAGACCAGCTCGCAATGCAGTTGGCATGGTTAACATTACAATCTTGGAAAATGATCACCTCTATAGACGAAGGATTTATGGACGTACGAAGGTACTACATTAAGTGCAAACGCAAGATCTCTCACAAGTATTTCTTCCTCTCCCATTTTTTGAGTCTCCAATCACTGTTTATGCTTTATTACTGCAGGAATGTGGCATATATTATCTAGAAAATGGAATGCTTCCTCCTGATGCCCAATCATGGTGTCAGGCTTCATTTGATCCCAAACAACTGCTTTGTTCAGTAATTTATCTACTCTTCATCACTGCCTGCAATTTTGATCATTGACTATAGTTTGTAAATCAACTTGAATTTAACTTGGTAAGTTTTAACTGTCTGTTTTTTTCGCTTATCGGTTATGTATGGAGATTGTCACATGTTTGATTGGACTTCAATTTGGACATGTAGTCCTACATTTCGAGGTATAAGATTGTTGTTTGTTTCTATATTTGAACATTTCTTCTTATGGCGTAGAAACTGTATTCTATTTTCCCCTTTTTGGGCTAACTTGCCTGTAGAAGCTCAAAGGAAGAATTATCGATTGGCTAATCTCTTCTTTCAACCTGTTAGAACTTACATTTTTCCTGCTTAAAGTATTACATGAATACACTAGATAATCACTGGAGCCTGCAGAGTTGACGCAGTATAACAGATTAGCCTGATGCTAAAAGATGTAGTCATGCAGACCTCACCAATGAGTGAATGTTGGATTAGGTCCTAATCATCCGGATATTGCAGCAACTCTTATAAATGAAGCAATGATGTACCACGATGCGAGCAATATGAGTACTGCTCTTAGGTATCTTCAGGAAGCACTTAAGAAGAATGAGTGCCTTTTAGGCCCAGGTCATACTCAAACAACAGTTCGCTATCATGCTCTCGCCATTGCATTCAGCTGTATGGGTGCATACAAGCTTTCAGTTTAGGTTAGTTCCGACGAAAAAATGGCGGAATAACATTGTGACGCATTTTACTGACTTCATGATTTTGGTGGCAGCATGAAACCAAGGCGCATGATATACTGGTAAAACAGTTAGGGAGTGATGATTCACAAACAAAATATTCAGAAAATTAGTTGAATACATTTAAGGGGTGAGAACAACAAGTATGTGCTGAAAAATTATTTCACATGGTTGCTTCACTCTTGGTTCAGGGATTCTTGCACATTCCCAAAGTAGCAACTTCAAGTTATAGGTAGGAGAAAGTTGCACTTAATGGCTTCAGATCGTGCACATTACATTTTTTCATAGGGGCATATGTTTTTTTGCGAATATGCAAAGCTTGCGTATCATTCCATTATTAGAAAAGAGAATGAGTACAGTCGAGGGTACAAAACATGACATGAACGTGCAAAGGCATGAACATTGAACCCGGAGCAGAGAGACAAGGGATGATCAGCCCGAACATGGAAAAGACACAACTAAACCCACCAATCCTAGAACTAGGGAGGCAGACCAAACAAGCATGACATCGGACATCTCCAAATCCAACACTGGGGACGCCGCAAGCAAGCAAGATAGCGCCTTCAAGAAGGAGAACAACGTCGCGAAGCCGCCACCATCCGATCTGGAGAACCGGATCTAGGGTTTCCCACAATGCTCGAAGAGATGTTTATTTGATCTCAAGTTTATTCAAAGTGGGCCACGAGAACTTTATGAATCTGCTTGGCTATTGGTGAAGAACAAAATCCTTTCATCAGAGGTACGATGTTTGAATAAGGTCAAAATGGGGCTCTCTTCGAGCATCTCCATGGTAAGTGTGTACTGATTCTGTTAATTTTCTTACTGTCAACAGAATGGTTCCTATCACGTGCAGCCAGTTCAACAATTTTAGCATGTGTTGGTAGCCAACAATTACTAATAATCAGTATTTGATAATGCTTTGGATTATTCTGCAGTTCTTTTTTACCGCAGTTATGTTGCAGTCAAAGATACTGAGAACATGGACTGGATGACCCAACTTCAAATGGCGATGGGGATAGCTTACTGTCGAGAGCACATGCTTAAGCTGAATCTACCTGCTAGGCCAAGGAACCTCATCTCAACAGTTATGTTGCAACGGTGTCAGATCTTGATGTCTGGAATGGCACCAAGGGATCTGATTCTGTCACTGATGATTGCATCATGCTATATTTCATTGTGCATCAGTGTGGCATCATGCTTAAGCTGAATCTACATACTATAGCTTACTGACGAAGATAATGGCTGCATCTTTTTTTAGTTGGTCTCGTCGCATCTAATAGAAAACATACAACTTGATACATTCTGTCGGATGCATATCTTTTTTTCCTGGAAGTCGAACACTCAGAGCAATGATGGTAAACCAGGGGGCATTTATTTTTTTAGTTACAGATTTGCTCAGCAGTGTTGGTGACGTATGATATTTCCTTGGGGGGCAAATTCAGATATTTTGCCTCTTTTTCAGATAGCTAAAGATAGTTTTGCTGGCCCCTTGTTTCTTGGAGATAATCTCTTTTGCGCTGTGGAATATTTGGAAATAGATGAATGCTTGGATTTTTTTAAGGGAAGCAAGCATCTTTATCCGGATGGCTCTGGTCACATAAGAGTTAAAACCAAAGTCCACTCTGAGTGCTTGGATCTCCTCTATGTCTTGAGCTTTTGATCCTTAGACTTTAATTTTTCTTTTTCTTTTAGGGGTATCCTCTACCTCTATGTAATCATGTAACTTTGTACATTACTCCCCTTTTTCCTCGTTGTATTAATGAAAATTACACAGTAGGGGGTTCCCCTACTGTTTGCCCATCTTTTTTTTGAAGAAACATCGCTGAAAAGTCTTATTTTTTATTTCATTTAATTTCCTTAGTCATGTGTTGAAATGTTGGGAGATTAAAGTTTATGCCCTATTCACACACCGTGGAGGCAACCATGGCAGTCATAGAGGGGGCTTCTAGATAAAGTAAGACACTAATTGTATATATAACCATGTTTTGTATACAATGCATGATGAGTATTCTATGTTGCACATTCATAAATCTCCCACGTGAAATTTTCATGCTAACTATATATATATTGCTCGTGCAGGATGGTTATGAGTTGAGAATGAAAATTTATTATACTTGTATACAAGTACCATGCGAGTGAAGCGAAAGACAATATTCCTGATGTTTTATAGGAATTTCTCAAGCACATCAAGGAGATCTTAGTTTATAATAGATACTCCCTCTCTCTTATATTTCTTTATGAAGGGAGTAATTATTAGTGCTCTCTTTGTATAATTGTCGAATTACATTGTAGTGGAGTGGATTTTATTTTTTCTATACATGTGAAATTTGAGTAACGAGTTATATATTTATTATTCAGACGGGGTACCGTGGCGGGCTTCCACCTAGCTACATACATTACATTTGTATAGGTGCATTGGTGCAATCATGAAAGAAAAAAGCCCGTGGCAACGCACGGGCGTTCTACTAGTAATTTTAGGATGTGTTGATTTACTATCCTGGACTACTCGTGCGCAGGAGCTCAACATATGCCGATCTCAGGCGTACACCCCTGCTACTGGAGAGTTGTACAGGTGAAGCGCCCCCGCGCATTTTTCAGCGTTGTGTGTCTTCAGAGGAAGGCTGAAAATTCTTGAGAAAATCCACTCCGGCACATGCGGGCCTACACCTCAGGCCCTGGTTAGCAAAGTTTTCCGGCATGGTTTCTTCTGGCTAACCAGAAAGCAGAATGCAAACAATCTGGTTAAGAAATGCAACGAGTGTCGGTGCTTCGCCAAGCAAAGTCACATGATGCCACAACCCTCAAAACAATCCTTATCACTTGGTTGTTCGCGGTCTGGAGGCTGGACATGAAGACGGTCCCAAGAAATTTCAAATATCTCCTTGTAGTTGTCGATAAGTTCACTAAGTGGATCGAAGCGAAGCCGATTACATGCCGTTCCCTGGGACCGATGATCAAATGCATATCGGAAACCGTACATTGTTTTGGCATGCCTCACAGCATCATCACAACCGCACCAATTTCAAATCCAAGCAGTTCAAAGACTACTACAGCAGCCGTTGGATCAAGCTTGACTTTGCGTCAGTAGCTCATCCGCATGCAGCCCAATGAGCAGGTCAAACTCTCCGATGGTCTAGTACTTGGAGGCTTGAGGCCCCATAATCTGGACGCCGCTGGAGGATGTCGTAGGGAGCCTACTCACAACGCCAAACTATTCTACTAGTTATACTCCCTTCTCCATGGTTTAAGGCCGCGCTTGGATGCAGTGTAATCAAATACAGAGATATTTAGTTTACACGTGTACCTTACGGGTCACTAGCAGATTTCCAGCTCGAAACAAAACGATGGGCGGAGATCCATATCTTTTCTACAGGTGTATTTCAGACGAAACGGTAATCCAAACAAGGCCTAAGGGTCCGAGGCTGTCATCCCCAGCGACCTTGAGCATGATGCACCTCGAGTAGCTCAGTATGTCGAGGCAGATGCCGAGCTGCAGCGTCAGGATGCACTCAATCGCTTGGAAGAAGAAAGAGAGACCGCCTTGGCAAGATCGACCATCTACCAGCAGCTACACCGTTACCACACGGACGACAAGTGCAAGGCCGGGCGTTTAACGTGGACGACATCATTGTCGGTGGAGAAGTCTTTGTGCAAGAGGATGGGAGGAATAGGCTATAAAAGGTTATAGGAGTTAAATTTTCAGGGAAAGGCTAAATGCAAAAGACTTAAACTTCTTAAAAAAGGATGACGAGTTAAGTTTCAGGGGACGTCTGGAGAGTTATGTTTTATGGGACGTACGAGGAGTTAAGTTTTAGAAGAAAGGTAGCAATGTGAACGTTCATCCGACATTTTTTCTGAAAGAAAAAGGTAGTATGAAGTAGGATCGCAAGCGGCAGCCAGCTTGATCCCACGAAACTCATCAATCAGCTTAGAACGTGCTCACCACTTGTGTAAAATTAACACTATATTTGTATATTTATATTATCCGCTAGCCTGCCCCTATTACATCCCTAGCATGGAGCGAATACCAGTCAGTGACCGCGCACTAGAACGCTTTGACCGCAGTAGTTGAACCGTGTGGTTTCTGTCCAGTGGGTGATATTTCTCTTCAAAAAGGCATGTGACTAATTTCTATAATTTACAAACACGCCATGAGAAACTTCACTGTGTAAGTTGAGTACCAATTCTATACTGCACCATGCTAGGGTTTTTTTTTATCACGTATGGCTATCCACTGAAAGGCCAGAACACCTTCAACTATGGGTGCTTATAGGCGCCGGTGCGCCGGCCGAAAGTTTCGGCCGGTCCAGCCCGGGGCGTTCGATTTAGGCCACGCGGCCGTTGGATCCAAGCAGGAAAAAAAACAAATCGCCACCAGCTCTCTTCTTCCTCAGGGAGTTGGTTGGATCCGCATGTCCCGTTTGGGGGAGCGCGGCGCCGCGCCTCCTGTCCCCTCCGGTGGTCGTCGGTCCCCACCCTCACCATCTTCCTCGTCGCCGTCGGACCCCACCCTCGCCGGCCGTCCTCGTCGCCGGTCCCCGCCCTCGCCGGCTGTCCTCGTCGCCAGTTCCCAAGCAACAACTCCACCTGCGTTGCAGCTCTTGACGGCGACGGTTGTAGCTCGGCCGCCGCCTCTCGCCATTGATGTTCGCTGCAGGAAATTATGTCGACGGCGGCCGTCAGTCAATCAACGCCGTTTTGAATGGATGTAGCAAAAAACTTCACCCGTAGTAGCAAAAAATACTACGTTTGCAACAAAAATCAAACGCCGTCGCCGCCTTTCGCAAGGTCGCAACTCCGCCTTACATGGATGTAGCAAAAACCTTCACCGGTAGAAGCAAAATTCTACTATGGTTGCAGCAAACATCAAACACCGTTGCCGTCTTTCGCGAGGTCGCAACTCCGCCTTACATGGATGTAGCAAAAACTTCAGCGGTAGTAGCAAAAATCTACTACGGTTGCAACCAAAATCGTCGTTGTCATCATCGCGAGGTCGCAGCTCCGCCTGATGGATGTAGCAAAAAACTTCGCCAGTAGTAACAAAATCCAACTGCGGTTGCAGCTTCCCCTTGTTGTGCAGTTTCATTGAAGCTTTTCTGTCTATGGTTGAAGCTTTTTTCAACAGTTGTTGAAGCTCTTTTAGGTGACGGTTGCAACACTAGTATACTTGGGGTGCATCCAGCCATGGCGGCAGGCAGCCATGGCGACCGGCGAGGGAGCGCCTGGCCGCCGGCGATGGAGATTGTGGTCGCCCAGTCGCAGCCCGGGGGGAAGGGGGAAGGGGGGGAGGGGTGGGGGGGGGAGGGGATGCGCCCGCGTGATGGCTCGAGGTAGGGGATGGATCTGGCCATGGCAGCAGGCAGCCATGGCAGCCGGTGAGGGGAGCCTGGCCGCCGGCGATGGAGGTCGTGGTGGCCCAGTCGCAGCTCGGGAGGAGGGGGAGGGGGGAGGGGACATGCTTCCACGGGAAGGCGCTTGCACGAGGAAGAAGAAGCACAGAAGAAAAAAATGTTTTGCTTGAGGCTCACCTAGCTTACGTGGAAAAGAGCGAGCGAGCGAGGGGCACCGGCCGAGCGTTCGGCCGGTGCGCCGATTTCAAACGTTTCCCTTCGACTATAGTACTCCATTTCCCAACAAATCGTATCTTCTACTGTAGCAATCACGAACACATCACAAAAAGGAGTTGTGCTCGAGCGGAGAAGAACTCTGTACGTGAGCGTGGCATGATATACGTATGTATCTTTCGGTTAGTGGAGTTAGCATTGTCGACGCATTGTCGACGCGTGCGCTACATATGAGCAGGCTCAGCTATCTTGATGATATAGCTCTCCCGTATACTGTCTACGTAGATGTATCCCGAGCCGTCGACACCCCAGCCATTGTAACTGTTTAGGTACTCGTAGTACACCTCCGGGTCATCAAACTCGTCGTTGTCGGTCTCGTTCTCCAAGTCCTTGTATTCGAGGCCTGAGCTCGTCAAGACAATGCAGTGCGCAGGATGAACCTTGATATGCTCCTCCGGTGCCTTGTATCTATAGATATCGTGTGGTAGATGCATCGGTACATATCTGTCACTCTGAAGCTAGTGATCACCATCTCTGCTTTCTCTAGGCGTTTGGGAATATGCAGCTTCTCCTTTTCAGTGAGCTTCCTAAAGCTCTTGACCTTGTACCTAATAGCCTGGAACAAACACCGTATGGAATATAATACATATATATTATCATCTCTAGATTATTATGTATTTTTTTCTAATCCTAGTTATTAACTTAAGTAAAATGAAGGTTGTAACCTTCCGTGCACACCCAGCATCAAAGTCCTCGCTAACCACTCCATGCCTTTCGGCCATCCGTAGGCAGGTGAAAAGCAGGTCTCCAAGTTTTAAATCCTTTCCTTCTTTAGACTCATAATGAGCTGCTACCATTTGCTTAAGATGCTTAGCCGAGAGGCGGACATTGAAAGTCCTACACTTCCCATCGAGTCGACGAGCAAATAGCACTTTGGTGACACTCCATGAGTGTCACCGTGGCATTGTATGCACAGTCGCCTATAAATAAACCGAGATAATTTACTTAAAAATATGGTCTAGGAAAACATCGAGAGATTACTTTGCCCTTATTAACAAACTAATTGAACTTGAAATCACTATATCTACACTCCCATTCCGAAACTGTGGCTCAATTACATACAAAACCCAGACAAGATGTTACGAATAATATTAGTAACAATAGCAGTCGTAATAGAATTGAACATTGAATATAATATAGCAAAGAATAAAATATAGTATACAACAGAAAAAGGAATCACAATAAATTAAAGAATTTAATACAGCCACAGTCTGCCAATACTAAAATTATACATTACAAAGAGTCAAATATATTGGAATAATATGTTACAAAATGTGTATCAAACAACATCATTTATTACAAAGAGGTACATTGTCAAATTGGTAATAAAAAGGGAACATAGCCTACTAAGACTCTAGACCTAATACTAATACTCCTTAACATGATATACTTGTTAGCAGGCAAAATACTCAACACCAGCAGCAAACACAGAACGAGCAGAATCTTTGGTGGGTTTTGTTGCTGTCCTCCCAAAATGTTAGCCAAACCATGTAAACCTACCTTTCAACATGGGGCTGAAGGTGGACGTTGTCGTATAAATTATCGATTTTAATTAATCTAAAGTTCTAAACCACAAAAGGGCCCAATTCTAAGTTTGGTGACGCTGTCATGGGCATGCCGGATGGGATGCCAAACAGGAGGAAGCATTGTATGGTGGTCATTGGTAAGAAATGGGGCAATTGCAGAGGATGGCGAAAAGCCAAGTGTCTCAACAATCTCCAGCTTGTGCCCCCTATGGGTCATTTCCATCCAGTGCATGCCAAGGCAACAAGTGGAAGCCGATGCCAATGTAGTAAGCGCACTTGGTACACGCAGGATGCACCAATTGCAAATGTGTGGACGGTGCTCAACCTAATGACCCATGAGCTACACCGCCAAGACCTGGCTCAATACGTTACGAAATGGAGGCATAAAAGCACAGGCGCAGATCACAGTGAGCCCCATGCAATGAGTCCCTTCAAAAATATTAGGGCCCGCGAAAGAATCAGCTTAGCCAGTAACCATGTTGTAGCCGTCCCCTACTCTACTAGCCTCACTAATCATGCTATCCAGTTAGTGCGCATGGTTGCATGCAGTAAACCAACGTAAGCGGCAAACCAAGTAGGCCCCTTAGGCCCGAAAATGATCTCAAGTTCATTTTCTTGTCAAATTTTATCAGTTATGCTTAAAAAACTGCTGTGAGTGAAGCAAAGCGAGCTGTGAGTGAAGGCTATATCTGGATATTTAGTGGTGGAATGATGATGTTCAGAAGGCTATTAAGGAGAAGAAAGATTGTTTCAGACGCCTATATCTGGATAGGAGTGCAGACAACATAGAGAAGTACAGGACGGCAAAGAAGGCCGCAAAGTGAGCTATGAGTGAAGCAAGGGGTCAGGCATATGAGGACCTCTACCAGCGGTTAGACACGAAGAAAGGCGAAAGGGACATCTATAAGATAGCCAAGATCCGAGAGAGGAAGACGAGGGATGTTGACCAAGTCAAATGCATCAAGGACGGAGCAGACCGGCTCCTGGTGAAAGACGGGGAGATTAAGCATAGATGGTGGGAATACTTCGACAAGTTATTCAATGGGGAGAATGAGAGCTCCACCATTGAACTGTATAACTCCTTTGATGATGCCGGCATGCGTTTTGTGTGGCGAATCCAGGAGTCTGAGGTCAAGGAGGCTTTAAAAAGATGAAAGGAGGCAAGGCGAAGGCCATGGTTGTATCCCCATTGAGGTGTGGAGAGGCCTCGGAGACATAGCTATAGTATGGCTAACAAAGCTTTTCAACCTCATTTTTCGGGCAAACAAGATGCCAGAAGAATGGAGACGAAGTATATTAGTACCAAACTTCAAGAACAAAGAGATGTTCAGAGTTGTACTAATTACCGTGGAATTAAGTTGATGAATCATACAATGAAGCTATGGGAGAGAGTCATTGAGCATCGCTTAAGAAGAATGACAAGCGTGACCAAAAATCGGTTTGGTTTCATGCCTGGGAGATCGACCATGGAAGCATTTTCTTTGTATGACAACTTATGGAGAGATACAAGGAGCAAAAGGACTTGCATATGGTGTTCATTGACTTGGAGAAGGTCTACGATAAGATACCACGGAATGTCATGTGATGGGCCATGGAAAAACACAAAGTCCCAGTAAATTACATTACCCTCATCAAGGGCATGTACCACAACGTTGTGACAAGTGTTCGAACAAGTGATTGCGACACTGATGACTTCCTGATTAAAATAGGACTGCACCAGGGGTCAGCTTTGAGCCCTTATCTTTTTGCTTTGGTGAGGGATGAGGTTACAAGGGATATATAAGGAGATATCCCATGGTGTATGCTCTTTATGGATGATGTGATGCTAGTCGATGATATCAGACGAGGGTCAATAGGAAGCTAGAGCTATGGAGACAAACCTTGCAATCGAAAGGTTTTAGACTTAGTAGAACTAAAACTGAGTACATGAGGTGCCATTTTAGTTACTAGGCACGAGGAAGAGGAGGTTATCCTTGATGGATAGGTGGTGCCCCAGAAGGACACCTTTCAATATTCGGGGTTAATGATGCAGAAGGATGGAGATACCGATGAAGATGTGAACCATCGAATAAAAGCCGAATGGATGAAGTGGCGCCAAGCTTTCTAGCATTCTTTGTGACAAGAGAGTGTCACGAAAGCTAAAAGGCAAGTTCTATAGGACGGCGATTCAACCCGTAGTGTTGAATGACACTGAGTGTTGGCCGACTAAAAGGCGACATATTGAACAGTTAGGCGTGGCAGAGATGTGCATGTTGAGATGGATGCATGGCCACACAAGGACCAAGTCCGAGATGATGATATACGAGATAGAGATGAGGTAGCACCGATTGAAGAGAAGCTTGTCCAATATCGCCTGAGATGGTTTGGGCATATTCAGCACAGGCCTCCAGAAGGCCTCCAGAAGCTCCAGTGCATAGCGAACGGCTAAAGCGTGCTGATAATGTCAAGAGGTCGGGGTAGACCAAACTTGACATGGAAGGAGTCCGTAAAAAGAGACCTGAAGGACTAAAGTATCACCAAAGAACTAGCCATGGACAGGAGTGCGTGGAAGCTTACTATCCATGTGCCAGAACCATGAGTTGATCGCGAGATCTTATGGTTTTCACCTCTAGCCTACCCCAACTAATTCGGGACTAAAGGCTTTGTTGTTGCTGCTGCTGCTGCTTAAACAAACTGCTGAACAAACTTCCGCATAAATTATTGCAGTGTATTTACTCTTACTAAATTTGACAGGAGTACTACGTTTTAGGTCACTACCTAAAACATCTTACATTTGTTGACAGAGTACTATCATATTAGCATATTTTCTTGCCAAATCTGGACAATTTTACTTTTATTTCCAGTAACATGATTTATCCTATTTAGATCAAATTTAGTAAGAGTAAGCTTTTGTACAAGGGAGAGGCTAGTTCATAGAAAGCTTGCAAAACTAATTTAATCTACTCTTGTGTCTTCTTTATCCTCCGCCATCTCCTCTGCCCTAATTGTGCACCTTTATTTGGGGTCACAACAAACGAGCCTATGAGTGTTTCGCACAACATGCACAGAGCTTCAACGGGATATCATAGATAATGTAGTTTAAAGTCCACGTGTGTTCTGGGGGGGTCAAATCAAGAAACTCAGCTTGTTGAGTAGAAGCCACAGTATTTTATAAATGAATAATCATAACACTGAGCACTTACCTGATATTTGCATCCGAGGCAGTGGTAATATGTGCATTTTTTTTAAAAGTCTTTTTCTCCAGCTCAAGATAAATCTGAACGGTGTTTGTTGGAAGTTCTTGTATACTACAAAAGAGAAAAAGATTTGCAGTGTATTTAGTTGGGAACATATTAAAATAAATTCAGGACCTCAGTTAGAGTACCATTAAGGATGCAACATGTTAAAACAGAAACCATACTGTATTCTTCCATATGTCTTGGTTGAGTTACATATATTGAATCTGGACCAGCTCCAAAGATTTCCTGAAAATGTTGCAATTGTTAAAAAACAGTACAAGAATAGGGAAACCACAGATTATGTGAGCGGTGTGCACAGATGCATGTATGTGTCAGTAAGAGGGGAGGAGACAGACATCCCAAAAATCTAAACAAACTGGACATATGACAACATATATTCATAGATCAATTGAAAGCTAAATAATAACTGAAGCACAAACTAGAAGATTGTTGAACACAAGTAGCTTATCAGTTTTTATTGATACAAAGAAAAATGATTACTAAATGTTTTCACATTGGTCCTATGAAATAAAATAATCGATGTTATGATATCCCACCCCTTCAACCCCTGTTCTTGCCGAGTGTTGTACTCCGTAAAGTTAAGTAGATATGCCACAATCCTGGTGACTCAGGCCCAAAATAAATGAGGCCCAAGCAAGTATAACCAAGTATAGATATAACCAACTAACTTTCCAGAGTTTTTGGTCTAATAGGTTAAGATCAAGGTTCGCTTTTGGTTACAAAGTTCAGTCTCCAAAAATTGGAGCAGCCTTATGTTTAATTTCAAAAATTTAAGCAAACAAACCAAGCTGAGCAATTGCATTCACCTGGTTTGTCTTATCAAAACAACTAAAGCGTTGCGAGTAATAGAAACGAATTGCATGTCTTTTCTTTACCTCTTATGTTATTATTAGAAAAGTATCACAGTTGTCAACCGTTATGTGGACATACGGCTGATCCAACTGATATATATTTTGAGATAAAATTTTATTCTGCAGACAGTTAGAGACTTGTGGCGCAAACATTTAAACAAACGATGCATATATCAAAAAACAACTTGTGTTGCAAGGCACAATCAGTTGCTAGTATTCTATATCCAAACAGCTAGCCCCCAATAACATATTTCATAATATCTAATATGATAAAAGTATTATTGCAACCCATTTTCGGCGCAACGCGTGGGATATTATCTAGTTACCAATGTATGCTTTAACAATAGCCGCAGCCACATTTATTTGTTTATTAAGCAATTCATTCAAGCTACTTTATGGCTCAACACTCATGATCAATGTTGTCTGGCTATTACAACTACTCGGTTTGTCATCACTGTCCAGGTATCGTGTTTCTTCTCATACCCTGTTAACTGAACGAAATGACATATTTTATTTGGAATGTTCTTGTTACTACCAGAATCCCTCTATGGTAGAAAGATTGGTAACACTCCATTTACAAACACATGATGATGCTAAAGAAAAAGCTTTTTACACAAATAACAATTACTTGAAACTTTTTAACACCAAAATCTATAGAAATATGAAGCAGCCTCAATAGCAAAAGATACATGGTAATAAGGGAGTATTCTCATTTTCAACATATAGCACAAATTATGTCACCCTTGAGAATACCTAATCGCTCATAACAATATCGAAGGATTCAAATGCAGAGATTCTGAAGGTTGGAATCAGATAAAGCTTGTTATATCTTACCTGATCTATATCTATCATCCAGTTGTTCAACATGCTGACTTTTACCTGAGAGAAACAATATGCAGAAGAAAGTAATGATCATTATTCAGTAAACTACAATCTATCAAAAAACAATATTTGAATGACACAGGTTCATTGCATTAAAACCAAAACAACTACTTCAGTTAGGGAAGAGCATTCATGCATCATGAGCAACAGAGCAGTTAAAAACTCAAAGAATACTACAATAGTTGGCCAATTCAGTCATTTCCCATCAGCACAAACTATATAAGGCAATAATACACTAAACACATTAGTACCTCTTGAATTAGGGTGCTTTCTTCATTGCTCATCTGCTCATCAGCCCTATTCTCGTGATTCTGACCCTTGTCAGTTTTCTCCAAGGCTTCAGCCATATCAATTTCAGGCTCGAAGAAAGCAAATTCAGCAAGCATCTGGCCAGTGCTCAATACCTAACCACAATGACAAACGGGAGTATGTCAGTGCATGGTTGGTTGGCTGCTTCAAACTGTACAGATGCCAGACTAAATGACACGGCATATTACAGTTTTGATCTTGGCAATTTCCTTGAGTGTCTGAGAGCTCGCAATAGCAGCCTACACAAGAAAACCTTGTTCAACCAAAATTCGCAGCCAGATGTAGGGAAATAGAAGATACCGGTATTTACAACACTACATAAATATAGTAATTGGAAAAAATCGTATACCTCACTACCACCGCAAGTGAGAGTATTTCAGGTATAACTGATCAGGGTTGTTTGTTCTGAAAACAAGTCGGGTGCCCCGAGTGATCTGGGTTATCCTACGTTTTGTCCCTGTTTCGATCTTTTTTCGACTATAGGGGTCTTGTAGCACATGACACCTTAGGCACACACTTTGCTTGGGCAGTGGGCATGATGCTCTGGCTAGAACTTATTTAGGGCTAAGATAAATGAAAAGTTTGCATTTACATGTGGTGCAGATTTGACTAGATGAAACAGCCAACAAGTTTGGCAGCATGAACATCATGGCAAAAACAACCCATACAAAGGGATCTATCAAAGTAAGTATCAAGAGCATACCAAACATGCCAGTAGAAGACAAGAGCAAAACAAATTTCTAAATGCAACAGTTGAGTAAAAGGGACTCAGCGAACCTTGTAATAATCACATTAACAGTATCCAAAATATAAAGAGGGGACTGAAGTACCTTTATAGATGGTACTGGAGAGACTGCTTTAGGGCATGACTTCTCTGTTATATTTTGAGCACCCACAGGCTTCATTGGAGTATAAGCTTTGGCAGATGTCTTCTTTACCTCTTCCCGTGCCTCCTTTGAGTGGAACTTATATTCTGCTGTGGTTCTCTCCTACAGAAATCCCATACATAATTACAGAACCCAAACACACACACTAAGTAATGTGAAAAACATGTCGACTAGAAGCATTCCATGGCAATGGTTCATCTAATTCACAGAAATTCAGTGAATAGAGTTGTATGCAATAGAACTGAAAAGCATGTAAATAACCCATAGATGCATTGCTGCTATATTGTGTGCTGAAGGACTTGATGGTTGCAAACCTGTGGTTTCACTTTCTCGAAGTCCAGTGACATCAAATGTTTCAGCATGTGGATCACATATAACCGGTAGTCTGCCGTCTCAGTGACAGGATTCTCTAATAAGTAGAGAGATTCCAGCTTTGTGAGAGCAGCAAGAGGGTCAATCTCCGCAAGAGTTGTGATATCATTGTTCATGAGCACCAATGTATGCAACTTCGGCAGAAGTTCTACATGAGAGTAAAACAAAGAAAAGTGAAGAAATGCCATGGAGCAAATTATGCAGTTGGTAGAATCACATGCCAACAAGACAAAACAGTGTTCCTCGTACCACCAATATTTGAACAGATGTAGTTGATTCTGTTGTCACTAGCAACTAGAGTTCCTAAGCGATTCAGACAAGGAAAGTTGTCAAGCTTGACGATCATGTTTTCTGACAGGTCAATCGTATCGAATTCATCCTGAAAACAGGGACAAGTGCACTGTTATGAACTAAACTTGCAGCGCTATGGGGGCGCCAGGCTAATAGATCCAGGTTTTCATGTACCAGTTCGAAGAGCAAAAGAAATAGGAAGGAAAAGGCGGAGCTCACCTCGGTGCCGCCGAGGTCCTCGATCGAACTCATCTCTCTCCCTGCAGCAGCGAAGCAAAGAACCTTAGACGCCGATGTGGGGGGGTGGGTGGGGGAGGAGGGACCTATGGGTGAGCGGAAGGGAACATGGGGCGTGGCGCGGCGAACCTCGGAGATCGAGCAGCCGCTCCTTGACGGCGGTGTTGATGACCTTGAGCACCACCATGGCGCCGCGGCGGAGAGGGGGCGGCGCCGCGGCGGAGATGGGTCGGCGCCGCGGCGGAGATGGGGCGGCGCGGGCGAACCCTGACGGGGAGAGGAGACTGGCTCGCCTTACACCCGCGGCCGGCAGCGGAGGACGAAATGAAATCCGGCCGCGGCGGGGAGGGGAGGAGGCGGGGCCGCTGGCCGACTCGCTGGAGCCGGGGCTGAGCTGGACCCCTTTTCGCGAAACGGGTCATCCTTGAAGAAACAGTATATTACAGACAGGTCCTTGAGAACATAGAAAGGGAACGAAATCACAAACAAGGCCCATGCGCGGATCCAAACTGTTCGCGCGTGTTCGTTTGAGTCTATGGACATAAATCATAGTCCAACGCATAGACCCAAACAGATAAGTGCCTGCATTTTGTTCGCGTGTGGCTCATTTCAATCCAAATTTTAGACCGGTTTGCATCGTCACGGACAAGGAATGGATGCACGCGACACCTACTCCTGGCCGCCTCGGTGGCACATTTGTCATTTCCCCCTCTCCCATAGGCAACCAACACACCCAGTCACCCCGCCCTCGCCGCCGTCCTTAGTTCCCGCCTGTTAAATGGGCACTGCCTGCAACCCCCCCCCAATCTCCCCCAGCAGCTCGCCACAACCGACGCCCGCTCTTGCCGGCGTTGGTGGACTGTTTTCGCCGCCTTCATAGCACTCACATGACTACACCACCCCCTCGCCACCGCCGCTGTCAGCAACGCTCCAAGCTCGGTGTCCTCGCACACTGGTTGCCGCCACGGTTGCCTCCATGCATGTTGCCTGGTCTGGGAGAGACGCAGGGCTCTTCACCAGTCGACTTCTAGCTCCACGCCAGCGAGGTGTTAGACGTTTCGCCCGCAAGGTACAAATGCATAGTGACGATGAGTACTTTTTCAACAACTTCATTTGCAATTCGGATGATTCGTCGTTCGACGATGAGGAGATTGTGGTTTTGGCTTTGATCATCCATGACCACATTAGTAGGCAGCAACCGATTTTGAGGGGCTCAAGCCCAGGGCATACTCTAGCGTTGAATCACAATGGAGAGAACGGCCATGGCCTACTCTGGAAGGACTACTTCAAATCCGCTGACCCACTCTTCAAACACAACATATTCCAGCTCCACTTCCAGATGGCTAGACATGTGTTCAATCCTATCCGGGAGGGGGTGGCTTATGATAATTATTTGAAATGTAAGGAGGATGCACCGGGAAAGGTTGACTTCTCCTCTTATCAGAAATGCAATGCAGCTATTCGGATAGTTGCATATGGAATATCTGGTGATCTTATTGACGAGTATGTCCGGATGAGCGATTCCACATGTCCAGAATCCATGTATAGGTTTTGCAAGGTTGTGGTAGCAGTATTTGAACCGGAGTACTTGAGAGAACAACTGCTATAGATATAACCCGGTTGTTGGCGATGGAACCATGGGAACCCAGGAGGGAGAAAGACGATGTACGGGATACGGGATCCTCGCAGTAGGCTGGACCAAAATCCAGCCGAGAGAGGGCAGCCTTTAGAAGCAACGGGTTGGGAAACCAAGAGAAGGCTTCGCCTTTTCTTATCTTCTTCCCGGCACAAAAAGAGGGATTAGCATTTATTGACCCCATGAGAAAGCACTAACACCTTCCTCATCGGGGCTCCGCGCACTGGGAAAAGGCTTCCGCGACAGGAAACCGGATAGGGGCTTTCCGGAGATGATCGGTAGCATAGATTGTATGCACCGGGATGCTCACCTTGGCAACGAATAGATTTATGGGCTGTTTTTTCTTTTAAATGTATTTGTGACATTAAAATTTTATTTGATTTGTAAACTATGAGATTTTTTTGGTTTAAGAAACTATGATATTTGCATTTAGTTGAATTATCTGAACTTTGCGCAATGTTTTTCATATGTACGCAAAAAGGAAAAAAATATGGCCGCCCGGACAAAAATGCGTCGACGCGTTGGGTGCACTACAAATCTCATGGGAATCATTTCGGCATCAATCTGTTATATCACATAACTAGAATATTTAGTAATTTCTAGTTTAATTTGAACCGACTTTAAGAATTATTATGATGAGACAATCTCATCATAAATCAATTCCTTAATCTTGTCATAAACTATTTGCAATAATTCAAGTATTATAAAATATTTTTATCTTTGTCAATCTATAAATCCATAACTATACTTTAGACTTGAAGTCTTTTAGAGGGTGCATCAAGTTCTAAACTTGAATTAAGTGTAAGGCTATCATTTCGAATTATTTTGGAGTATAGCCAATTCCAGAGTCAAGGCCCATCAATACTTCTATGTAAATTATAGCTTCCATATTTATTCAACAATATTTCATCTGCACACCGTGAAAGTCTGCACAAATTTACCCAACATATATGGTTCAGTTGCAAGTTTGACCGAATTCTCTATATCTCATGTAGAGACTTTTCATATCAGTTGCTATAGGAAATTTTAGAACCATTTCTAGCATTTCTTTTTTCTTTGACCCGATCACGATGATTCTGCAATCTTGTCGATTTGCACTGTCCTCTCACTCATTCTTTTGTAGAAAACAATTTCTTCAAAATTCATGCACTCTCTAGCAATACCTTGGCGTAATGACAGAGGAATACCCAACCATTTGGGATAACATACAAAATAGCACTTATTTCAACAAATTTGATGGCGCTCTTTTTAGTGTAAAAGCCATAATCACTAAAACATCACATTATAAAGTATATTGGCGAAATAATTAATGTCACCTTTGATCGCACCATGTCATACATAGCTTGATTACATCTACTCAAAACAATCTACCCTTATTACTGTTTCTAGGAGGTGCAAGCTATAAAATATTTCTCACAACTCATCAAACATTCGCTAAATGTGTAACTCAAATATTCTTTCCGGGAGTCCAGTTGTAGAAACATAAATTTTTTTGTTACAATAAATTCCACTTCATTCTGAAAATCTTTTGAAACATTCAAAAGATCCAGATTTATGTCTCAATTAGTAAATACAAATATCTACTTGAGTCATCTTTGAAAATAGATAAATCAACTGCTTGCAAGAAAATTTATTGGACTACATACATCAATATGCATATTTCCAATTATTTTGTTGGTCATTCTTTATGGCTTGTGAATGGTATTTTAGTTTACTTCGCTATTTGGACGAAAGTTGCTAGTGTCAGATGGTTCGTAATCATATGACTCCAAAATCCAGCATTATGGAATTTCTTACATATGTGGTCTTATTTTATGAGCCTTGGCAGTTGAGTTGCAATTCATGAAGGAAATATGCCCTAGAGGCAATAATAGAGTTGTTATTTTATATTTCCTCATTCATGATAAAGATTTATTATTCATGCTAGAATTGTATTGATCGGAAACTTAAATACATGTGTGAATACATAAACAAATGTCGTGTCCCTAGTAAGCATCTACTAGACTAGCTTGTTGATCAAAGATGGTTAAGGTTTTCTAACCATGGACATGTGTTGTCATTTGAAAACGGGATCACATCATTAGGAGAATGATGTGATGGACAAGACCCATCCGTTAGCTTAGCATATGATCATTCAGTTTATTGCTACTGCTTTCTTGATATGTCAAATACATGTTCCTTCGACCATGAGATCATGCAACTCCCGAATACCGGAGGAATACCTTGTGTGCTATCAAATGTCACAATGTAACTGGGTGATCATAAAGATGTTGTACAGGTATCTCCGATGGTGTTTGTTGAGTTGGCATGGATCGAGATTGGGATTTGTGACAGCCCACAAGTATAGGGGATCAATCATAGTCCTTTCGATAAGTAAGAGTGTTGAACCCAACGAGGAGCAGAAGGAAATGACAAGTGGTTTTCGACAAGGTATTCTCTGCAAGAACTGAAATTATAAGTAATGAGTAGTTTTATGGTAAGGTAATTTGTAACGAATAAGTAACGGTAACGGTAACAAAAGTGCATCAAGGTAGCCCAATCCTTTTGAGGCAAAGGACAGGTCAAACCAGTTTCTTATGATAAGCAAAGTGTTCTTGAGGGTACACGGGAATTTTGTTGGGGAACGTTGCAGAAAATAAAAAAATTTCCTACGGTTTCACCAAGATCCATCTATGAGTTCATCTAAGCAACGAGTCATGGGAGAGAGATTGCATCTACATACCACTTTGTAGATCGCGAGCGGAAGCGTTCAAAAGAACGGGGATGAAGTAGTCGTTCTCGTCGTGATCCTATCACCGGAGATCCTAGCGCCGAACGGACGGCACCTCCGCGTTCAACACACGTACGGAGCGGATGACGTCTCCTCCTTCTTGATCCAGCAAGGGGGAAGGAGAGGTTGAGGAAGATGGCTCCAGCAGCAGACGACGGCGTGATGATGGTGGAGAGGCAAGACTCGGCAGGCTTCGCCAAGCACTCAACGGAGGAGGAGAGGTGTTGGGAGGGAGGGCTGCGCCTTGAAGTGTGTTGCAGCCTCCCCGCCTCTATTTATAGGGGAAGGGAGAAGGGGCGGCCCTCTATATGGGATCTAGAGGGGGTGGCCAGGGGGGCTTACCCCCAAGCAAAGGGCGCGCCCCTCGGGTTTCCCCAACTCTAGGCGCATGGGCCCTAGGGGAGTGGCGCCCAGCCCACTTTGGGCTGGATCCCTCATACAGCCCATAAGGCCCTCCGGAGAGGTGGCCCTCCGGTGGACCCCGGAACCTCTCCGTGGCCCCAGTACAATACCGAGATGCCCCAAACCTTTCCGGTGACCGTATGATGACTTCCCATATATAAATCTTTACCTCCGGACTATTCCGAACTCCTCGTGACGTCGGGATCTCATCCGGACTCAACAACATTCGTAATCACATACAAGTCTTCCTAATAACCCTAAGCGCCACCGAACCTTAGTGTGTAGACCCTACGGGTTGGGAGACATGTAGACATGACCGAGACAGCTCTCCGGTCAATAACCAACAGCGGGATCTGGATACCCATGTTGGCTCCCACATCTTGCTCGATGATCTCATCGGATGAACCACGATGTCGAGGATTCAAGCAACCCGTATACTATTCCCTTTGTCGACGGTATGTTACTTGCCGAGACTCGATCGTCGAGTATCCCAATACCTCGTTCGGTCTCGTTACGGCAAGTCACTTTACTCGTACAGTAATGCATGATCCCGTGACGGACACTTGGTCACTTTGAGCTCATTATGATGATGCACTACCGAGTGGGCCCAGTGATACCTCTCCGTTATATGGAGTGACAAATCCAGATCTCGATCCGTGTCAACCCAATGCAGACACTTTCGGAGATACCGTAGTGTACCTTTATAGTCACCCAGTTACGTTGTGACATTTGGTACACCCAAAGCACTCCTACGGTATCCGGGAGTTACACGATCTCATGGTCTAAGGAAGAGATACTTGACATTGGAAAAGCTCTAGCAAAACGAACTACACGATCTTGTGCTATGCTTAGGATTGGGTCTTGTCCATCACATCATTCTCCTAATGATGTGATCCCGTTATCAACGACATCCAATGTCCATAGTCAGGAAACCATGACTATCTATTGATCAACGAGCTAGTCAACTAGAGGCTCACTAGAGACATATTGTGGTCTATGTATTCACACGTGTATTACGATTTCCGCATAATACAATTATAGCATGAATAAAAGACAATTATCATGAACAAGGAAATATAATAATAATCCTTTTATTATTGCCTCTAGGGCATATTTCCAACAAATTTCATCTAGTCACTTTCATCATGTTGGTTTGGTTCGTGTTCGCTACTTTGATAATTTGATATGTGGGTGGACCGGTGCTTAGGTGTTGTCATTACTTGAACAAACCTCCTACTTATGATTAACCCCCTCACAAGAATCCGCAACTACGAGAAAAGTATTAAGATAAAAATCTAACCATAGCATTAAACTTTTGGATCCAAATCAGTCCCTTACGAAGTAGTGCATAAACTAGGGTTTAAGCTTCAGTCACTCTCGCAACCCGTCATCTAACAAATACTCCACAATGCATTCCCTTAGGCCCTAATAGGGTGAAGTGTCATGTAGTCGATGTTCACATGACACCACTAATAAGGGAATCACAACATACATATCATCAAAATATCGAACACTATCAAGTTCACATGATTACTTGTAACAAGATTTCTCCCGTGACCTCAAGAACAAAACTATGTACTCACAAATGATAATCATGCTCAAGATCAAAGGGGTATTAAATAGTATAATGGATATGAACATATAATATTCCATCAAATAAACCATATAGTAATCAACTATAAGATGTAATCAACACTACTAGTTACCTACTAGCACCAATCTAAGGTTCCGTTACAAAGATTGAATACAAGAGATGAACTAGGGTTTGAGAGGAGATGGTGTTGTTGAAGATGTTGATGAATATTGCCCTCCCCAGGATGGGAGAGTTGTTGGTGATGATGATGACGATGATTTCCCCCTCCGGGAAGGAAGTTCCCCCGGTGGAATCGCTCCGCCAGAGGGCAAAAGTGCTCCTACCCAAGTTTCGCCTCAAGACAGCGGCACTTCATCCCGAAAGTCATCTCCTGATTTTTCTAGGTCAAAATGACTTATATACCAGAATATGGGCACCAGAAGTAGGCCGAGGAGGGTACAACCCACCAGGGCGCGCATGGGCTCCCTGGCGCGCCCAGGTGGGTTGTGCCCACCTGGATGGACCCCCCTCTGTTAGTTATTTTCTCTAATAATTCTTATTTATTTCATAAAAAATCCTCGTGAAGTTTCGTCTTATTTGGAGTTGTGCAAAATAGGTGGCCTAACATAGCTTTTTCAGGTCCAGAATTCCAGTTGCCGGTATTCTCCCTCTTTGTGTGAACCTTGCATATTAAGAGAAAGGCATTAGAATTACTCCAAAAAGCATTATTATGCATAAAAACTTTATAAATAACAGTAGCAAAACATGATGCAAAATGGACATATCAACTTCCCCAAGCTTAGACTTCGCTTGTCCTCAAGCGAAAAACCGAAATCGAAAAACATGTCCACATGCTTAGAGAGAGAGGTGTCGATAAAAACAAAATACATACATAGAAGCATCATGCACATTATTATAACAGCAAGGAACTTAAACATAGGGTTTTTATCCCGTACCTTTTAGCATATAACTTGTGTCATATAACTTCTGATGAACAACTAACAATTCATCACAACATTGAAGTATAAAGCATTGTTGGGGAACGTAGTAATTTCAAAAAAAAATCTACGCATACGCAAAATCATGGTGATGCATAGCAACGAGAGGGGAGAGTGTTTGTCCACGTACCCTCGTAGACCGAAAGCGGAAGCATTAGCACAACGCGGTTGATGTAGTCGTACGTCTTCACGATCCGACCGATCCAAGTACCGAACACACGGCACCTCCGAGTTTAGCACACGTTCAACTCGATGACGTCACGCGAGCTTCGATCTAGCAAAGCTTCGCTGGAGAGTTTCGTCAGCACGACGGCGTGATGACAGTGATGATGATGCTGCCGACGCAGAGCTTCGCCTAAGCACCGCTATGATATGATCAAGGTGGATTATGGTGGAGGGGGGCACAGCACACGACTGGGAGAGATCAAAAGATCAACTTGTGTGTCTATGGGGTGCCCCCTGGACACGTATATAAAGGATGGAGGGAGGAGGAGGCCGGTCCTCATAGGGCGCGCCCAAGTGTAGAGTCTTACTAGGACTCCCTAGTCCTAGTAGGATTCCACCTCCCACATGGAATAGGAAAAAGGGAAGGGAGAAGGAGAAGGAAGGAAGGGAGCGCCCCCCTCCATAGTACAATTCGGACCAGTCTATGGGGAGGGGTGCGGACACCCTTTGAGGCCTTTCTCTCCTTTTCCGTATGGCCCATTAAGGCCCAATACGAATTCCCGTAACTCTCCGGTACTTCGAAAAATACCCGAATCACTCGGAATCTTTCCGATGTCCGAATATAGTCGTTCAATATATCGATATTTACGTCTCGACCATTTCGAGACTCCTCGTCATGTCCCCGATCTCATCCGGGACTCCGAACTACCTTCGGTCATCAAATCACATAAACTCATAATACAAATAGTCACCGAACGATAAACGTGCGGACCCTACGGGTTCGAGAACTATGTAGACATGACCGAGACACGTCTCCGGTCAATAACCAATAGCGGAACCTGAATGCTCATATTGGCTCCTACATATTCTATGAAGATCTGTATCGGTAAAACCGCATAACAACATACGTTGTTCCTTTTGTCATCGGTATGTTACTTGCCCAAGATTCAATCGTCGGTATCTCAATACCTAGTTCAATCTCGTTACCGGCAAGTCTCTTTACTCGTTCCGTAATGCATCATCCCGCAACTAACTCATTAGTCACATTGCTTGCAAGTCTTATAGTGATGTGCATTACCGAGAGGGCCCAGAGATACCTCTCCGACAATCGGAGTGACAAATCCTAATCTCGATCTATGCCAACTCAACAAACACCATCGGAGACACCTGTAGAGCACCTTTATAATCACTCAATTACGTTGTGACGTTTGGTAGCACACAAAGTGTTCCTTCGGTATTCGGGAGTTGCATAATCTCATAGTCATAGGAACATGTATAAGTCATGAAGAAAGCAATATCAACATACTAAACGATCAAGTGCTAAGCTAACGGAATGGGTCAAGTCAATCACATCATTCTCTAATGATGTGATCCCGTTAATCAAATGACAACTCATGTCTATGGCTAGGAAACTTAACCATCTTTGATTCAACGAGCTAGTCAAGTAGAGGCATACTAGCGACACTCTGTTTGTCTATGTATTCACACATGTATCAAGTTTCCGGCTAATACAATTCTAGCATGAATAATAAACATTTATCATGAAATAAGGAAATAAATAATAACTTTATTATTGCCTCTAGGGCATATTTCCTTCAGTATCCCACTTGCACTAGAGTCAATAATCTAGTTCACATCATCATGTGATTTTAAGATCAATTAGTTCACATTTGTATGTGATTAACACCCATAGTTCACATCGTCATGTGACCAAGACCCAAAGGGTTTACTAGAGTCAATAATCTAGTTCACATCGCTATGTGATTAACACCCAAAGAGTACTAAGGTGTGATCATGTTTTGCTTGTGAGAGAAGTTTAGTCAAGTGCATCACATTGAGGCCGTATGTATTTTGCAAATACTCTATGTCTTCAATGCTCTGCACGGAGCTACTTTAGCTAATTGCTCCCACTTTCAATATGTATCCATATTAGACTTAGAGTCATCTGGATCAGTGTGAAAACTTGCATCGACATAACCCTTTACGATGAACCTCTTGTTACTTCCATAATCGAGAAACATATCCTTATTCTACTAAGGATAATTTTGACCAATGTCCAGTGATCTACTCCTAGATCACTATTGTACTCCCTTGCCAAACCAAGGCAGGGTATACAATAGGTCTGGTCCATAGCATGGCATACTTTTATAGAACCTATGACTGAGGTATAGGGAATGACTTTCATTCTCTTTCTATTTTCTGCCGTGGTCGGGATTTGAGTCTTACACAATTTCACACCTTTGCAACACAAGCAAGAACTCTTTCTTTGACTGTTCCATTTTGAACTACTTCAAAATCTTGTCAAGGTATGTACTAATTGAAAATCTTATCAAGCGTCTTGATTTATCTCAATAGATCTTGATGCTCAATATGTAAGTAGCTTTACTAAGGTCTTTCTTTGAAAATTCCTTTCAAATACTCCTTTATGCTTTCCAAAAAATTCTACATTAGTTCTGATCAACAATATGTCATTCACATATATTTATCAGAAATATTGTAGTGCTCCCACTCACTTTCTTGTAAATACAGACTTCACCGCAAGTCTGTATAAAACTATATGCTTTGATCAACTCATCAAAGCATATATTCCAACTCCGAGATGTTTGCACCAGTCCATAGATGGATCGCTGGAGCTTGCACATTTTGTTAGCACCTTTAGGATCGACAAAACCTTCTGGTTTCATCATATACAACTCTTCTTTAAGAAATCCATTAAGGAATGTAGTTTTGATATCCATTTGCCAAATTTCATAAAATGCGGTAATTGCTAACATGATTCGGACAGACTTTTAAGCATCGATACGAGTGAGAAAATCTCATTGTATTCAACACCTTGAACTTGTCGAAAACCTTTTTTGACAATTCGAGCTTTGTAGATAGTAACACTACTATCGGTGTCCGTCTTCCTCTTGAAGATCCATTTATTTTCTATGGCTTGCCGATCATTGGGCAAGTCAACCAAAGTCCACACTTTGTTCTCATACATGGATCCCACCTCAGATTTCATGGCCTCAAGCCATTTCGCGGAATCTGGGCTCATCAACGCTTCCTCATAGTTCGTAGGTTCGTCATGGTCTAGTAACATGACTTCCAGAACAGGATTATCGTACCACTCTGGTGCAGTATGTGCTCTGGAAGACCTACGAGGTTCTGTAGTAACTTGATCTGAAGTTTCATGATCATCATCATTAGCTTCTTCACTAATTGGTGTAGGAATCATTGGAAGTGATTTCTGTGATGAACTACTTTCCAATTCGGGAGAAGGTACAATTACGTCATCAAGTTCTACTTTCCTCCCACTCACTTCTTTCAAGAGAAACTCCTTCTCTAGAAAGGATCCATTCTTAGCAACGAATATCTTGCCTTTGGATCTGTGATAGAAGGTGTACCCAACAATTTCCTTTGGGTATTCTATGAAGACAAACTTCTCCGATTTGGGTTCGAGCTTATCAGGTTGAAGCTTTTTCACATAAGCATCGCAACCCCATACTTTAAGAAACGACAACTTTGGTTTCTTGCCAAACCACAGTTCATATGGTGTCATTTCAACGGATTTATATGGTGCCCTATTTAACGTGAATGCAGCTGTCTCTAATGCATAACACCAAAACGATAGTGCTAAATTGGTAAGAGACATCATACATTGCACTATATCCAATAAAGTACGGTTATGACGTTCGTACACACCATTAAGCTGTGGTGTTTCAGGTGGCATGAATTTGTGAAACTATTCCACATTGTTTTAATTGAAGACCAAACTCGCAACTCAAATATTTGTCTCCGCGGTCGAATTGTAGAAACTTTATTTTCTTGTTATGATGATTTTCCACTTCACTCTGAAATTCTTTGAACTTTTTAAATGTTTCAGACTTATGTTTCATCAAGTAGATATACCCATATCTGCTCAAATCATCTGTGAAGGTCAGAAAATAACGATGCCCGCCGCGAGCCTCAATACTCATTGGACCACATACATCAGTATGTATTATTTCCAACAAGTCTGTTGCTCGCTCCATTGTTCCGGAGAACGGAGTCTTAGTCATCTTGCCCATGAGGCATGGTTCGCAAGCATCAACTGATTCATAATCAAGTGATTCCAAAAGCCCATTAGCATGGATTTTCTTCATGCGCTTTACACCAATATGACCTAAACGGCAGTGCCACAAATAAGTTGCACTATCATTATTAACTTTGCATCTTTTGGCTTCAATATTATGAATATGTGTATTAGTATGATCGAGATCCAACAAACCATTTTCATTGGGTGTATGACCATAGAAGGTTTTATTCATGTAAACAGAACAACAATTATTCTCTAACTTAAATGAATAATCGTGTTGCAATGAACATGATCAAATCATATTCATGCTCAACGCAAACACCAAATAACACTTATTTATGTTCAACACTAATCCCGAAAGTATAGGGAGTGTGCGATGATGATCATATCAATCTTGGAACTACTTCCAACACACATTGTCACTTCACCCTTAACTAGTCTCTGTTTATTTTGCAACTCCCGTTTCGAGTTACCACTCTTAGCAACTGAACCAGTATCAAATACCGAGGGGTTGCTATAAACACTAGTAAAATACATATCAATAACATGTATATCAAATATACTTTTGTTCACTTTGCCATCCTTCTTATATGCCCCAACAACGGCCACTGCATCAACCTGATTTGACCAGAAAAACGCGGCGCCTCTCCGCTACTCCTTCAACCTCAGTAAGTCTTTTTCCTTTTTAGCTCAGATCTACCACTAGGGTTTCGGTGGTCTTCGGTGTTCGTCGGTGTTCATTGATGTACTTCGCTACCACATGAGCACTTGATAAGAACTCGGCATTTTCCCTGTGCGGCTGTAGCTATAATCCATTTTTCCTCATCACAACATCTCTTCTTCAATGAAAGGACCCCATCTGGTTTTTAACTGTTCCGCTGTCACCATTTAGGGCTTTGGAATTTTTCTCCTTTTTTAGAACTGCGGTAGATCCAAAATTAGAACATCTACCTATTAAAACCTGTTTATGCAACACTTAGCAATTTTTCAGTTCTGTAACTTTCACACCATTGTAAGCGGTTTAACCTTTAGAAAATGATAACCCGCCAGGTACCATTAGCCCTCTCTTAAACCGCCAACTCGACCTTGATGTCAGAATCCGGTTTATCATATACATATGTTTCAATATCTTCTTCCTTCATCCTTGCGCCGGTTTAGACGTGTCAAACATGAATCTTAAACCGGCATTGATCCTCTTTTCCAGCTTGTCGTTGAAATGGCCAAACAGTTCTATTCTTGCAACTGGGTCCCTTCCCGAGTTACTGAAGAACAATTAGATGGGTTTGTTGCCACTGGCGTTTTAGAAAAGAAGGAAATGATACACTAGAGAGTTCCTGGTCCAGAAAACCCTCCTGAACCCAACAATGGAGAGGTGATTGTATTTGCTGATCATCTGGGCCGAGGGTTTAGCCCTCCCAGATCAAAATTATTTCGTGACGTACTTGCTAACTTCCAGATCCGCCCTCAAGATATTGGACCGAACTCCGTGTCCAATATTTGCAATTGGCAAGTATTTTGCGAGGCTTATCTGCAAGAGGAACCGACCGTTGAGTTTTTCCGGGACTTCTTTTACTTAAACCGCCGTACCGAGTTTACAGATGGTCCCAACACTGAACTTGGCAGCGTTTCAATCCAGAAGAGGAAATATGTCAATTTCCCTCACGCCAAGCATCATAGCCACCCCAAAGACTGGAATCAGAATTGGTTTTATTGCCAAAACACAGCTCCAGACGGCGAAAATCCTCTGTCGGGTTATCGTCCACACCGGCTTACCAATAAACATCCAGTCCCTCAACGACTCACCGCAAAGGAACGATCCGATTATGCACCCCAGCTTGCAAATCTCAGAGCTTTTGTTGCAAATGGATTAACAGGTGTTGATTTCGTTTGATGTTGGGTTTCTTGGAGAATTATGCCTTTAAGCTGGCGCCCCGGTTTAATGTGTGAATACATAGGGGATCTAAAAGACCCTCAATGTCATATTGACATCCAACTCACTGATGATGAAGTCACTAAGTCTGTCAAGAAAATGCTTGATGAACCGGTGGCTATATGCAGCAAAGTAGGGCTCATTCCCTTCTGTACTTCCAACAAACCGCCAGCCGTAAGAATTGCATCACTCCGTTTAATCCGTCCTCTTGTAATCACTTTAATATATATCCTTTGATAATCTTTGCAGGGCGATGATCCATTTTGGAAGCGGAAACCGCGGGATAAACCGGCGAAACCACAGGATAAACCGGTGAGAGCGCCTCGCGTCTGACACATCTCCAACGTATCTATAATTTATGAAGCATTCATGCTATATTATTATCTGTTTTGAATGTTTATGGGCTTTATTATACACTTTTATATTACTTTTGGGACTAACCTATTAACCAGAGGCCCAGCCCATATTGTTGTTTTATTGCCTGCTTCAGTATTTCAAAGAAAAGGAATATCAAACGGAGTCCAAACGGAATGAAACCTTTGGGAGCGTGATTTTTGGAAAGGATATAATCCGGAAGACTTGGAGTTCACGCCAGAGAAGGTTCGAGGAAGCCAGGAGATAGGAGGGCGCGCCCCCTGTCTCGTGGGCCCCTCGAGGCTCCCCCGACCGACTTCTTTCGCCTATATAAGTCCACGTACCCTAAAAACATCGGAGACGAAGATAGATCGGGAGTTCCGCCGCCGCAAGCCTCTGTAGCCACCAAAACCTCTCGGAGCCCGTTTGGCACCTCGCGGAGGAACCCATCATCGGTGGCCATCTTCATCATCCCGGCGCTCTCCATGACGAGGAGGGAGTAGTTCACCCTCGGGGCTGAGGGTATGTACCAGTAGCTATGTGTTTGATTTCTCTCTCTCTCTCTCATGTTCTCTCTATGGCACGATCTTGATGTATCGCGAGCTTTGCTATTATAGTTGGATTTTATGATGTTTCTCCCCCCTCTAATCTCTTGTGATGAATTGAGTTTTCCTCTTGAAGTTATCTTATCGGATTGAGTCTTTAATGATTTGAGAACACTTGATGTATGTCTTGCCGTGCTTATCTGTGGTGACAATGGGATATCACGTGATCCACTTGATGTATGTTTTGGTGATCAACTTGCGGGTTCCGCCCATGAACCTATGCATAGGGGTTGGCACACGTTTTCGTCTTGACTCTCCGGTAGAAACTTTGGGGCACTCTTTGAAGTACTTTGTGTTGGTTGGATAGATGAATCTGAGATTGTGTGATGCATATCATATAATCATGCCCACGGATACTTGAGGTGACAATGGAGTATCTAGGTGACATTAGGGTTTTGGTTGATTTGTGTCTTAAGGTGTTATTCTAGTACGAACTCTTGAATATATCGATCCGAAAGAATAACTTTGAGGTGGTTTCGTACCCTACCATAATCTCTTCGTTTGTTCTCTGCTATTAGTGGCTTTGGAGTGACTCTTTGTTGCATGTTGAGGGATTGTCATATGATCTATCTATGTTATTATTGTTGAGAGAACTTGCACTAGTGAAAGTATGAACCCTATGCCTTGTTTCCTATCATTGCAATACCGTTTACGCTCACTTTTATCGCTTGTTACCTTGCTGTTTTCATAATTTCAGATTACAAATACTCATATCTACCATCCATATTGCACTTGTATCACCATCTCTTCGCCGAACTAGTGCACCTATACAATTTACCATTGTATTGGGTGTGTTGGGGACACAAGAGACTCTTTGTTATTTGGTTGCAGGGTTGTTTGAGAGAGACCATCTTAATCCTACGCCTCCCACGGATTGATAAACCTTAGGTCATCCACTTGAGGGAAATTTGCTACTGTCCTACAAACCTCTGCACTTGGAGGCCCAACAACGTCTACAAGAAGAAGGTTGTGTAGTAGACATCAGCGTCAAGACCAGAGTTACAAAGAAACATGCGAAGAAGAAAACCGCCGAATCCTCTACCCTGCCAAATGAAGAAGAACTTGATGATCTGGAATCAGAGGTAGACCTTGATTCTCTTGGTTCTTTTCTCATACACCTTATTGACAATGATCATTATCAGGATGATGCGGAGGCTAGCCGTGCTGGCGAGGTAGAGGTAATCATTCTTTCTTCCAACTCAAATCCTGTGCCAATACCAAAAATCCGTCGAGCAGTCCAGAAAGTAAAATTTTCACGCCCTCTTGCTTATTCGGATCCACACTTTCTTTTGAAGACACAACAGCATGAAGCTCGCCGCACAACTCGTCATAGCGGCCAAGTGGTGACCTCCTTCGGTTTACCGAACTCTCCGGTTCGAAAACACCGTTAAGAGGTTTCTTATACTCCTGACACACTTTATCCTAAAGTGGGTTACTTCTGATATTCTCTTAATCCGTCTGACTCAAATTATCAGGGAACCTCCCATTCATCATCCGGCGAGTCATCAGCCACACAACTCCCTCCTCTCAAAATTGTTCCTGGGTAAGCATTTTGCACTTAACCCTTTTATGCCTTGTATTTGTTTATTATACTAACTTTTGTGCCTGTCCTTTCCAGTGTCAAAGCCAGACTTAGCAAGAAGTCCAAATTGAATAAACCGACCGATGATAACCCGACCACTGAACTGGAGAAGACCACAGAGGCTCTTGATCCGAATGTTGATACTATCCTGGATGATCCGGCACCTCAGGCTCAGGACACTTTTGTTGAACTGGGAGAGATAAATCCGACGAGCCAGTCTGCTGATCCGCCAAGCCCATTTGCCGATCCACCAAGCCCAGCAAGAACAACTGCTAAAAAGCCAAGCCAGGCCAAAACTGTTGATGGCACCACAAATGATGTTGTGATTACCGGTTTTGGTCATACTGCTCCTGGCAACCCTGTCGCTTTATCAAAGCATAGTGCCAAGGAAGAATTTTCTGCTGTGGACAAGGGCAAGTGGAAAACAGATTTATCAAGCTATGCGCACCTCAATGCTCAGGACATCCATTCTGGATATTTAAACTGCCTGTACACAAGCGCGACTATGAAGCCGTATTAGTAGGTCTGATGAAAGAGCGATATGAGGTAAATATCCATTACTTTGCACAAGTTCTTTTTCCTTAGAGACGGATTCAATTATCAACTCCAGTAGCCCCCAAGGGTCGGTTCATAATATGAATGTGAACCGGGACTTTTAGTAGAATAATATTGAATTTTGCTTGCGTAGCCCCCATGGACCGGTTTATACCTTTAGGATGAACCGGTACATCTTCTATCATGCAGTTTCCAAAATTTCTGATAAGCATCAATATACACTAGTAGAAAACAGGGCAATGGTCCAGGCCCGGCTAGCCCATTAGTCCCGGTTCAATCGTAACCGGGACCAATGAAACATTGGACCAGTTTCGTGAGCCGAGGGCGGCGGGCCACGTGGGCCATTGGTCCCGGTTGGTGGGACGAACGGGACCAATGGGCCTCGCTCCTGGCCCACCACCATTGGTCCCGGTTGGTGGGACGAACCGGGACCAAAAGCTGCCCTTTAGTCCCGGTTCAAGTCACCAACCGGGACCAATTATTTGCCTATATATACCCCTCGCCCGCGAGCAGAGCACTCCGAGTGCTCAGATTTAAATGTGGCGAGGGTAGAGCTTTAATGGTGCTCTAGCTCACCTCCTATGCACACGAGGTGTTCGATGGAATGCCCGAGCCACACTACTTAAGCTTTCTCCTCTCCAAGCTCGACCTCCAAGCTCCATTTTCCTTAATATTTGTCTAGGTTTAGCGGTTCGTCACGTCCCGTCCCCGTCTTCACCGCCGTCGATCGCCCGCGCCGATCTCGTCACCGGCACCACCATGGTGAGCCTCTTGTTCTTATCTTATCTTAATTTAGATGCTCTGCAGAGCTTTATGTTGTTAGATGAGAACTATGTATGTACTTTGGTTTTAATGTGATGATGAACTTCTATTAATTTGGTCACTTAATTATCTATTCATGATGTTCTGTAATGATTTTTGACACACTTAATTATATATAATGCACGCAGATGAACCGGGAATGGATGTACGGTTCAAGACACACCTCTGAGTACATTAAGGGCGTGCATGATTTTCTCGAAGTGGCTAAGGCAAACAAGCAGAATGGTTTTATGTGTTGTCCATACCCTATATGTGGGAATACGAAGTCTTACTCTGACCGGAAAATCCTCCACACCCACCTGCTTTACAAGGGTTTCATGCCACACTATAATGTTTGGACGAGGCACGGAGAAATAGGGGTTATGATGGAAGATGGCGAAGAAGAAGAGTACGATGACAACTATGTGCCCCCTGGATACGGTGATGCTCTTGAACATCAAGAGGAACGGACGATGTGCATGATGATCTTTGTGAACGTGAAGCTGCTGAAGATCAAGAGGAACCAGACGATGTGCCCGATGATGATGATCTCCGCAGGGTCATTGTCGATGCAAGGACGCAATGCGAAAGTCAAAAGGAGAAGCTGAAGTTTGATCGCATGTTAGAGGACCACAAAAAAGGGTTTTACCCCAATTGCGAAGATGGCTAGCTAGTTGTGCGCATCTCCCGTTGATTCTATAGCTATACTTTCATCAATGCCATTTATAATGCTTCATTATCAGTTAGATTGACCTCTATTTCTCGTAAAGTGCTTGTGGCAGGAACAAGGGAATGATTTCTGTGGATACTACGTGTGCGAGTTCATCTACAACGCGACTTTGAAAAACAAGCGGGGCTACTCTCCAAGACAATATGAAGTGCGTAAGCAATTAATAATATTCACAATTTCATTTTATTACACCATCATTTCTATTGAGCTTCATTCATATATATGTATTAATTAACCCCCTTCTTCAAATTAGGCGTGGCGATCTTGGAATGAACTCCTAGAACCAGATCGCATTAAAGCAATTCAAGAGGAATTGGCGGGATTCTTTCTTGACCACGTCATCAATAAAGCCGGAGAATACCATGTGGAAGTTGATTTCAAATGCTAGGGGACTGTAATTGAGAGATCTTATATATTGTACATGTATGTAGCTAGTAGCGTCGGACGTACATGATACGAAAACTTGTTTTAAATTGTTCGACCACTCTCTCGGAGAAGGAGAGGCCGATCGATCATTTCTCTCGGTATGCATGACGAACTTCTGTACACGATGGTTCCCTTCATTTTCTTACTAGCTAGCGTGTCGAGGGCTATATGTATATAGTACGTAGCGTCGACCAAGCATGGACGAAAGAGAGGACACTTATCTCTATTAATTAGCTAGCTAACACAATATATGAAACACCTAAATTAACCCCCAAAACCCCCAACCCCCTCTCCCCCTTTAAAAAAACAAAACCCCAGCCTTTGGAATGTGTGGCGTGGATGCCTATTGGTCCTGGTTGGTGCGACCAACGGGACCAAAACCCCACTGGGCTCGGCGCAGACCGCCACGTGGAGGACCATCTCTCGGTTCGTGTTAGCCCGGGACTAAAGGGGGGAGGTATTAGTAACGACCCATTAGTCCCGGTTCATTAACCAGGACTAAAGGCCCTTACGAACCGGGACTAATAGGTGTTTTTCTACTAGTGATAATCCGGTTTATTGAGAAAAACTCCATAACTTTGAATTGATCCGATATGCATTAGCCCCCAAGTGCCAAGTGTATAACTTGTTATGTGCTTGGGACTTCAAAAATCAGTTGATAAAAAGCAATCCGCATTAGTCCCCAAGTGCCAAGTGTATAACTTGTTATGTGCTTGGGACTTAAAAGATGTACTACTAACTCATTAACTGTCTCTTGCAGGCTGATCTGACCAAAAAGGAATCTCAAATCGCTGACCTTCAGGAAAATATCAAGTCCCAGCAAGCAGAAACCTCCAAGGCTAAAGAAGAACTGACATGCGCTTTAACAGCCATGGAACTATTGAAGGATGGCTTTAAGGGTGAGCGGGAAAAGTGGGAAACTGAAAAAGCAACTCTGCTAAAGCAGGCGGAAGATGCTGAAGCAGCCCTTAACCCGGTAACAGAATAATTGACTGGCTTGAAACGGCAAATCAATGCTATGACTTCTACTATCTTCGATAAAAACCTCTTCATAAGCTTTAAATAAGTACGAGCCATGAAACTGTCGGTTTAATAATACTTTTGATCTTTGCAGGTAGCTGTGTTACTCATCTTGGCTCGGACATGCGCAAAAAACTGAAGGCTGCCTATACATTGGTAGAGCAGTTATAAACCGGCGCTCAACGGGTCATCTGCACAACATCATATAATAAACCGCCTCCAACTTTAATCAAGGAAACATTGGAGAAATTATCCACGACGCCTGCCCAGCTTGAAGAATTGAAGAGATCAGCTGCAAGAGCCGGTGCTCTGTCTGCATTGACTCGGGCCAAGGCCTAGATATCTGATCTTGATCCGGAAGACATTGGAAATGGCTATCCCAGCCAAAAAGAGGATGGGTCAGATTTTGACAATGACGACCTCAGGGCTTTGACGAAGGAAATGCATCCACTTGCAAGTAAATTGGCTGAAGAGACTGATTTGTCTTTCCACCGGTCGATTTATGACGCAGACAACAAACGGATTGATGCATCTATATACGATGTGCAAAATCTTATCCCGCCAATCCGTAAGCATACCTACGCCCCTGATGTTGAACCGTCTGATCTAATAAGCGATGAAGCTGTCTTCCGAGCTTTAACTGGGATTGACTGGCAACCATTGACTTCCAGCCGCTGGGTGGAGAGGCGGAGGTTTAACCGGAGCAGGATGATCCACAACCTTCAAGTCAGCCTGAGGAAGAATCATGATCCGGAGGCCAGTTTATCTTCTGCACATTTTCATCAGTGTGATAAACAATTATTCTTTTGGGCCATCGAAGCGCCTTGTAATAGGCTAGTTTAAACACTTGGTCTGCTATGCTGTCGTGCATATTTACTTTGCACAATACTGTTAATCCGTCATGATTATGCTATGTCTGCTTATGATCCTTAGCAACTTTATGCAATCCTGTTTCTGCATAAAATAAACTTAAAACTGTCCTAGCGGTTTACCACCGGACGGGTTATGATACCCAATACAAAGCCAGGGTTTATAACCAAGGCTGTATGTTGAAGAATAACTAAATATGAAATATATCATACCTGTGACAGTGAATCACATCATTGATTTACCAACTTTATTGTAGTAAGAGTGATAACCCAAATCTTGAGTGTTGATAACTCACTACAAAAAAAGACACATCCGTGACATTTTGGGCCGAACGAAAATTTTTTCTGTCATACATATGACACTTCTATGACAATAATTGTGACAAAACCCGGTATCATCATAGATGTGGTGGGCTTCTACTTCTATGACAAAAAATCATGACAGAAAATGGTCTTTTCGTCTGGCGGGCCGGAGGCGCAGCTGCATGACATTCTTTGGGCCGTCCATGATGGAAAAAACTGTGGTAGAAGCGAGGGGGAGGAAAATTTGAGGAGTTGCGGTTACGGTGGGAGGTCGGGCGGAGCGATGTGCGTTCCTCTCGTATGTCTGTGGCGTGTGCGGCGTTGGCTCTAATGAAGCCGAGTGAGGCGTTGGGCTCTAATCTGAACCCGAGATTGCACTGCAGAGCTCGCGTTCTTGAACCCGGCGATCGATCGATGGCTGTTAATGAACCCGATGGAGCGATTCTTCGCTATCGCTGCTAATCAAGCCGATCGATGCTGCCTGGGATGAGCAGTGGCGTTGCGGGGGGTTTGGATGAACAGTGAGCTGTGGCGTTGCCTCTGGATGAACAGGAACCCGTGGTGGAGGGTTGGATGAACAATAGACGGTGGAGGGGTGGCCGTGGAGGGGTGGTTGAACAGGACCCCGTGGTGTGGAGGGCTGGATGAATAGTAGATGGTGGAGGGGTGGTTGAACAGTAGCCGGTGGAGTAGTGCGCGGTGGAGGCTGGATGAACAGGAGCCCGTGGAGGCTGGAGGAGGTCGATGGTAGCCCGCGGAGGCTGGAGGAGGTCGACAGTGGAGATGAACAATATCCCGTGGAGTCCCGTTTTGCGCACGCCCACCCTCCCTCCCCGGTTTCGATTTGTGGCGCCCAACACAAGTCCGTTTCGTCCGTTTTGTCGTATGCCACACCCCTCCCGATGAACAGGACCCCCGTTTCGACCGTAGCGCTCCAACACAAGTCCGTTTCGTCCGTTTTGCGGTACGCCACACCCCTCCTGATCAACAGGACCCCCGTTTCGACCGTAGGAGGTCCGTTTCCTCCGTTTTGCGGTACGCTAGGCCCCTCCCGATCAACAAGACCCCGTTTCGAACGTGGCCGGTCAAACACAAGGCCGTTTTCTTCGTTGTGCGGTACGCCAGGCCTCGTTTCCATCGCCTGTTCTGTCCAAGCCCTCCCGATGAACACGACCACGCATTCCGTTCCAACCCAGCCGGTTGGCTCCCCATGAACACGACGACGACGCTGTTTCTCCGTTCCGACCCAGCCATGTACGTATGCACGATAGGCGTTAGAGACCCTGCCGTATGTGCGTACATGGTCAGATTTTCTTTCTTGCACCCTCGCGCCATGCGTGCGTGTACATGCTACGTCGCGCCTCTACATCTCGACACGTCGTGCCTCTACGCCGAAGATGTATGCATTACCGTTCGCGACCAGAATGACAATGCTACGTATGCTTCGACCAGGTGGGTCCGGTACCGAGGCACTTCCTTGCGTGTGAAGATGTAGCTGGTGGGTCCCAGCAGATCGGGGCGAATCGTTTTTGCGGACACACTTCCTTGCGTGCGAAGGTGTAGCTGGTCGGTCCCAACAGTCAGGGGGGAAACGTTTTTTTTGTGAAATATGGTGGCCCGTCCGGTGGGTCCCCGCTGTCCGTGGAGGAATAATTATTTTGCGGCGTAATAAGGAGGCACTTCCTTGCTGCGGCCGTGGACCCACTGTCGACCTCTCCACGTCTGATCCACGTCCGATGGAAGCCGTTCCTTGACCATGTTGACCACGCCACGCCGAGAGCACCAGGGCGATGGACGACGGCGAGGCCTAGGAAGGGGACGACACCAAGCCGGGGAAGACGCGGCAGTGGATGCCCACGCATAGAGGAGTACGAGGGTTCACTGGTTCGCTGCGGTGTGGGGCTACCGTCGCCGCAGAATAACAGGGGGTGTGGGTGAGTAGAGGGATGGCCTGGCCAGCGGTGGGAGTAGTAGGGGGCGGTGAGGCCTCCGCCGCATCGCAGCCGGCCACGGGAGGCAGGAGCACGAGGCACGACCAGCGCTGGTTTGGGCGGCTGGAGCAAGAAGACCAGAGGTTGAAGAAGCACTACGGCCGTTGGATGGACATCGTACGGTTACTGGAGCTAGAATCGTGCATATTGACTAAGTTGACAAAGTCGTCCGTCCCCGTCAACTTAGTAGGCCCATAAGTCAGCCCGCCACTATCTTTGGGTCCCAGCTAACAGGGGAGTATTCATTTTTTGTGCGTAATAAGGAGGCACTTCCTTGCGTGCAAAGATATAGCTGGTGGGTCCGAGCTGTCGTGGCGGTAACGTTTTTTGCGAAATCTGAGGCCCTTTCGGTGGGTCCCCGATGTCGGTGGACGAATCATTATTTTGCAGCGTAATAAGGAGGCATTTCCTTGTGTGCGGCCGTGGACCCAGTATCGGCCTCTCCACATACTGATCCACTTCAGATGCATGTCGATGCGTTGACCACGTTGACCAGGCAGCGTCGAGAGCACCAGGCGGTGGGACGATGGCGAGGCCTAGGAAGGAACGACACGGAGGCAGGTAAGACTCAGCAGCTTGTTTCCCGCGGAGGGGAGTACGGTGAGCGAGGTTTACTAGTTAAATCTGCGTTGCGGAGAATAACAACATGTGTGGGTGAGTAGAGGGATGGCTAGGCCAGCGATGGGAGTATGGTGGGGCGGTGAGCTCTGCTGGCAGCACAGCCGGCCATGAGGAGGAGGAGCAGGCAGTCCACTTGGCGCTTGTTTGAGCGGCTCGAGCAGGAAGAGCAGAGATTGAAGAAGCACGATGGCCGTTGGATGGCCATCCAACAGTCACTGCTTGTGCGTCAACCTTTTTTTAGGAAAGCCTCAAATATGTGGAAAACAGCATACAACCCATCTGCCATTATTTCTAATAATTTACAGCCCATTTGCTAATTCTTAAGGTTTTTTTGGAGCCCATATTCTTTTTGTTAGCATTACAGCCCATATTGTGGCCACATTTAAAAAATTATACGAAATTTTGCATATTTCGGTGCGGTCCGAACTGTTTTTAATCCCGAAATTTCGACTCAGATTCAAACTGATTTTAAAACTAAATGTATATCAATATAAAATCCAACAAATTCTCCACGCATAAAAATTAATGTAATTTAAAATCTCGAAATGAAAAAAAAGATATTTAAAACTAATTGCCGCTTTGATGTGTTTTAAAAATGTACAGCCCATTTCTCATTACCGATGGGCCATTTTCTCGGCCAGCCGAATGAAAGCTCTCCTCGTCTTGAAAGATTTGCAGCCCAACAGGCCTGACAAAGCGACTTACTTGGCAAATCACAAAAAAATTGGGCTATGGCCATGGCCCCAGCTGTCAGCCTCTCCACGTACAGTACTCTTCCGATGGAAGTCGTTCCTTGACCATGTTGACCACGCCGCACGGAGAGCACCACGGCGGTGGACGACGGTGAGGCCTAGGAAGGGACAACGGAGCAGGGAATCTGTGGCAGTGGAAGCCAGCGGAGAGGAGTCTGAGGTTCACTGGTTCGGCTACGGTGTGAGGCTGCCGTCGCCATGGCCCGGCCATGTGGGAATAGTAGGGGCGGTGAGTCCTCCTTGGTAGCACAACCTGCCACGGGAGGCAGGAGCACGAGGCATGACCGGCGCTGGTTTGGGCGGCCGAGCAAGAAGACCAGAGGTTGAAGAAGCACTCACGGCCGTTGGATGGACATCGTCGATCCTTGGAGCTAGAATCATTCATATTGACTAAGTTGACAAAGCCCTTCGTCCCGTCAACTTAGTAGGCCCTAAGTCAGCCTCCCACCAAGGTGGGTCCCAGCTAGTGGGGAGTATTCATTTTGTGCATAATAAGGAGGCACTTCCGGTGCGTGCGAGTGACAATGAGGCGTTTTTTCCATGAAATCGTTGGTCCGTCGGTGGGTCCCAACGGTCGGGGGGCAAACGTCTTTTTCGCAAAATCTGTGGCCCGTCCGGTGGGTCCCTCTTGTCGGTTGGAGGAATCATTATTTTCCACGTAATAAGGAGGCACTTACTTGCTGCGGCCGTGGACCCGGTGAGACTCTCCATGTCTGATATACTTCCGATGGAAGTCGTTCCTTGACCACGTTGACCTCGCCGCGTTACATTGCATGCATGCGTCCATGGGCGTGGTGCGTCCCGATGTCGACCTCTCACGTCTGATCATCTTCCGATGACTCTCGGTTTGTTGACCACGTTGACCACCGTGCACCCTGATCGGAGCGACCGGAGATGGGGAAGGCAGGCGGTGGAGTCGCAGATGGAGAGGTGGGAAACTTCATCGGTTGGGTGCGTGACAGCACAGCCGTGGTGCCGCCATGGGAGGCAGGAGCAAGAACAGAGGTCGAAGAAGGAGCACGGCTGTTGGATTAACATCCAACGGTCCAGCTGCTAGAATCATTTGTTGATTAAGTTGACAAAGCCGTGCGTACCGTCCGCTTAGCAGGCCCACAAGTCAGTCACCGTCTGACGGTCCCGGTGTCGGAGGATGAATACCTGCAACATAAGTACTGTCCATCGATCATTTTGTGCAGTTCTACTGAAATCACCCAATGTAATGATTTGCTGCGAGTTCAGGCTCCAAATTACTCCTTTATGAAATCGGCAAACAGTAGCACAATACCAAATTACCAATACATATAGCGAGGCACAATAATCGGGATAAAGACCAATACCAACTGTGTGAGGTAGCATATCAATTACTATTTCCTTTGATTGGAAGCGAAATAAGCCAAGCGAATCGACATCAAAGGAAGAAAGCAAGCGGAGATTAGCGGTGACGGGAAAGGACGGAAGCTGTCGAGGCAATGAAGCACCCAAAGTTTTGTGCAGTTCCACCAAAATCGAGCATCCCTGTTGGCACATATATTGAGAGAGTGAGATTACTATAATAGTGGGACTAGTTGATGAAACATACACTAACAAATAGAAGCACCCTCGTTATCTTAATGGGTAAAGTTAGCAACATAGTAATCTTGCTTAAAGAGAGGTATTAGTTTATTTAATCAGTGCCAATTAGCTCAACTCAACACTCAAAGCATTGCCATTTATCATAGGTTGCAAAACTTAAAAGTGCAAAGGTAAAGGAGTTTCTCATGACAAGAGTACGATACAAATAGAGATGACAACAAACTAATATGGATGAAGGCCTTAGGCCCGTACCAACTGAGAAAAAAGCTTATTCATGTAGTCCCATAAGAGATGATAAAGCACTCCTTTGGAATCACACAATAGTATATATTTTTGTGCACTTCAAATGTATGGTTGAAATCACTCTTGTTTACCAGTGCTGAGATTATATCGAAAGATTATCAAGAACTTCCAACAGAGTTAAAGCACTGGCTGGGATACAGTTCATTGTATTGTCTTGTGTAGTTCCACTAAAATGTATGATTGGCACAACATGATCCCTGTTTGCACAAGTAGGAACAAGGTGAAACCTTCATTAGCTTAGTGAGAAAGGATAGGAAGACATTAGCATATTACTCAAACAGTAGCATCAAATTCATGATGGACAATACGCAAAACATTGCCTCATTGAACCAATGGCAATAAATTGACATGCAAAACAATAGCACTATTATGTCATGACACTAATAATATTCCTCCTGCTCCACCACATGATTCACCTCCATAGACAAACATTCACACGTACATGATTCAACATAGGGTCCTACTAAAGATTTGTTTAACTCCAACAGGAAAATTAGGCAGTAATAAATTAGTGGTACTTAAGTGCTCCTAATTAATTAAGTGAGACAGCAGAAGTGGAAGGGCTCCCTGGAGGATCGTCTCACATGTAAGGTAGTCGTTGCCGGAGCCCTTGAATAGCCTCGACTAAGGCCTCTGGCTTCAGCAAGATCGCCTTGGCACTGTTTATTCTTCTTCTTCTTCCTCTTCATGCTATGTTTCTCTTTCTCCTCACCAGTTGGTGAAACCAAGTACATGATTGGCCTTCTAATTCAGAATTGGTTTTGTTAGTGAGGGATTACAAGTGTACTAGTAAAAAACAGCATTATTTTCTCATGGAAGTCAGAAAATAGAGATGAACACATGCATTAAATATCATTCTTACCTAAAGGAAGGTTATTGCGCCAATATGGATGATGAGGATTGGAACACAGATCTCCCTTTGTGCAGTTCCACCAAAATGAACCAACTGTTCCATCTGACATTCCAGTTAAACAGCACAAAAGTCACTTCTTTTAAGAAGAGTTTTGTGCAGTGCACCAAAAGGTCACAACAACAACCGGTGAATTGGATATCCTGTTTGCACAAAAGGCACAGAGGAAGCAGTCGAGTCTCAAACAATTACAGGCAAAAACATTTGGCTAAACTTGTCAGAGTCTCAAACAATTACAGGCAAAAATAGTGGCATGGCTTAATTTTTACTAGGGACATTATATTAAGAACAGCTAAGGTTGCGTTCGGTTCACGGAGTTTGGTGCAGGATTTTCGTAGGAACACAATTCCTACAGTATTCTTTACCTTCCAACCGCTCGAACACGGAAAGGTGAATAGTGTTTCATAGGAAAGCTGGTGCGGTAGTACTGATTACATCGGATTAGAAACATCCACGCGCTGCTCATTTTTTGGGCGGAAGCCGAGGCAGCGCTTCGCTGCCATCGTTAGACAGTTCTTTGTGCTGTGTTTGCGGAATAAAAAATCAACCTATGTGTGGTACGTGAGGTGAGGGCGAGAGTAGTCCTTGTGCAGCTGAATAAACAAATAGCATCTCATCTTGCCAAGCATGCTACTCTAAAAAACAAATCTGTACATTTCAGTAGTCCATCCGAACACATTCTCTTGAGAGTTTCCTCCGGTTCGCTGTTCCATAGTTTTATACCTACATTCTTTTCCTATTCCTCTATTTTCATCAAGACCTATGTTTTCTGCCCTTTATTCGAGCGGAGCCTAAATATTTGGTATAAGGGCATGGGACGGTGGGTGCACCAAGAAGTACAACACCATGTAACGTAAGCAGGGGCATAAAGTGGTGATTCATAGTTTGTTGCCCGAGAAACAAACATCCAAGAAACATATCTGGGTTGGTCCCATTTTTGTTCACTCTAGCCACCTACTCCTATGTGTGGATAGCAAATCTAGTCTGGTCATACCACTATGTACAGCGTTACCCCTATATTTCCTTTTTGACCAGCAGACCGGTTGGATGACCGGTCTGTACTACTTTCATCCCTTTCCTTCTTGTTTGTACCAAGTCCGATGTACATACTAAATTCCCCACCCCACTTTATTTCAATGACAAGCATTTTGGACGGAGGAGTACAAGATTCGACTCCATGAAGTAGCTTTACCTCTAACAATAGAAGAAAAAAGGTGGCGTTGGACCATCCGATCGAGAGGGGCTGAGAGGTAGAAAATGATGCACATGTAGCGACATAGCAAGCTGGGGAAGTAGAGCTAAAGCGGTTTGAGCGAAGATATACACGAAGGTCGTCGGGATGTGGATAGGTGGGCGGTGGGAGGCGGATCCGCCCACAGTGCAGCATTTAAGGATCAGAGGACCTCCCATGCCGGTGCTCGGCCGGTGATAGCAGTGCGGCGGCGGTGGGTCTCCTCCTCGCTGTCGATGATGGCCTAAGCGCTGCCCTCCTCCCCTTCACCGGCGGAGGGGATACGTCCGGATCTATAACCAGCGGTGAGGATAGAAAGCCGGTGTTTTTTGAAGGAAGAAAGACAGGGTTACTACCCCTATCTTGTTTAGATCTGGAGAGGATGAGAGTGTGTGAATAGAGCAGCTCTAGCAAGCAAGCGCGGTGTCACATCCCCATAATTGTTTGTAATTAGTTGCATCTGCATCCATGCATCATTTTTGATTTCAAAGGAAATTTTGAAGTGGGGATGACCAATCCCTAGCACTAAAGCAATTCAAATAGGTTCAACTAAAATATTTTCAATGAACCCAAATGGCATTCAAAAATGTTCACCATTTTGGAAAATCTTTGAAGCTTGATAACCAGAGATATTGCACATTTTCCATGACATTTGGATTATTTAATTAACTCATATTGTATTTGAATTGGGGCATTTAAATACTATAAATATTTTTAAATGCTCTAATAATTCTGAAACTAGTTTTGGGTTGTTGGAAATAATCCAAACACTGCCCACCATTATTTTCAGGATTTTACAAAATGGATTAGTATTTTTACTAATTCAAAACAGAATAACAAAATAGAAATGCAGAAAAAATTATTAATAGAGAGAGAGAGGCCACAGGCCATTTGCCTGGCTGAGCCAACCCACCTGGCGCGTGCCAGTCATCACCTACCTCTGCCAGTAGGCAGAGGAGGGAGACAACGCCTGCAGCCCGTCGCCACCTCCTCCGCCCGGCTGGCGAGCTCTCCCTTTCCTCCCTCGCGCCACGAGACGCCCTGAGCTCTCTCTCCCCTTCCCCTCACCCGCTGCTCTCTCTCCCCTCCTCTATTTCTCTCGCGACCGCCCAGCAACGCTGCTGTCGCCGCCGCTCGTAGTTGCCGTAGCCACAGCCTCCCCCTCACCTCGCTGACGCATCCACGAGCTCCGCCTCGACTCCCTCGACCTCCTCAACGAGCCGCACGCTGCCGGACGCGCCACAACGTCCTCATCCTCGTCGCCTTCAAGCTCGGACGCCGGAGATCGCGTCCGCCGGCCCGACGACTCCAGACCTTCCCTGAGCTCGAAGAGACCCTCGTCCGACTCGCCGTGAGCTCCTCTACCTAACCCCCCTGCCCCCATGCTCAATACCGCAGCGTAGCCCTCGTTTCCGTTGAGGCCGAGACCTCGCCGGCGCCGGACTTGTCACCATCGTCGTTTTGGCTTGTCTCCGTCCAAACCGAGCGCGTCACCACACTCAGGGCACTCCCAGGAAGCCGTGGACCTCACCAGCTCGTCCTGAGATGCGCTATAGCGCCTAACCCGCTAAAGCCGAACGCCAGCCGCCGCCACGAGCTCGACTCCGGCGAGCTCGCTCCACCCTAGCTCCTCCCGCTCGCACCACTAGACGCGGACGAGTCTCCTCGTTCCGTAGATGGCCTCGGCCTCCGATTTGGTCGCTGTGGGACGAAACCCGAACGTCTCTGCCGTCTCGGGCCTCGCCGGCAGCTAAACGCCGGCGGGTTTGACCCCGTTGACTTTGTCTGGGTGGGGCCAGGTTGACTCCCCCCTGAGTCTATGACAAGTGGGGCCCGCTCTGCTAATTAACTTAGGTTAACACTAACTAAATTTAGTTAGTTTAAATAACTACTGACATGCGGGACCCACTGGTCAGTTTGACCCGGTCCGTGCCCCGTTGACCTGCTGACATCATGATGATGTCGGTCGACGCATGATAATGCCCTTTTGGATTTATTCTTATACAGAAATTCGAAATTAGCTGAAACTTCTAAAAATCATAGAAAATCAACCGTAACTCCAAATGAAATAATTTATATATGAAAAATGATCAGAAAAATCCAATCTATCCATATGCACTGGTTTCATGCATGTTTAAACAACTTAAACTTGCTGTTTAGTGCAAAACATGATAAGGCACTATTTGAATTCATAATTTGAATTTGGGGTTGAACCTTTGGTTCAATATGACCCAAATCCATCTGGTTGTAGTTGCATTAGGCCAACACACTCATATTGCCATGTCATGAGCATGCATCATATTGTGCATTGCATTGATTGTGTTTCCTTCTCTGTTGCCGGTATTTGTTCCCCCTCGGTAGACGTTGTACCGACGTTGTGATCGTTGACACTGATGAAGACTCAATGCTATCTTCAGAAGTGCCAGGCAAGCAAAACCCCCTTGTTCATTCTGATACAATCCCACTCTCTCGCTCCTGCTCTCTTTTACTGCATTAGGACAACAACAACATATTTGTTACTTGCTGTGGTAGCTGAACCCTTTTCCTCTGCATGACCTGTCATTGCCACAGTAAATAGATGAAACCCACTAGCATGAGTAGGAGTTGTTTGAGCCCTGATGTGCCTACGCATACATGCTTGTTTGTGATGCCTGCTACTGCTTAGAGTTGAGTCAGGTCTGATTCATCGGGGATGAATCGGAGGTGTGTGAACATGTCCTACTGTTGAGAGCTAAGTGTGTGAACACGATTTGGTAAAGGTAGCGGTGAGAGGCCATGTAGGAGTACATGGTGGGTTGTCTCATTGCAGCCGTCCTCGAGGAACTGAGTTACGTGTTTGTGATCCATGAAAGCAGTTACTACCACACATTGGGCTCCGGGCACTCCAAGCTCTCTCGACTTATTAATCAACTTGATCTCTGTCCGGAGTTGCAACTAGTTTACGGTGTTTGTAGGATATGTGTTGGAGGCCGTGCGTGGCGCTGACCCTAGGGGTGGGCTATGATCACGGTAGATACACCGTGGCCGGTGTACCGGCGCCCGTTTGGTGTCTCGGGAACCCTGCACACATCGTTTGGGGCCGTGGCGACACCCGGCGGATCTCCTGCGGATGGAACCTGAATAGGCGATAAACCTGGACTAGAGACTTGTGTGGTTAGTCGGTCGTGGCCGACTCCTCGCCAAGCTTCCGCTTGAAGGTTGCGAGATACACGACGTGTACATGGTGGTAAGTGGCGAGAGCGTGTGTGAAGAAGTACACCCCTGCAGGGTTATAAATGATCTATTCGAATAGCCGTGTCCACGGTAAAGGACTTCTGGGTTGCCTGTACAATTCATAGACAAGTGAAAGTGGATACTCTAAAATACGCAAGATAAGCGTGAGTGCTATTGAGGGCGTTCTCGTAGGGAGACGGGAGCAGATCCATAGTGGTGTATTGATATGGTGAATATGTGGACTCGTGTGCGCCACCTCAAAAGAGTTACTTGCAGTCGTAGTTCAGGATAGCCACCGAGTCAAAGCTGGCTTGCTGCAGTCAAACTCCACCACCCCCTTTGTTGATACCGATGCATATGTAGTTAGTTACGATGTAAGTCTTCTTTGGGTACATTTGTACTCACGTTTGCTTAATTTCTGTTTTGCGAGAGAGACTTGATCTCGCTAATAGTTCAGCGTGGACTTCGACGTATAGCTTGATACCTCAGCTACGATCTTGTGCCCTCGGCAGGATCTGGTAGATAGTCAGGCTTCTCAGCCTTTTTCATTTGTAGATGTCTGTACTGAGACATGTTAAGCTTCCGCGTGTGCTTTGATTTGTATGCTCTGAATGTTGGGTCATGAGACCCTTGTTTGTAATATCTCGCTCCTCAGAGCCTAATGAATAAATACTTGAGTCGTAGAGTTATGTTGTGATGCCATGTTGTATTTACACATATCGAGCATATTATGTGTATGATTGAAATGCTTGGTATGTGTGGGATCAAACAACCTAGTTGTTTATCCTTGGTAGCCTCTCTTATGGGGAAATGTAGTCTTGTGCTTCCATGAGCCATAGTAGTCCTTCTGCCCGATTCACGAGTCCTGCTAGCCCAAGACTCTGCTCCGGAACACTTGATTGGGCGGCATGTGATTCACTTCGTTCTGTGTCTGTCCCTCGGGAAATGTCACTTGGTGACATCCGGAGTCTGCCTAGCTGCTACAGCCGGGTTCCCGAGTCCTGTTAGCCAGTGCTATAGCCGGATTCACAGCTGCTTGACCGACATGCTCGAAGTTGATTCATGTATGCCTGTCCCTATAAGTTAGTGCCACTTTGGGTTCACGACTAGCCATGTCGGCCGGGTTCTCTGTCATACGGATGCTAGCGACACTATCATATCGTGAGCCAAAAGCATAAGCGGTCCCGGGCCATGGTAAGGCGACACCGTGGGAATACCGTGCGTGAGGCCGCAAAGTGATATGAGGTGTTACGGCTAGATCGATGTGACTTGGAATCGGGGTCTGACAGCTTTGGTATCGAGCCCTGATGCTGTAGGATTACCAAGCCAAACCGGTCGAAGTTGTGTCTAGAAATGCTTTAGTTATGTAAGGGAATTGATTGTGGAGGGGAACGTAAGGCTCTTTTTACTCCTTATACCTTATGCCCTTCTGATCTGAATCAGCCTCTTATTTTCTACAGCGATTAAGAATTAGGCCTTCTCATCTATCTATCAGGATGACGTGTTACTAATCCATAGACTTATAGAATTGATAGTTTCAAATCTCAGTTCAGTTTTTACTACTTTTGTATGTTCATAGCTGGTCTCAGAACCTTGATACTGTGACGTTTAATGGTCATGCCACTATTTTGCAAGATGTCTCAAATCATTTTGAGCATTTATAGCCGTTATGCTGTCCGAGTCATCCCAGGTTTCTAAATAGTCTGATGCATTTGCAAATTCCTTTTTACCGTTCGAAGATCCTTTTGTGCGGATCAACCACACTAACTAGTGTGTTGAGGTATTCATTGCCTCGGCATTTATGTTGGAGCTATTATTATGACCCTAGGTGTCTAGAGTATTGTCGGTTTGGGTTAGGCAGACCCTTAAGGTTCGAACTGCAGGGGTGCTTGTGGAGGTCCAACCCTCCACCGTCTCGTACCTCGCTTGAATCGCAGGGACCTAAACTACTAAGCAGAACAACACAAGAGACACGAGATTTATACTAGTTAAGGCCACCGTTGTGGTGTAATACCCTACTCTAGTTTGTGGTGTGGTGGATTGCCTCTTGGGCTGATGAGGAGCGAGTCTGAGGGAAGAACAGCCTCATGAGTGCATTCTTGGTGGGTGTGATGAACTACTAGGTGGTGTTCCGTCGCTCTAGCTTGAGGATCGGGTCTCTATCTCTCTCTCTGGATTCCAAATGCCCACCTTCTCTACTATGGTGGCTAGCTCTACTTATATAGCGCGAGGCCTGGGCCTCTTCCCAAATATTGAGCGGGAAGGGCGCCAACAATTAGCCATTTTGAAGGGGAGCAGTGGGTACACTTATCGACTAAAGTTGGTCCTCGTCGCCAAAGGCTCTGGTGATGGCCTTTGCTTGGGCTCCACGATGACTTCCTTCCAGCCGTTGGGGCTGGTCTTGGTCTTGTTGCACGAAGCGGATGCCTTTGCTTGATGCCCTCGCTGCGCTTGCTCCCTTTGCACCAAAGAGGAAAGGAGGGCGCTGCTGAGCTGGCGCCAATGGCGCCCTTGGTCGTCATGGCTTGCGTCATGGGCACCTCGCGAGTACCCTGCCTTGAACTCTCCGCCTCCTCATGAGCCAACTTTGGCGAGGCCGTGCACGAGAAGCTCTGGTGAATCCGCCCATGCAATCTGGCCCCTCGCGAGGTCTTGAGCTTGTGTTGATGAAGATGGGCTGTCCTGGGCCTCCTTTGAGCCACGCAGGCATGAGCGAGCAAGTGCAGGGGACCCTCGTTCCCGAACACGATAATAGCCCCGGGCCTGGCGCGCTGAACTTGGCGGCGGAGGCGAAAGGGTAAGTGCGAAGTGTCGTGGGCCCTAACGGCGTGCGGCCTTGGGCGCCAGCGTGGCCGTTGATTGGGCAGCGCGCCTCCGCAACCAGCGTGGGTTGATAATAGGCGGCATCTTCCTTGCCTCCTTTACTTTCTCCGATTGCTGCTCAGATCCCTTTCTTGCGCCTCTCCTCTGCTTCCAAGACCTTCATATCCCTCCGCCGTGTGCCCTAGCGAGTCATGGCTCCTCGCCAAACCCGGCGAGCACTGGTACTCTCCTGCCTTGGACCGCCAAATGTGTCGAGGCGAGCCTGCCTCGATCGCGCCGGATTAGCGAGGCCTTGAAGCGTCAATGGAACGATGGTGTTCAAGGTGGCTCCTCCGCCCGAGGGTCGGGGAGTACCTTCTACCGTTCTTCTTGGCGCCATAATTCTGGTGCAGGTGCCTCCCGTCTCTGAGTTCTTCTTCTCTGTCCTCCGTCACTACAACATCCAAGCTCTGCACCTCCATCCCAACTCCGTCCTTCTTGGCAATCTTCGCCTACTATTGTGAGGCCCATGTTGGGGTGAAGCCCTCGGTGGCCTTGCTGCGCCACTACTTCTTCCTCCGAACCTCCCGTGGTTCCGCCTCAGCGTCTGTGAGCTTAAATGCATCTGGTGAGCCATCGCCATTCAAACCCTAGGAAGAGGATTGAGGGCTTGAGAGCAAGTGGGTCTTGGTGGATCTGGGCGGATCCACCCTTGGCTGATCCTGCCCAGGGCCTTGCCGAGAGTTCGACGGTGGTCCCGAGGCGAGCTTGGGATCCCAGCTAGTCTTTGGAGAGGATGGATGCAGATCTGGCTTGCCAACCGGCGTGGCGAGGCTGACCGGTGCGTCGCTGCTGAGGAGTTCTGGGCACCAAGCGGCTCCGCTTCGCTAGTACTACGCTTCGATGTGGAGGCCTCACCGAGCCCCCGTCGCCTGGCCGGCGAGGATCTGGCGTGATCCTCCGATCCTTGGTTGGGGGCGATGTGGCGAGGCCGGGGGCCCCGCCCCTGTTCGCCGTGAGATTGGGAGCAGGTTGTGGGGCCCATGCTCGTCTTCAATGGGGCGGGCCCATGCCGTGGAGGCTCAGAGGACCTGGTGGGCGTGTCCTCTTCCGACTCCAGCGAAGAGGTGGAGGAAGAGAGCAGAGAGGGGTTGATTGAGTGAGTCAAGGGCTCCTCCCTGCGGCGCAGAGCCCGCATTCTCTGCCTCCCGAGGCGGCAGCAGCGAGGATGAGGTGGCGAGGAGGCGGCTTGCCTCCGATCCCGAAGAAGGACCTGGCCAGGCTGGTCCCAGCAGGTCCGCCCGGCCCAGGCGATCCTGAGCAGCGCCTCCGGCTCCTGATCCCTTGGCTGATCCTGCAGCCGTCTCTCGGGCTTCAAGTATGGCGGAGGTTGCTCGAGTCCACCAGCTGACGACACTGTAAGTGCACCTTCCCGTCTTGATCATTGCTCTGTCGGCAGATTTGATGTCCATGTTCTTGGCCAGGTGGCGCCAGCCCTGAAGCTGAAGGGGCTCTGAGGCCCCATCCGTGGCGGTGCCTCTGCGAAAAGGAAGATGATCCGGCGCTGAGCCTCTCCTGCCGGGCATCCTCACGAGGCTGGCTGAGCCAGCGGGTGAGCTCAGCCCCCTTGACCCGGCGACTCGAGGTGGCCTTGCTTGGCGCTGCCTCCTTTGTTGCCCTTGGCGCCGCTGGTTCCGCCTCAAGGCCAGTGGTTATCGCCGCCATCTCCTCCTACTCCACCAACTGTTGTCTCTCAACTCCTCCCATGTCTGGATCATCTGCCGCTGAATTGGACCGGCTGCGGCGAGATCTTACAGGTGCCGACCCTCGCTTTGGTGGCCGGCGCTTGGCTGGCCTCTGGCTGGATTCGCTCGGCAAGCCGATTCAAGGCGGCGATGGTCCATGCCTCGATGGCTTGTGACGAGAGAAGCAGGCTGTTCGTGGCGAGGTAGCCCGTGATGCTGCCACTGGGGAGGCAGCCAACATCCGAGATCGCTGTGAGGCCGCTGGAGGCGGTGAAGGGCTGCAGAACCAGCTCGCCGAGGAGGCCCGCCTCCTCGAGAGCGGAGGAAAGCATGAAGGCTCATGGAGGACCGTCAGGACAGGAGGCCAAGCTGAAGAAGCGCCGCGACCGCCTAAGTAGCTGGGCGGGAGGCTGGAGGCGAGGAAGGTCGAGCTGGACGACAAGCGCGGGTTCTTGAGAAGATCGCGTGGCCTTCATGGATATGGAGGTGAAGGCTCGCGCCCTGAGGAGCTTTATGATAGCGGCTGGAGGCCTCGGCGGCGCGGAGGGACGGCCCCCAAGCTGCTTCCCTTCTGATCCGCGCTCTTGAAGATGTCTCCTTGGTCTTGGCCCCAGGTGAGGCGGTGGCGTGTCTTGTCTTCTGCAGCAGCGGATCCTCACCCACATCTATCTTAGCGATCCAGCGTCGACATGGACAGCTTGCTGGAGCCGCAGCGATGAGCATGCAGCTGCCGCTGCCGAGGGCTGTGAAGTGGTGGCGGAGGCTCTGTTGGGGAAGTTCGGGCCTTGAGCACCAAGCGGGCGCGGCGCTGCCGGCCCTGCTGCTTCACTGGGCGAGCCCCCTCCGCTGCTCCACCGCCGACAAGTGACTCCGTTGTGGCTCTGTCTTGCTTTTAATTCCTGCACATGTATCATGCCTCGGGGGGCGTTTAAACTTCGTTTGGTATTGCAATAACAGTGTGGACTGTAATATTTTCTTTTGAATTCCTTGAAATTTGTGCTTCCTACTTGCTTATGTTCTCTGCGGCGAGCCCCCACCGCTACCTCAGCCGCCGTTAGTCCCGACGGAAACCGGGGCGGGACCAAGAGTGAGGCTCGTGACAAGTTAGGCTCTGAGTCGCGATGCTCGAGAGTCCCCTTAGCGCCTGAACAGCAAGTAGGGAGGTGAGGCAGCGGCGGATCCACTGTTCTCGTCTGCAGAGCCGGCCCGCGCATACCTCAACCGCCGTTAGCCTTTCGGAACTAAGGGGTGAGGGCTACATGACCATTAGGCTCTGAGTCGCGATGCTCGAGTCCCCTAAACGCTCAAACAGCATGCATACCTTGGCTCCGCTTTCGGGGAGTGGCGTCTGACGAACCAAGCCGAGGGGCTGGCTGGAGTGGCGTGCGTGCAGGCATGACCTGGCGCAGCCCCGTGCCCAGCCCCTCGTGCGGCGCTCCCTAGGGGAGGCGTTGCAGCGAGGCAGAACAGGAGTTCTGGGCTCCACGAGGTTGATCACGACCGGAGGCCACCTCGGTTGTTTATCACCAGCGGAGCATAAGCGCTTCCGCATGCGTCTGGGCATAGCCGCTCCTCGGCGATGTCGTCGGCCGGCGGAACATGGTGCTTCCTTGGAGCGTGGGAGGGGCTCCCCTCGGGAGGAGCCCAGGCGTGCTCTAGCCCCACCCACGACACGTGGCTGTACGGTAGGGCTGGGCCGAGGTCTATCTAGGCACCCGTGAGCAGTAGCGGGACTCCGGGGCCTACCTCAAAGGCGGGTTGCGCTGGCTCTGGCCTTATCTTGAGTGTGTTCCTGCAAATTTGGCGGATGCGGTGCTCTCGTCTTGGTCCGGCTCTCGGGCTGGTCTCGGCCGCTTGTTGGCAAGCAGTCGCGATGCCATGGACAAGACCGGAGGGTGAGGGCGGAGAGCCGGTAGGAGCCCTGAGTCGCGATGCTCGGGCACCCCCCCTTTTGCATAAGCTGGATTAGATGGCGCAACTCTCGTCCTCGGGTCCGGCTCTCGGGCTGGTCTCGGCCGTCGGTGGCAAGCGGTCGCGATGCCATGGACAAGACCAGAGGGTGAGGCGGAGAGCGGTAGGAGCCTGAGTCGCGATGCTCAGGCACCCCCTTTAGCAGCGCCAAGCTGGGTCGGAGCCAGCAACTCGTCCTCGGGTCCGGCTCTCGGGCTGGTCTCGGCCGTCGTTGGCAAGCCAGGTCGCGATGCCATGGACAAGACCAGAGGTGAGGGCGGAGGCCGATAGGAGCCTGATCGCGATGCTCGGGCACCCCCCTTTAGCAGCATAGTAGGTTGAGATGTGAAACTCGTCTTGGTCCGGCTCTTAGGCTGGTCTCGGCCGTCGGCTGGCAAGCCAGTCGCGATGCCATGGACAAGACCGGAGGGTGAGGCGGAGAGGCGGTAGGAGCCACAGTCGCGATGCTCGAGGCACCCCTTTAACACGCAAGATTCCGCCACCGGGAAAAGGCGCAAATAACAAGCATGGTGGGCGAGGCATAATCCTAAGGAAGAAGCAGGAAGGATACATGCAGCTGGGATATGCAGCGGCTGGCGGCTTGGGGATGATGCAGCCGAGGGAGCCCCAGCAGGATAAGCTAATGACATGAAGTAAAAGGGATACATGCCACGAGGATGGACCCCGCGACACAGGAATAATGCAGCCACTGAAGGCGCTCCCAGTAGGAAATAAAACTTAAAGATGTCACTGGTGATGTTGGGGATGAAGGGGTGTTGGTGTAGCAGGACTCGGTGGGCTGCGGGGGCCGATCCTCACGAGCCCCGGGCCCGGGGGCCTCGGGAGGCCGGAGGCGTTGGCGGCTCCTCGGGGCCATCTCCATCTCCGCCAAGGCTGCAGGCGTGCTTGACCTCTTAAGCCTCGGGGCGGTCCTCATGAGGCGCTGGTGCGCGGCAACCGCATTTGGCGAGCCATAAGGCATGCGTCACGTGGTATGGGCGGACCCTGCATAGCGTCCCTTTTCATAAGGGCAGGCGCTCTTGAGATGCGGCTCGGTTGAGCCCTGGTATGTCGATCAGACAGGCGTAGCCCACCATCCTCGCTGGATGGGGGCCCGGCAATGAAGTAAGCGGTGGCTGCCCCTCATGACCCTTGACTCCTGTAGCTCTTGAATGGCCTTGGCGACAAACTCTTGAGGTTACGCCCTACGGTTTTGCTCCTGCTTGCGGAAGCGTGCTTCAAAACACGCCTCCCGTGGTGCCCAAGCGCCTCCTCGAGACCTTGGCGAGGTCGGCGACCCTCGGGGAGAGCCCCGAGCCACTGCAGAGGAGGCGCTGGGCGCGCTTTCTATCTGCGATGGAAGGAGGCCCCCCCTGGCCCGATGCAGGCCACGAGGGGCTGTCTCTTGAAAGAGCCGGGCGGTCGATGTCTTCTTCTTCTTGGAGTGCGGCCTCGGGAGGCCTCACCTGCTCTTGTAGTGCAGGTCTTCCGGCGATGCACGGCTGAAAGGCTCGCTCCGGGGAGCCTGCTTCGTCTCTCTCTTCCACGGGGCACCGTGATGACCCCGCCGCTTCTGGCATCTTGAGGGCGTTGTAGCCATGGTGGGTTGCGGCCATGAATTTATTAGCGCTTGGGTACCCAAGGATGGCGTTGTATGGCGAGCGAATGTGGGTGATGTCGAGTCGATGAGCTCGGTGTGGTAGTTGTCGTGAGCCCCAAAGGTGGCGGGAAGGCGGACCTGCCCGGTCGGGACCGTGGAGCCGTCGGTGACTTCGGAGAAAGGTTTGGTTGGTGAAGCGTATTGTAGGGCGCGAAGATTGTTGAATGTTTCCCGCAGACGGGACGTTGAGCCCTGCTCCGCCGTCGATGAGGGTCTTGGTGACCAACACGTTGCTAATGATTGGGGAGCAAAGCATCGGGAGAACTCTGGCTGTGGCTGCGCACTTGAGCTGATCCGCTGAGCTGAACTCTGGCTGGTTTGGTTGGCTGAAGCTGACTGTGGGCATCCCCGGAGATCGATTCGGATGTCGCGGTCAGTCCTGTGGACATCGCCCGAAATCGATTCCCATGCGGCTGTCCGTCTTGTGGTCATTGCCGAAGATCGATGACAAGAAATAGTTAGTCGCGCTAATACTTGAGGGTAGTTTGCATTGCCTGTGTTTAATTACGAGCGATCGTGTTATCAAACCATCTTAGGGCTAGTGCCTTTGTCTTGTGTGGGCGGATCTTGCTACTTTTGTTTGATAGTGAATCATGCGATGAATCATGCGAACCCTCTCGGAGTTATGGAAGCAGATGTATCCTCACCAGCTTTTGATGTAATATATGGCATGCTTAGATGTAAGTTTGAACTATTTATCATATCAGCAGGGCTTGTTTGATGATTCTTGGTGTTAGTAGGCTAGCTACATGCGAGCTATAGTACTTGCAAAACACTCACGAAGAAAGCGTTGGGGCTGATGAGCTCATTAGTGCGCTTATACTTATCCCTCATCGATCGACCAATAGCCCTAGCTCCTAAAATTGTAGGCTTAGCGATCGATCGGACAATAGTCGACATACATTCAGGCCTCATTTGGTTCATAGGATAGGAAAATCGTAGCAAAAATCTGAGGAAGAGCGTGCAACAAAAAATCATAGCGATGCAAAGGCGTACTCCCTCCGTTCCAAAATAGATGACCTAGGCGGGCTAGTTTGGCCTAGTGGGTTTCGGTGATATGGCGTGGTGCGGTGCCGTCCGGTCTTCGCGTGAGGTAGCGATATTGCGAGTGCGGTAAGTTTTCTTGAAGAAGCGGAATTCAACGAAGTCATGATGGTTCCTTCGTCCGAACAACTTACGGTGGGAAAGGTTGGGCCTGCGATCGATCGGGGTAGACCAGGATAATTTTGTGCATGGCAGGTGGACCAGGATGGTTGGCGTCCCACATGTCGGTGAATGAAAGTATTCTTTCCGATATAGAGGGCGAGCAAGCAGTATTCATTGTTTATTTTGATGAAAGCTATTGTCTCCACTATTACTCCTTGACTTTGTCAATGCCTCTCTCTCCTCCACATAGCGGGGACTACTTGCTATGCATGCAGCGGGCATTTGGCGTCTTGAGGGGCGCCAGCGGTGAGTGGGCTCGAGGCGGTCCGGACTCGGCATAGCCCACCTCACATTATCACCATATATTTCTTGGAGACCCGTGCGGCGGGCGGAGGCGATCTCTTCTCCCTCCCGTTTCTCTCTTCTCAGTGACCGCGCCTTGGACGATTAGATTTCGGCTATCGGCGGTTTATTCAATTACGGTCCCACATGTCGGTGAAATTGCAAGACAACGGTGTCCCCTTTGGTTAGCGGCGTGCGAGCCGGACTGTCGGGTCTGCACTCATAATATTTAATATTATTCAGCGATATAAAATTAACCAATCATCTCCACTGATGGATTTGGAAGAGTCTGAAACACGGCAGCCCAGTGTAGTTACATCATACTAGTACATGGCTAACCCACGCTATCACCATATTTCTTGGCTTCCGTGCGACACATATCTCTAGTAATCCAGCAACCTGTATCACTTCTCCCTCCTCGTCTCTATCAAAGTGAGGCGGGCTGGCGTTTCTGCTGTCTATTGAGGTCGGTTAACTATCACATGTTAGCGACATGCCAAGAGCATTGTAAAAAAAATTCCTTTCACGTTCCGTTTTCAAAAAGAAAAAAATCCTTTCATGTACGAATTTTCCTGTATGCTTTGAGCAACTTGCATGTCCTATACTGCTCCTGTTTGATACTCTAACTTAGCTAGAGGTTAGACTAACTCATGACTTACCCTGAACTAACTGTAGCCAAAGAGGTGTTTGGGTGACAAGGTTAGATTGACAACAAATGCACTTCGTGGAGAGAGAAAAGTGATTTTCAGTGGTCCCAATGAGAACTATCTCAGTTAGCACCTCTTGGGTGGGATAGTTTTTTTAGTGGGTTTGGTGCAACTTGCTCCAATTTAAACCCTCATGCTTGGATACTTTAGGGCTATTTGAGCCCCAACTAGCTCAAACTAACTCTAACCCATGGATCCAAGCAGGGCCTATGGCGATCTCGTATGAGCGATCGCGTGCCTTGCAGGAAGCGGCGCTCTCGGTCGTCGCGCCACTTCAAAGCCGGCGCCGGTGAGAGGTCGCCTCCGCTCTGTCGGGCATTAATGCTGCTTGACACTCCGAGGCGGCTGACCCGTTTCATCGGAAGCGCAGGCGGCAAGGGAAGTATAGGTTTTGAACCGTTTCAGGTGTAGTAGTAATGGTAGTTTGCAAAACTACTCAATTATTGCACTCAATTTCCTAAGAAATTGTGGTAAAAAACGTTATTTCACAGCCCGCTTCCCTTCTCCTTCCTGCTAGTGATTTACGTGGCCATGTTAACGTGGTTGTGTCAAAAAAATGTCACTTCCTGCTCGTGATTTGCGTTATATAATTACAAGCAAGATTCTCGTGCATTACGGAACATCAATATGCATTTTTACAAAAACACTGTTGTGATTGACCCATGCAGGAGTAATCCCATGTGTAAAACTAATGATATCTCGAGAATTTTATCGGAAAACTGGTATCTCGAGAATGTCATCGAAAAAATGAAAGATGAGAGATAAGGCGAGGAGGAGTGGGCGTGGTGGTGGTGGTGGTGGAATGGGCGGAGGCATGGGGATGGGCAGGCGCCGGCGCGGCTGGCGGCCACCATGCATGCTAGATTGTTCGAGACTTATTCCTTTTTAATTGTTGAGCAATGAGGTTGCGGAGATAATGATGTGGAGAGAGGCGGGTATCTTTTGTAAAATTATCATAGTTTGCTTCCTATCCGTCGGATATAGATCATACGGTCGTATTACAAGATGGCGAGCACCATCATCGCCAACTCGTTTTTTATAAGGGTATACAGATGATAAGTTTGCTGACTACTAAAGTAAAGTGGAATCTGTCCATGTTATGCAAGTAAATAAAGGTGATTGTTTATCATACTGGGTAAGGTTGGATGAAGGGTGGTAGGAACAAATGCTCCGCCTAGAGCATGTGTGTGTGAGATGGAGTCTTAGTGTGTGTGTGTGTGTGTGTGTGTGTGTGTGTGTGTGTGAGAGAGAGAGAGAGAGAGAGAGAGAGAGAGAGATGGAGTCTTAGTTTGTGTGTGTGTGTGTGAGAGAGAGAGATGGAGTCTAAGTGTGTGTGTGTGGGGGGTGTGTGTGTTTGTGTGTATGTGTGTGTGTGTGTGTGTGTGTGAGAGAGAGAGAGAGAGAGATGGAGTCTTAGTTTGTGTGTGGGGGGTGGTGCGTGCGTGCGTGCGTGTGTGTGCGTGCGTGTGCATGTGTGTGTGTGTGTGTCCCGGGGTCCTCTGTGGCGGATGTAATTTAAGTGTGCATGGCTTCATCATAGAGGTGATGTGTATGGCAGAGGCCACCTGCGATGGGGTGCGAGAGAAAATGCCCGTGGGAGGGAAGAGAGGTGCGTGCTGCGTGAGAGGAGTCGACATCGAGAGAGCGTGTTTGTTAGAGACACCACGGAAGACTACTATATATCGATGGTGCATGTAGGCGGGAATTAAACAAAGGATGGTCTTATTGGTTTGGGATATAGGGAAGAGAGTGAGAGGCGCAGGCGGGGGGAGCTAGAAGGAGATTGTTAAGTGTGAGTGTGTGTTTTACCCATCCGGTGGAAGTTATGTGCACAAAGAGGAGAAGCGATTGATGTGGCGTTAGGATTGAGGGTAATTAACTACGTATGGAGACATAGAGACCTTGAGCGTGCATGTGTGAGAGGTATACATGTATCGTGGGATGTGTGTGTGTGTGCAGCATGATCGAATAAAGAAAGAAGACATAAGTCCTAAGATCAACGACATGGGAGGCGGATCGGTATGACAATATGCATGCATGTGAGAATGCGAGGGAAGAAGGCCGACAATTGAGCATGTGTTTTTGTCTTTAAGAGATAGTGGCGTGGGCTGGAGCATGCATCTATGGCGAGCAGAGGGGGTGAGGTGTAACGATTGTGCAAAAGAGATCAACCTATAAATGCATATGTATGGATAGACATATATAGTGTGGGTGATAGGAAGCATGACTCCGTGCGAGAAAGAAATGTTGACGGAGAAACTACAGATAAATATAGAGATGGAGATGCTAGCTAGAGAGACATCTGTTAGTTTGGGTGTCGGAGATGACCGTCGGGTGGTTCAAAGGGTGAAGTTATATATGTGTGTGAGAGGGCAATTGACTGCATGCATGTAGAGAGAAACATATGTAGTGTGCGTGATAGGAATCAAGAGTGAGGGTGAGAAAGAAGGTTGATGGAGAAAGCAGATAAATAGAAAGATAAAGATGCTAGCTAGTGTGCGCTAGAGATAGGAGTCAGTGGATCGGAAGGCTGGGTTATGTGTGTGGGTGTGAGAGAGATAGAGAGAGGTGCATGTGAGTCACATACAAACAAATATCGAGAGAGAAATGAGATCCAGAGGCGGAGTTTTGTGTCTGAGAGAGAAAGATATTTCTAGCAGAGAGTGATAGCTAGAGAGACATATGAGGAGCATAAGATATCTCTAGGGAGAGAGGGTGTGTTTGAGCGACATACAAGAGAACAATGGAGAAATATGAGACCACAGGAGGCAGAGTTTGTGTTTGTGTGTGAGAAAGAGATATTGAAGAGGAAGAGTCGTGGGTTCTCATATCTAAGGAGCGAAGACATCTCTGTATGAGGGGTGAGTGATGCACACATGGGAATAGTTGAGAGAAATGAGACCCCGGGAGACAAAGTTTTGTGTTTGTGTGAGAGAAAGAGATTCCACATGGAGAATCATAGCTAGAGACACATAGCAGGGGGCGAGATATACTTAGAGAGAGATAGAGTGATGAAGGTCGATGGAGAGAGTACCGTCGGTGTGTTACGAAGATAAAAGATCATTGTCGACATACGGTAGTACGAGAGATGCACGAGAGGCGATGAGCAGCGTATAGGTCGAGAGAGATAGTCCTATATAAGCATGAGTGATAGCTATATGAGGCGAATATCTGGATTAAAGGGATTCAAATATTTAAAGCTGGAGATCACGACATCGATAATATCATAACGCAAATTGGTGTATCAAACATGCATATTCATTTGAATTTGGGCACGTGTAATGTTATATAGTTTATCAATATTGGTGATCCATAGATTCTTCAATTACAAACAATGCATGGTTTATATGCAATTAGTGTCTAAGCGGGATTACACTATATGTTGTGTGTGAAACACATTATACATGTTTGAGAAGTAAAAAACCCGCATGAAACACACATTAATTGGAGCGAGTTAGCGAGGAATGCATACATTGGATTTCAACATAAAGTGGTTTCAAATATTTGAAAATCCAAATTGATGGATACAACCTTATGAATCTGAGATCATGCCATTTGTAAACCATATTTATGTATAAATGGTGTTGTGCTTTTGAAAGTATATATATAAAAATGATGTATATAGAATGTAATTCCAATTGAAAATGGATCCCGAAAAAATAGTAGAATACAAGCGGGATTCAATTGAGTTGCACGATAGCGTGCCTTGTGCAAAATTTGAACAAGCGGGGAAAATCATGATAACCGCGAAACCAAAATCTGCGAGATGGAAATCACTCTTGCCTATCCACGCTTGCATAAAGCCTATCTGCTGGATTTCTATAGGTTTCGATAGGGGTAGGTTTGTAATTTCACCCAAGCGTGGCGTAACGCCTCTCACCGGATTCATACGGTGGGCGCCAAAACACGGTGTGCCCTCGGCGAAATCGACTCCTCCCGATTCATATTCATACGGTGGCGCCAAAAACAAACTCTCGTCGGCAAATATTGGTGTATGCAAGATTACCGTCCTATCCCCAACCGACTAATGTTCTTGTGATGTAGTAGAAATTTGAAGCAGGGGGCTAAGTTTGTAAATTTCCTCGCATTTGAGACAAGCGCGCATACGACTACATGGTTCCCCTTCCTCTCTACCTCCTTTTCCCCATTAGTACTCCGTGGGCGCCAAAACACCCTCTCCACCCCACCCTCCTCCATCCGCCGTCCGCCACCCCATCCACCGTCCTCCTCCACCATGCGGAGCTGATACCCCGCGCGCCGTCCATTACAAAGATCGACCTCTCTCATCCACGCCTTGGACGGGATCCTTGCATCCGTCCTCTCGCTTCATCCGCCATCGTCCACCTTGCCGGGCGCCGCCTCTCGACCGTCTCGTCCACCGCCCCACCGCCACCGTCTACCCTCCTAGATCTGCTTCACGCTTCACCGACATCCATCGCTACGCAGCACCGTCAAATTCTCACAGATCACGTGCAGCGCCCGCACAGGCGGTACTCTTCGTATCTGCTCAACTTATTTATCGCAACAAGAAAATAGATCGCCCTTGCTTTACTCTGATTTCTTGTCTTGTTTTAGAGTTGCCTTTGTCCGGTTTGCACCTTGAGATCCGCCATGGCACGCTCAACACTATACTCCCAATGCTTATGGTTTTCCCTTTTATATTCCACACTAGTTAAATCACAATAGACTAAATTTCAAAATTGGGTGGTCGATTTTTGAGCTCGCGGAGTTCGCGGTGCGATCAAGGGGCTCGGGTGGTTGTGGGGCCTCTCCAAACAAAGAAAACTTCGGCGGGTGGGGGTGGGGTGGCGGAGGAACACAGGCGGTGGGGGCGGTGGTCGGCCGGCCCGTCTGGTGTCTGTATGGGAAGAATCACAGACGAGGAAGAAGAAGGGTTAGGAGGCGTAGGATCTTCATCCAACACTTTGAAATGGTCGAGACAGTGGGAGTTGCATTCTTAATACGCTCTGGTTCATCATGTGTGGGCCTTTGCACAACCAACATTTATTATCCAAAATCTGCTTGCTCTTCTTTACCATGTTCGATAGTGCTGGCACATCACGTGATCGATAGGCTTTCAATTACTAGCGGCAATACAACACCGTATTTTCAAGCCAGTTCCACTTTCCCGATTTATATATCGTGGTTATGGTGTACCCTATTATGTACACTATGATCTGCCTAGTTCTGTGTGCTCTTGTTATCATGGTTTGGCAATAAACTATCTATACGATATATTATGAACCTATCATGCAGCTATCCTTACTTACGGAGCCTATTTTTTGTGTACTTGTGCGGATTATATAAATGCACGCACGATATTACAGCACACATGAGCTCTCTCATCAGAATCGGTGATAGCACATAAGTGTTTTGAGGCGCCCTATATTAGAATATCATCGCATTACAAAGATAATCTCACAACTATTTATGTTTTCATGGTTCTCGAGATATTATACATAATTACGGTGAATATCGGAATCCGCGCATCGAGAAGAATATTGTGGAACACTGCAATGACTTACAAAATTGGCACCAAGGCATTGAGTGCCATTTTGGAAGCAATGAAACTCGTCGCTCCCCACCTGTTGATTCTTGTTCAAAATATCATTCTAATGACTATTCTAACCTCGAGGAGTCAAAGCGGATGGCCATCTGTTCACCCATCAAGGTGCTGTTCTAATTTGGCAAGGTTTTATTGATTGCGCGTATCTTGCATATGTTGTCTTGCATTTCTTCTACTTTGTTGCACCATCCGCTTAGTTTACTCATCATATAACTCGAGATGCTATGCCCATCCATTATCAATACATATTCCATCGTCGTCATACCATGTTTTTCACTCAAATGTTGTTCTTGTGCATCGGACATCAAAAGGAAGAGGTGATTGCGAACTGAAGGAGCACCAACAAAGTCCTTGAAAAACGTGGTGGTGCGGAGAAATCAGACGCGCCCCACTTATATTGGTTGTACAACCGGTGACACAAAACATAGGACCGACTCCATGGTGTACCCATACTTCTTGGCCACACCACTAGCCCCACCACAGGACCTGCACTCCGACAAAAGGTATACCGATTTCATTTGCCATAGCACCAGCCGTACCACAGAAAAATCCCACTCCAACAAAAAATGCAGCAAGTCCACCGGCGAAGACCTATCCCAACTGCAGAGGCGGCCAATTCCTGCAGATTGGAACCCCATTCCATTTATTCCAGTTTAAAGACAATGCTTTCAATGTTGTTAGGGACTACGTGCATATATTCCCATCATGGGAAGATTATAGTGAAGACAAACACCATTTTCACATCTTCTGTCCAACTTACGTGTAAGTGCTATTATTCATGGTTATTATTTTCTGTTTTACGCTGATCGAACACATCAATGATTTACATTACATTGTTGTAACTAGGTGAGGTCAATCTGGATAGTCATGACGAGCAAAGCTTGCTTGTGCTTTTCAAGGAAGCATTGCAGCGATGTCGGTGTTACTGAGGAAATCACACTTTGATGGCAAGTCTATAAGCGAATTTCGGTGAAGTCTCTGTGCTAAATTTAGAAGACATTGAATGGAAAAACCTTGTTATGCCTTTGGTCTCGTTCGGGATGAGGTCTGTCTATGAAATCACATGACAATTTGAACTTCTACTTTTCGCATGTGCCTTACGGATCTTTTGCAGGAAATCAGCTCGAAGAAGAATTCGGTTTGAAAAGAACGACGGGATATCGCAAATATGCTGCCCGCTGCTTTGCTCTTGTTAGTACTGTTGTCATGTATCACTGTACTTGCATACATACCTGGTTCATTATGTGATAGCAGTATGCATGATAGCTTGCTTATCAATTGTTCGCTCAAATTATCGATCTGTATGAATGGTTACATTAGTGTAGAATATATCCAATGCCAATGAATTTTTTAGCTCGCATTGTTCTTGTAAGTACATGCTGTCCTTTATCAGTGTACTTATATTGACGGTAGTTGTTCATGTACCATCACTCTGCAGCTTATTTTCCTTTGCCCTCCATTTTCTACACATCGGATCTATATTTACTCTTACCATAAGGTTGGTCTTGAAGAAGTTTAGCTGTGCATTGCTCTTGGCTGTGCCTTTTGCTGTATCGCTGCACATACATTTATAGCTACTTGGTTATGTAGCATCACTCTTCATCTTATCTTAAATATTCTCCATTTTTTGTATATTATCACATCTATATTTACTCTTAACAAAATGTAGAATAAAGGCAATGCTTATGAAGAACATTCTGTGCTAAACTTCTTGAATTGCCCCCCATCGGCATGGACAAGGGCTTTATAGAGCCTGTCTTCACCAATAATGTAAGTTTGTCCTTCTCAAGCCTTCAAACTTTGTTGTGTATATTTGGTTAGGCATGTTTGCAACAACTGTTTATTTTTGGTGTTTGCATCAAATTGCATGTTTAAAGTTTATTATGTAGTTCATAAACAAAAGTTTGTCCTTCTCAATTTAAGTTTTCAGTTGTACAACCAAGTTCCTTCTTCATACCATGTAAATTAAACTATCTGAGCAAGTGATCTTCTTTTGCCTTGCATGTATGCTTCATTCTTCATCCGTAATCCGGTGGTGTGGTGAACCTACACACTACTGACACAATGTCATATTCTGCAATGTCTTAACTATGAACAATGTCATATCATTCTACTATTATTTAAACCGCCTCTTTATTTGCCAATCTGAAATGGGATAAATTGACAGACACACTAACCATTGATACTTATGAGTTCTTGATCTGTAATCCGATTGGTGTCGTGAAGCTGCCAACTCCTTCACAATGTCATTTCCTGCCATGTCTTGACCTGAACAATACCATATTGTGTTAATGCAATTTTAAACTGTGTCACTTTATTAAATCGAAGAAAATGTGATGAATTGTCGACAACGATACTTTTATGTGCAAAACCTGTCATCATGCCTTGTTTATCTTTCGAGTGAGGAAGATATAAGTGTTGAACAAGCGATCTCATCATCTTGCTCAGCTGCTTATGCTGCACTCCCAATGAGGCTAACCTTTCTTGAACTCTATTGAAGTCTTTGTCGGTTTTGTATATTATTTTGTCGGCGTGTTTATTTGCGGTGGCGATCTTTGATGCCAGTGTATGTAATCTGTCTGCTTGTGCTTTATTATCATAGTGGCGAACTTTGATGCCCGATGGATGTAATATGCGTAATTTCTTTATTGTATAGTCTAGGTTTTTTCTTATTCACGATGCTGCAGTTATTTTACTGTATATATATCATGTCTTCGCAATAAACCGGCCAAACCGTAAAATTACGGTACATAATCGGGCCGTCATGCAATCACGATGTATGATCCGCATCATGGGCCCCGTCAAACTGGCCCACTAGTAGATTCGGGCCTTTAATAGGCCGAGTAACCCCGACCCTCTTTTAGCAAGAAAACTCAATGGGCTTTAGGAGGTGAAAGTAGGTTGGGCACGAACGTGCCGAATAGCTCACGGGCGGCGGCAGCCGAAATGGACCCGGCCCATGATTGTGCGAATCAATTCACGGGCTTTAACAGGCCAAAGTTGTCTCGGTCCTTGTTTGGCCAATCAGATATCGGTGCGAGCGGGCGGATGCAAACCGGCCGTAGTTAGGCCCAACTATATGATGGGCTTTTAACGGGCGAAATTAATATAGGGCGAAATGTTAAATGGGCCCTTAACGAGGCGAAACTAATATCGGGCGAATTACTAAATGGGCCTTTAGCAAGTGGGCCCAAAAGCATAGCATCCAGTCGGGCGAATCGATATGGGCCATAATTGAGCCCAAAGCCTCTTAAGGGCGGACCTGATCGGGCCGTGATTTGGCCTAGAAAGTGGGAGGCTTTTAACGGGCGGATCTTATGGGCCATTACTAGGCCGAGGCGTGGCAGGCCATTAATGGACGGATCAATTATGGGCGGCATTTGGCCCAAAACATGGCAGCAGGTTAATGGGCGGCCTACTAGGGTCCTCAAAATCTTGTGGGCCTCTGGTGGGCCGGCCCATTAATGTCGGTGAAATCTCGTGGGCCTTTAGTGGGCGGCCCATTATGATCCAAGAATTTTGTGGGCCTTTACAGGCCGGCCATTATGGCACACAAAAATCTTGTGGGCCTTTTACTGGGCGGACCTATTATGGCCGTGAAATCTTGTGGGCCTTTAGTTTGGGCCAGCCCATTATAGTCCATAAAATCT